>JAZHEH010003104.1:0-159714 GCA_036589455.1 Ateles fusciceps
TGTGTGTAACCTTGGCTTAATTAGCATATTGCTAGAAGAGGGATGGTCCCAAGCAAGGAGCAAACTTAACGAGCGCGGGCAGGTGCCCCACCTCCCCAAGCCAGACTCTCCTGGCCCACCCTCAAGTTCTCAGCTGGCCTTCCCAAAGAAAGGTACCAATTACTGGCCGGGCCTGGTGGCTCATGCCTGTAATCCCAGCACTTTGGGGAGGCTGAGGTGGGTGGATCACCTGAGGTCAGGAGTTCGAGACCAGCCTGACCAACATGGAAAAGCCCCATCTCTACCAAAAATACAAAATTAGCCTGGCATGGTGGCGCACATGCCTGGTAATCCCAGCTACTCAGAAGGCTGAGGCAGGAGAATCGAGGCTTAAACCCGGGAGGCTGAGGTTGTGGTGAGCCGAGATCACAGGCCGCCGCACTCCAGCCTGGGTAACAAGAGTGAAACACCATCTCAAAAAAAAAAAAAAAGAAAAAAGAAGAAAGGTCCGGTTTACCGGTTCCTGAGGGAGACGATCACCATGGAGACCTGAAGGCCGATGACAAGAACTTGACCACAGGGCGCCGCGGCCAAGAGGGCACAGTTTGAGACTCGGTATCCTACGGGGACGCAGCCCCGCAGAATAGGATACCCACCAGCTCCAGCACTGCTGTCCCCTCTGTTTCTCCCGCTTTGGGGCCTCTGCTAAGTTCCAGGGCCTTCCCCAGGTCCCCTGTCCCCTGTCCTCCAGCAGTGGTGGCAGGCTGGAGGCAGAGGCTCGGGGGAGAAGCAAAGGGTCTTAGAGGCCAAGGCAGAGTAAAGTTGGGGTGGGGAGGAGGGAGGGGTTTCAAAGTCAGGGCTTCAGAATCTTGGGGGAGAAGCTGGAGGCTGTGAGTCAGGAGGTGAGGCTGGGGTGCAGGCCAGGGCTTGAGGGTCCAGTGGGGAATGCTGAGGGCCGAAGTCCAGTGATGGAGATTCTGGAGCCTGGAACAGGCTGTGGACAGAAATGAGCTGAGTGAAATACGTCTCCTGTCCCCTAAGCAGGGAACATCTCTATCCCCAAGATAATGTTACTTCCAGCTTGTTTAGCCCTCTCTAAGGGTTTATACATATGAATTCATTTAATCTCCACAGCAACCTTTCTTAAGATAACCTTTGAATTTTATAAAATAAAAGGTATGTCTTTGCAAAAAATGTCATTGTTTGAAAGACAAAAACAGAGGCACCATTTACAGACTAAGAGAAGACTAAAAGAAATCTGTAAACAGTCCATTGTCAGGACAGCTTAAGCCAAATTAAAGGATGACTGTAATATGTGTAAAGGTTTACATAGCAATGGGGTAATGTTATGTAACATTATTACCTTGGTTCAGTTACGTATTGCACAATTGGCATGTTATGTGGTACACTTGGCTGAGTACGTATTGCTGCTTTGATATTTTCCTATCACATATAGATGTATAATCTATATGCAATTTGATTTTTTATATGACATGAGATAGGGAAAGTACATGTATCTCCTTCATATAACATCTAATTAATCCAGCACCAGTAAGTTACCTTTGTCTAGTGCACTGTGAGTTGAGGACTGTCATAAACAAAGTGTCTAAATATCTATAGATTTATATACTGATTGTATTCAATTGTCCTGTTAGCTTTACCTACTTTTAGCATCACTATATTAACACTATATTAATACTGTTGATGGAATTTTAATGTCTTCATCTGTTAATTTCTATATCTAAGATCATTCGTAAGTCAACTCTGTCTAGAGATCTAGATTTCATGTGAGACATTTCTTTTTTTTAAATGGATGAATAAATAAATGTCGTAGTTAATGTAAGTCCCCATAAGAGAGGTTATCATATTTCCTTTCTTAGGAAGGTGGGAGAAAAAATTAACATCTCAATTCCATCAGGAGTTATGTCAAGTCAGGGCTGGGTTGCAGTTTTTAATAAGATGTGCAGTTACGGTATGATTCATGTCTATTTTAAACACATATCATTGCCAGGATTTTAATTAAGATATTTTTGATTCTTGCTTCCTTACTTTTGAAGCATTGTAGATTGATTTCTGCCATCAGAGATTCTCAAGTGACCTCTTAGGTCCTTATGTCACATGAAATTAAATTTTGGTGAGTCTCTTCAGGGGTATTAGGCAGGCGTTTTAAGTATAAACTACTGAAGCTCCCTTTCTGCTCTTGAGAAGTGTTGTGAATTTCTCTTAAGCTTCATGTACAGACCTAGAACTCATAAAGTGGCCTGTAGGAAAATTTTTAATGCAATTAAACCCCTTACATTTACAATTCATTACTCCAGTTCATGTAATCACTGAAAGTGAAAGCTGTCTGGTCTCTCTTCTCTCCTACAGAATTCCTCTGTGTGGCTTTAACTCTTTCCTCAGCACATGCTCAGAATTCTCAAATTCTCCCAGAAAAAAAGTATTTAGCTATCATTGCTTTACTTCAGAAGAGTCTGATCTCTCTCTAATTTCAGTTATTTTTATCTTTTCTGTTTCCACTGTTCTTGATGTCTTTAAAATCTAGTTTGCATAATTTATCTGACTTTTTCTACTTGTTTCCCAAGGAGAATTAATCTACTCTTATTCCATGCTAACCACATGCCTATTACACCTGCTTTTCTGAATACACAACTTCCCATAAAAAAAAAAAAAAAGTGTATGGAGAAGATGGAACGCCTCTACGAAGAGTTGTACTAAGTCTAAAGAAGGTTTAAGTAATGTGACTTGAGGGGTAATATCTAGTGCTTCATTCATGTAAGTTACTGGTAATGGCCTCTGTGTCTCCCAGGAAGCATAAGGAAGAGCCAGGTATGTGGTATAGAGGATAATTCTCAGGATTCTTGTTTAAGAATCTTACCTTCTAGGTTAAGAGGCAAGCAAAAATAGAATTAATTAAAAAAGGTATGCTAAAACTCAATTCACTAAGCAGAAAGGCCCAAACAGCACTCTCTCTTACTCCCCGGGGAGAGAAAAAGTTGTGTCTGCGAATGAAAAGAAAGACAAGCATTCCTGGCATCAACCTACCACTGAGGAAATGGAGCGACAGAGAGGAAACTTAACAATTTTGGTGACAGCAAAAACAAAACAAAAAAAACAACAACAAAAAACAGCCTATGTTTGTAAACTTGGCTGATGGAGATTCAAAGCTAACACAAGATTAATATTTCTCTAAGTACAATCTGTTCCAGCAAATAAAAAGTTAGAGCAACTATTACTAGTAAACTTTTATTCTTGTCTGAAGAAGAAAATTAAGTTGTGAAGAGAAAGACCCTATGGTTGATAAAGTAAGCCATTGGAAGGTTGTGGTTGCATTGCAGAGAATCCAACCTAAATTTCCTAAACAAAAAGGCAACATATTGGCTATAGCTAATGGTGCCGCCTGATTCAGCCAATTAAAAAACTAAGAGCTACGGAAAGTAGGATCCTCATATGAAAAATTTGTAGCTATCCCTAAAAGAGGGAAGATGAATGGTGGGGGAAGCCACTCACAAATGTCCATGCTCAAAGTATATGGAAGATGCTTAACTAATTCATAACTAAAGCCTTAAAACTTAAGACCAGGGACTATAATTATCTAGAAGAAAATTAGGGAAATGTGTCAGGACACTGGTAGGCAAAAACTCTGTGCAAAATCCACTGACAGAGTAAACACCACAATATTAAAATTTGGCAACTGAGACTATATTAAACTAAAAAGTTCTATCCATAGCAAAGGAAACAACCAAGTGAGCAATGGTGATGTGTTTTGTAACCTACTTGGTTAGAATTATGGTATTGCTAAAAAACCAAAAAAACACAAAAGCCCTTCCTTCTACTTGAGGAGAGGAAACGGAAGAGTGGCAAAGACTTAGTCAATACAGTATTGGTTATAAGGCCAGCCATAGCAGGATAGGGCACTGGTGTGGTGGCATTAAGGCCCCATTCCAGCCCTAGCTCCAAGTTGTCACTTCTAGACACACCCTGGGACAGCAGGAAATTCACTGCCTTTAAAGAAATAATACAGTCCTAGCAGCATTCATCACCTGCTAACTGAAGAGCACTTAGGCCCTGAATAACCAGCAGTGATCCCCAGGTACTATGTCGAGGGCCTTAAGTGAGTCTCTGATACTTGCTAGAGTGGGGTCAAACTCAGCATACTACCAGAATAGTGGTTACATGGCAAACTCCTTCTTTTGAGAAGGAGAAAGGAAAAGTAAAGGAGATTTTATCTAGCACCTTAGGTACCAGCATGGCCACAGGGTAAGAGAGCGCCAGGTAGGCTCTTGAGGTCTCTGATTCCAGCACTTAACTCTTGGATGGCATTTCTGGACTGCCCTGGGTAGGAGGGGGAGGCCCACTTTTTACCACCACTAAGTGGTGAAGGATAACTTCCCAGGCCAGGTAGCACTCACTGGCAAGCTGACGAAAGAGCCCTTTGAGGCTTAAGGGAACGTCGAACGTAATCTGGCAGTACACCTCCTGGCCTGGGTTGTTTTGTGACTAATGGGCAAGTCTCCTCTGATACTAGAAAGAGAGGGGAAGAATGGAAAAAAACTGCATGCTGTGGTTCTGACTTGCAGGACAGCTGTATTACAATGCAATGACAGGTAAACTACTGAGATGTTTTACTCCAGTCCCTGACTTCCAAACAGCACCAGTCTTGACACACTCGTGCCTAGAAACCTCACCACATCACTCTAAAGGGAAGGATACAAACCTGTTTGGCTTCACCACTGGTTACTTGTAGAGTGCCAGGACCCTGAGCAAACATGAAGCAAAGAGATTGCCAGAGAGTGGTGAGAGCAGGGCTTGTGTGAGATCGAGTGCTGTGCTGGCTTGAGTTCTGAAACAGCACAGTCATAGTGGTAGTGGCCAGAGGGATGTTTGTGTCGTTCCAGCCCCAGCTTTAGGTAGCTCAGAACAGAGAGACTGAGTATGTTCTGGAAACATAAAGGAAAAGAGAGCAAGACTCTCTTCCCAGTAATCCAGAGATATCTCCCAGATCTTGTCCAAGCTATCAAGATGATACCTCTATGAGTCTCCAAGAGCCACAGAGTTACTAGGGCTTCGGTTGCCTTCTAAAGCAGAGACACAGCTTAGATTTGCAACACCTAAGTGCCTTTCAAATACCTGGAAAGTCTTACCTAGGAGGACAGGTACAAATAAGTCTTGAAAGTGAAGACTTACAATACACGTCTAACTCTTTAATGCCCTGACACCAAAGAACATCTACTAGAATCAATGCCATCCAGCAAAACATGACCAGGTGTGGTGGCTCATGCCTGTAATCCCAGCACTTTGGAAGGCTGAGGCGGGTGGATCATGAAGTCAGAAGTTCAAGACCAGCCTGGCAAACATGGTGAAACCCCATCTCTACTAAAAATACAAAAAATTAGCCAGAAGTGGTGGCACAAACCTATAATCCCAGCTACTTGGGAGGCTGAGGCAGGAGAATCACTTGAACCCAGAAGGCAGAGATTGCGGTGAGCAGAGATCATGTCATTACACTCAGCCTGTGCGACAGAGCAAGACTCTATTTCAAAAAAAAAAAAAAAAGAAAGAAAGAAAAAGGAAAGAAAAAAGAAAACAAAACATGACCTCACCACATCAACTAAAAAGGCACCAGAAACCAGTCATGGAGAAACAGAGATATGTGAACTTTTACACAGATAATTCAAAATAGTTCTGCCAAGGAAATGTAAATAAATTCAAAATAACACAGAGAAGAATTTCAGCATTCTAGCAGATAAATTTACAAAGAGATTGAAGTAATTTAAAAAGAATCAAGCAGAAATTCCCTAGCTGAGAAATGCAGTGGCATACTAAGAATGCTTGAGAGTTCCTTATTAGCAGAACTGATCAAGCAGAAAAAGAATTACAGAGTTTGAAGACAAGCTATTTGAAAATATGCAGTTAAAGGAGAAAAAAGACTTAAAAACAATGAATCCTACAGGATCTAGAAAGTAACCTCATAAGGACAAATCCATGAGTTATCGGCCTTAAAGAGGAGGTAAAAAGTAAATAGGGGTAAAAAAATTTGTTCAAAGATATAACAGAGAACTTCTCAAACCTTGAGAAGATATCATTATCCAAGTACAAGAAATGTATAGAACACTATGCAGATTTAACGCAAAGACCACCTCAAGATATTTAATGATCAAATCTCCAAAGTTCAAGGATAAAGAAAGGATCTTGAATGCAGCAAAAGAAACAAATAACATATAAAGAAGCTCCAAAATGTCTGACATCAGACTTTTCAGTGGAAACCTTACAGGCAAGGAGAGAGCAGCATGACACATCTATTGCGAAAATAAATAAATAAATAAACTCTTTTATCCCAGAATAGTATACCTACTGAAAATATTCATCAAACATAAAGAAGAAATAAAGACTTTCTCAGACAAACAAATGCTGAGGGATTTCATCAATGCCAGACCTGTCCTACAGGAAATGCAATGGGGAATACTTCAATCAGAAATTTAAAAAAAACAGTTATGAACAATAAGTATTCACCTGAAGGTACAAAACTCACTGATAATAGTACACAGAAAAACAGAGTATTTTGTAACACAAGTTTGCTGTGAAAACCACTCTTATCCTAAGTATTAATAGACAGACTAACTGATAAACCAATCAAAACCCAATACTATTCAGGACATAGTACAATGAGATACAAATAAAAATTACACAAGGTTAAAAATTTGGGGGACAAAGTTAAGGCATTGAGTTTTTATTAGAATTGTTTTCACTTGTGTGTTTTTTGTTTGTTTTTTGTGTTACAATACAAAATGTTAAGTTGTTATCAGGTTAAAATAATGAGTTATAAGATAGTATTTGCAAACCTCATGATAATATCAAACCAAAAAACATACAATGGATACACAAAAAATAAAAAGCAAGAAACTATATCATATCACCAAAGAAAATAACTTCTACTAAGGGAATACGGAAATGAAAGAAAGAAGGAAAAGACTACAAAACAACCAGAGAACAAATAACAAAAGGACAGGAATAATTCCTTACTTATTAATAATATTAATATTGAATGTAAATGGACTAAACTCTACAATCAAAAGACATTGGCTGGATGAATGAATAAAAACACAAGATCCAGTGATCTGTTGTCAGCAGTGAGGCCACTTCACCTATAAAGACACACAAAGACTGAAAATAAAGTGATAGAAAAAGACACTTCATGCCAATGGAAACCAAAAATGAGCAGGAGTCACTATGCATAGATAAAATAGATCTTTAAACAAAAAATAAGAAAAAACAAAGAAGATCACTAAATAATAATAGAGGGGTCAATTCATCAAAAGAATATAATAATTTTATATAAATATTTATGCATCCAAGACTGGAAAACTTAGATATATAAAGCAAATATAATTGGAGATAAAAAGAGATAGGCCCCAATACAATAATACCTGGAGACTTCAGTACCCCACTTTCAGCACTGGACAGATACTCCATTCAGAAATCAAGAAAGAAACATCAGATTTGAACTGCACTATAAACCAAATGGATCTAATAGATATTTCCAGAACATTTCATCCAATGGCTGCAGAATACACATCCTTTTCATCAGCTCACAGACTATTCTCAAACATAGACTATCTGTTAGGTCACAAAACAAGTCTTAGAACATTCAAAAAATTGAAATAATATCAAGCATCTTCTCTGACCACAATAGAATAAAACTAGATATCAATAAAAAGATGAATCTTGGAAACTATACAAATACATGGAAATTAAACAATATGCTCCCCAATGACCAGAGGATCAATTAAGTAATTAAGAAGAAAATTGAAACATTTATTGAAACAAATAATAATAAAAACACAACATACCAAAACCTATGGGATACAGCAAAAGCAGTACTAACAGGAAAGCTTACAGCTATAAGTGCCTACATAAAAATAACTTCAAATAAACAATATAACAATGCATCTTAAAGAACTACAAAAGCAAGAGCAATCTAAACTCAAAATTAGTAGAATAAAATAATAAAGTTCAGAGCAGAAACAAATGAAATTGAGATGCAAATATATACATATATATACATAAAAGATGATTGAAGCAAAAAGTTGGCTTTTTTGAAAAGTGAAGCAAAATTGTCAAACCTTTAGCCAGACTAAGAGAAAAGAGAGACAATCCAGATAAAATCAGAAATGAAAAAGGAGGCATTACAACTGATACTGCAGAAATTCAAAGGATTAGTGGCTACTATGAGCAACTATATGTCAATAAATTGGAAAATCTAGAAGAATTGGACAAATTCCTAAGACACATACAACCTACCAAGACTGAGCCAGGAAGAAATCCAAAACCTAAACGGACCAATAGCATAATGAGATCAAAGCCATAATCAAAAGTATTCCAATAAAAAAAAAAATCCAGGACCCAATGGTTTCACTGCTGAATTCTACCATGCATACGAATAACTAATATCAATCCTACTCAAACTATTCTGAAAAACATAGGAGGAAATACTTCCAAACTCATTCTGCAAGGCCAGTGTTACCCTCACACCAAAAACAAAGACACACCAAAAAAAAAAAAAAAATACAAACGAGAAACACTACAGGCCAATATTTCTGATGAATATTCATACAAAAATCCTCAACAAACTACTGAATTTGTTGAGAATTCAACAATACATTTGAAAAATTATTTCTCATGCCAAGTGAGATTTATCTCCGGCATGTAAAAATCATTCGACATACGCAACTCAATCACAGGGATACATCACATAAAGAGAATGAAGAATAAAACTACAATGATCATTTCGATGGATGCTGAAAAGGCAGTTGATAGAATTTAAGATCCCTTTATGATAAAACCCCTCAAAAAACTGGGAATATAAGGCACCTACCTTAACATAACAAAAAGCATATACGACAGACCCACAGTGAGTATCATACTGAATGGGGGAAAAACTGAAAGTCTTCCTCTAAGAACTGAAACACAATCACGATGTCCACTGTCATTGCTTTTATTCAACACAGTACTGGAAGTCCCAGCTAGAGCAATCAGACAAGAGAAACATATAAAAGTCATCCAAATTAGAAAGAGAAAATTCAAATGTTCCTTGTTTGTAGATGATATGATCTTATATTTAGAAAAACCTATTACAACTGATAAACCTATTACAACTGATAAACAATTGAGTAAAGTTATAGTATAAAAAATCAATATGCAAAAATCAGTAGCATTTCTATATGCTAACACTAAACAATGTGAAAAAGAAATCAGGAAATTTATCATATTTACAACAGCCACAAATAAAATTAAATAGCTAGAAATTAACCAAATAAATGAAAGATCTGTATAATAAAAACTATGAAATAGTGATGAAAGAAATTGGAATGGACACCAAAAAAAATAGAAAAGAAAAAAATAGTCCATGTTCATGCATTGGAAGAATCAATATTATGTATTATGGTGCTAGAAATGCTGGATATCCATAGGCAAAAGAATATAATTACACCCCTATACCTAGCATGTATAAAATCAAATCAAAGTCAACTAAAGACTCAAATATAAGACCTCAAACTATGAGTCTACTACAATAAAGCATTGGGAAAATTCCTCAAGACATTGATCTGGGAAAAATTTCTTGAACACAAGCACAGGCAACCAAAGCAAAAATGGACAAATGGAATCACATCAAGTTCAAGAGTTTCTATACAGCAAAGGAAACAGTGAATAATGTAAAGAGACATTTCTATCACAGATTGATAGAAAATATTTGCAAACTACTCATTTGACAAGGGATTAATACCCAGAATATATAAGGAGATCAAACAACTCTATAGGAAAAATATCTAATAATCTGATCAAAAGATGGGAAAAATATTTGAACAGACGTTTCTCAAAAGAAGACCATAAAAATGGCAAACAGACACGTGAAAAGGTGCTCAATATCATTGATCATCAAAGAAATCCAAATTAAATCTATAATGAGTTATTATCTCACCACAGTTAAAATGGCTTAGACCCAAACAACAGGCAATAACAAATGCTGGTGAAGATGTGGAGAAAAAGAAATACCCATACACTGTTGGTGGGAATGTAAATTAGTTATAAAACCACTATGGATAACAATGTGGAGGCTCCTCAAAAAACTAAAAATGGAGCTACCATATTATCCAGCAACCCACTGCCAGGTATATCCCCAAATGAAAGAAAATCAGGAAATCAAAAATATATCTGCACTTCTATTTGCTGCAGCACTGTTCATAATAGCCAAGATGCTGAAGCAACCAAAGTATCCATCAAAAGATGAATGTATCAAGAAAATGTGTGATATGGTTTGGCTGTGTCCCCATCCAAATCTCATTTTGAATTGAGTTCCCATAATCCCCATGTGTGGTGGAAAGGCGCAGAGTGAACTAATTGAATCATGGGAGCAGATTTCCCCATGTTATTCTCGTGATAGTAAGTTCTCACAAGATCTGAGCTTTGTATAAGGGGTCTCCCCCTTTGCAGGGCTCTCATTTTTCTCCTTCCTGCTACCATGTGAAGAAGGACATGTTTTCCTCCGCTTCTGCCATGATTGTAAGTTTCCTGAGGCCTCCCTAGCCATGCTGAACTGTGAGTCAATTAAACCTCTTTCCTTTATAAATTACCCAGTCTCAGGTATGTCTTTATAGGCAGCATGAGAACAGACATATACCATATGGTACGTATACACAATGGAGTACTATTCAGCCATAAAAGTAAATGTGGTCCTGTCATTTGCAATGACGTGGATGGAACTGGAGACAGTTATGTTAAGTGAAATTAGACAGGCAGAGAAAAAGAAATAACACATATTTTAACTTACTTGTGGGATCTAAAATTTGAAACACTTGAATGATGGATAGAGAGTAGAAGGATGGCTAGCAGAGGCTGGTAAGGGTAGTGGTGGGGGGGCGTGGGGGAGGTGGGGATGGTTAATGGGGACAAAAACTAGTTGAAAAGAGTGAATAAAACCTACTATTTGATAGAAAAACTGGGTGACTATAGTCATTAATAATTGTACATTTGAAAATAACTGATACCAATGTAATTGGAATTGTTGTAACATCAAAAATAAATACTTGAGGGGAATGGGTACTCCATTCTTCCTGATCTGCTTATTTCACATTGCATGCCTGTATAAAAACATTTTGTGTACCCAAAAAATATATACACTTACTATGTACCCCACTTACTATATATCCACAAAAATTCCAAATTAAATAAATTATACCAAAAAAAAGCTATAAAAACTCCTTGAACATTCCATGCAGATGGTTCCCAAATCCACCTCAATGGGAAAGGAGGAGTTTTACAACATTTGACTTTTAAATAATGAAACTGAACCTAGAAATTTGCGTTTCAATTCTGTCTGAAACTTTCTCAGCTTCAGATAGTCAAATGTAGAGGAACCACACATGCACCTTCTGTAATCTGCAGAGCTTTAGGTGTTGGTGTTCCAAACTCAGTTTTCACTCTTTATTAAATTTTCCCTCACTGTTTCTTCAATAGGCACTGGGTACATACTGTCTATTGATATCAATGACTTTTTTGTCTGGATGACATACTTTTCCAATTAGGTTGCCAACTCTTTGAAGGCAGGGATCCTATTAATCACTTTTTATTTCTCCTTTATTGTATCTGATATGGCAACTGTTTCAGTTAGGTCTCTTTTGTTTGCAAGCAGAAAGACCCAATAAATTCAGCTCAAGTAAAGGGGAGTAGTGGGTGGGTTGAAGATATACAGGAATCCCAAAGAAAGTGAAGGGCACAAAGTATTTATATCCAGGTTGGCAGGAACTGGGAGCTTGGATAGGAGTAAAGAAGTTACAAGTGCTAACTCTGGAGTTAGACCACCTGTGTGCAAATCCTGGTTTTGCTACTTGTTGTGTGACCTTATGTAAGTAAGACTTTATGCAAATTGGTGCTTCAATTTACTCAGTCATCAAATGAGAATAACAATTATACTTACATCATATTATTATTATTATCAAGTGCCAAGGTGTAGATGTAGTTCTCTCTCTCTCTCTCTCTCTCTCTCTCTCTCTCCACCTCTCTCTCTCTTCTCTACCCCCCTCTCTCTCCTCTCTTCTCCTACCACTTCTCTTGGGCTTTATGGTCCCTTCTTTTTGACATCACCCTTTGTCTTTGGGTTTTCAGAGTTCTCTCTCTGTGAAACATTTTCCTCTTCCCCTACTCTATATTATTACTGCTCTCTCAAAATTTCGGCTTGAATGTTGTCCTTTAGCTTAGTATAGTTCAAAACCATGCCCCTGTATTATAGCAATTAAGAGCACAGGCTCTAAGCCAGATGACATGGGTTTCAATCTCACCTCTGACACTCACTACCTGTGTGGCCCTTAGTTTTCTGTGATTTTATCTCCTCATTTGAGGAGATTTCTGTGATTTTCCACATTTGAGGATTATCTCCTCCTTAAATTAGTGATGATGATAATAAAATCTGTCTCATAGACTGTTGTGAGGATTGAAAGAAGTAAGATTTTACCTAGTAGACACAGAAAGTGTTACATGAGCATTTGTTATCATTATATGGGAATTCTGAAAGTATTTCTTGGCTTCTGTTCCTGCTGCTAACTACTTCAGAGCAGAGTTTCTTTGGATTAGCTCATCTTTTGTAGGCTGGGGATTCATGAGTCACAAATTGATGCCAAACCTAGGAATAGAATTCCCTTTTTTAGGTATTCCTGTATGGTCTAGTTATGGGCAGGGTGATGGGGTCAAAACATATAAAACATGGCTACTACCCTTGCCGGGAGAGCAAGGGTGAGAAGTTTATATTTCCTTAAGAGTGCGAACAGTTAAATGCTGTAGATACATCTAATATACATGCATAGAGTTCCCAAAAATATTTCTGATGCTGAATAAGCTGGATGAATAATGCAGATATACATTAGGTTGAGCATATATGGGGTCCAGAGCTCTCCCTGGAAATATGTTTGAAACTAAATCCTAGAACCACAGAATGTCAAAGTTGGCTAGGGTCTTAAAGATATCTCCTAAGTACAACCTTTTCTCATTTCCAAAATATTTACCCTATGTTTTACAGCTTGAAATACTGAAACCTGGAAATTAACATGACAGCCCAAATCATACATTGACTTATCAAGACACTTTAGATTGCCAGAATTATTGCTATACCATTGACAATTTAATCCAAATACTTTTGTAAAACCATTTACCCTATATCTCAAATCATACTTCCCACCTAATTTTGTCAGTCCTATGGCCAATACTTAAGCAAATGACTATTTTTATTTAGATTCCTATATTCTTTCATAGTGGTTTCTACCTAAAGATAGTACTCACAATACAATGCTTCTTATAGAGTCTTTCAACCTGACCCTTGCCATGTCAAGGAACTACAGCCAGAAGTATTGGAAGAGCAAAGTTATCACATAATCTCATCCATAATTTAGCTTCAGTGCATAAGGCACCTGTGTATTATATATTGTTATACCTACCAAATGATTAAAAATATAAAGGAAAATGTAAAATATTTTTTTAATGAAAAGGACTACATTTCAACAAAAGATACTAGCTTTGAGGTCTTGTTATTTCATCTATTACCTGATTAGATATGTTATAGCACTTAATATTATTTCCTTATTGTTCACAAATTATCATCTGTAAACTTGTGACACGGAACATAGCATTAAATCAAAAGATTTATATAAGGAAGTATAACCACAGTAATAGGTAAAAATAAATATAATAAACTCTTCTTCAATCTAAGCCCTTCAGTTCCCTCAAACATCCTTGTGCATATCTGCCTCTACATCTTTCCTTATCTTTATCTTTTATATACATACTTTAAGTTCTGGGATACATATGCAGAACATGCAGGTTTGCTACATAGGTATACATACGCTATGGTGGTTTGCTGAACCCATTAACCTGTCATCTATATTAACTATTTATCCTAATGCTATCTCTCCCGTGGCCCCTCAACCCCTGACAGGTCCAGTGTGTGATGTTCCCCTCCCTCTGTCCATGTGTTCTCATTGTTCAACTCCCACTTATGAGTGAAGGCATGCAGTGTTTCATTTTCTGTTTTTGTGTTAGCTTGCTGAGAATGATGGTTTTCAGCTTCATCCATGACCCTGCAAAGGACATGAACTCATCCGTTGTTATGGCTGCATATTATTCCATGGTTTATATGTGCCACATTTTCTTTATCCAGTCTATCATTTATGGGCATTTGTGTTGGTTCCAAGTCTTTGCTATTGTGAATAGTGCCACAATAAACATACATGTGCATGTGTCTTTATAGTAGAATGATTTATAATCCTTTATATATACCCACTAATGGGATTTCTGGTTCAGATGGTATTTCTGGTTCTAGATCCTTGAGGAATTGACACATTGTCTTCCACAATGGTTGAACTAATTCACACCCCCACCAACAGTGTAAAAGCATTCCTATTTCTCCACATCCTCTCCAGAATCTGTTGTTTCCTAAATTTTTAATGATCGCCATTCTAATTGATGTGTATTGGTATCTCATTGTGGTTTCGATTTGCATTTCTCTAATGACCAGTGATGATGAGTCTTTTCCACGTATTTGTTGGCTGCGTAAATGCCTTCTTTTCAGAAGTGTCTGTTCATATTCTTCACCCAATTTTTGATGGGGTTGTTTGCTTTTTCTCAACACCATTTATTAAATAGGGAATCCTTTCCCCATTGCTTGTTTTTGTCCGGTTTGTCAAAGATCAGATGGTTGTAGATGTGTGGCATTACTTCCGAGGCCTCTGTTCTGTTCCATTGGTCTATATATCTGTTTTGGTACCAATACCATGCTGCTTTTGTTACTGTAGCCTTGTAGTATAGTTTGAAGTCAGGTAGAGTCATGCCTCCAGCCTTGTTCTTTTTGCTTAGGATTTTCTTGTCTATGCAGGCTTTTTTTGGTTCCAGATGAAATTTAAAGTCGATTTTTCTAATTCTGTGGAAAGTCAATGGTAGCTTGATGGGCATAGCATTGAATCTATAAATTACTTTGGACAGTATGGCCATTTTCACAATATTGATTCTTTCTTTACATGAGCATGCAATGTTTTTCCATTTGTTTGTGTTCTCTTTTATTTCCTTGAGCAGTGGTTTGTAGTTCTCCTTGAGAAGTCTTTCATATCCCTTGTAAGTTGTATTCCTAGGTATTTTATTCTCTTCCTAGTAATTGCACATGGGAGTTCACTCATGATTTGGCTCTCTGTCTATTATCTGGTGTATAGTAATGCTTGTGATTTTTGCACACTGAGTTTGTATCCTGAGACTTCACTGAAGTTGCTTATCAGCTTTCTTTCCCTATCTTAATGTACAAATTTCTTTTTCCCTGATCAATATTTATTGAGATCTGAATTAACAAATCTTCTCATTTTTGAAAGAGGAAAGCTATAGCATCCATTGATGAACAACTTTCAAATGTCTTCAATAAAATACCAAATACATTAAAATAATGCTAAATGTAAACAAGTCTTTCTGTGATATATTCATATACACAAACTCCTTGGCTTTATTTTTAAAGGTACTACACGTGGCTCTAACCGAACATTCTAAACTTCTCCCACAGCACTGTCCTCCATGAATCTGTCACTCAAGTTGGAAAGGCTTATTTGTCTCCCCTGTTAAAATGCCTTGCATTTTTCAGCTGTCTAATGATACTCACTTACAATGACCTCCCTGCCCCTCGCTGCAGATTTTAACTATCTAAATCCTACTGGTTGTCATAGGAGTTTGACAAAGTAAGAAAACCATGTGAATTGGCTATTACACAAGAAAGGCTTCATAGAGGAGGAGAAGAGGAATTAAATGAGCCTTGAAGCCAAGGTAAAGTTTAAAGAAATAGAGAGTAGAGGAAAAAGCCTTTGGCTGGGAGTTAGGATAGGCAAAGTTGTAGAAGTAGAAATGCACAAGAATGGGCCAAGCACGGTGGCTCATGCCTGTAATCCTAACAGTTTGGGGAGGCCTAAGAGGATGGATCACCTGAGGTCAGGAGTTCGAGACCAGCCTGGCCAACATGGTGAATACCTGTCTCTACTAAAAATACAAAAAATACTCAGGCATGGTGGTGGGCGCCTGTAATCCCAGCTACTTGGGATGCTGAGGCAGGAGAATAGCTTGAACCTAGGAGGCAGAGGTTGCAGTGAGCGGAGATTGCACCACTGCAATGCAGCCTGGGTGACAAAGGGAAACTCTGTCAAAAAGAAAGAGAGAGAGAGAGAAGAAAGAAAGAAAGAGAGAGAGAGAGAAAGGAAGAAAAAGAAAAAAAGAAAGAAAGAAAGAAAGAGAGAAGGAAAGAAAGAAGGAAGGAAGGAGGAAGAAAGGAAGAAGAAAAGGAAGGAAGGAAGGAAAGGAAGGAGAAAAGAAAGGAGGAAAAGGAAGGACAAAAGAATATTTGAAGGATGAAATCAGTTTCGCTAGTGAGAAAAAAATGACAGTGATAGTTTCCTAAGAATAATGGCCTCCAGAGTCCACACTAGTCCCTTCAAAGAACATAACTTTATTTTAAAAAAGTAAAATTAAAAAAAGAAAAGAAAACTTATATTTATATTTTAAGTACAGGAATACAAGTGCAGTTTTTTTATATAGCTAAACTTGTGTCTTGGGGGATTGATGTACAGATTATTTTTATCACCCATGTATTAAGCCTCGAGAAGGGAGAGGATCAATACAAATATCTGATGGATCTCCTTCATTTTTATGGCTGCATAGTATTCCATGGTGTATATGTACCACATTTTCTTTATCCAGTCTGTCACCAATGGACAGTTAGGTTAATTCCATGTCTTTGTTATTATGAATAGTGTTGCAATAAATATACATGTGCATGTAACTTTATAATAGAATGAGTTCTACTCCTTTGGTTATATACCCAGTAATGGGATTGCTGAGTCAAATTGTATTTCTGTCTTTTTATTTATCTTTTTTAAAGTTTCAGTAGTGTTGGGGGTGCATGTGGTGTTTGGTTACATGAGTAAGTTCTTTAGTGGTGCTTTCTGAGAGTATGATGCACCCATCATCTGAGTAGTGTACACTGTACCCAGTGTGTAGTCTTTTATCCCTCACCCTCCCTACACTGTTTCCCCATAGTCCCCAAAGTTCACTGTAGCATTCTTATGCCTCTGTGTCCTCATAGCTTAGCTCACAGTTATAACTGAGAACACACAATGTTTGGTTTTTAATTCCTGAGTTACTTCACTAAGAATAATGGTCTCCAACTCCATCCAGGTTGCTGCAAATGTCACTTTTATGTTGCTGTTTATGGCTGAGTAGTGTTCCATGGTGTGTGTGTGTGTGTATATATATAATTTTCTTTATCCATTTTTTGATGGATGGGCATTTGAACTGGTTCCATGTGTTTGCAATTGTGAATTGTGCTGATACAAACATGCATGTGCAAGTGTATTTTTCATAGAATAACTTCTTTTCTCTAGGAAGATACCCAGTAGTGGGATTTGCTGGATCAATTGCTACATTTTGTTCTTTAAGGAATCTCCATACAGTTTTCCATACTGGTTGTACTAGTTCACATTCCACTAGCAGTGCAAAAGTGTTCCCTTTTCACCACATCCATGTCAACATCTTTTTTTTTTTAATATGACCATTCTTGCAGGAGTAAAGTGGTATCACATTGTGGTTTTCATTTGCATCTCCCTGATCATCAAGAATGTTGAGCATTTTTTAATGTTTGTTGGCCATTTGTATATCTTCTTTTGAGAATTGTCTATTCATTTCCTTAGCCCACGTTTTGACAGGTTGTTTTTTCCCTGATTTGAGTTCCTTATAGATTCTGGATATTAGTCCTTTGTCACATGCATAGTTTGCAAACATTTTCTCCCAATCTGTGTGTTGTCTGTATCCTTTTGCTGTGGAAAAGCCTTTAAGTTCAATTAAGTCCCATCTATTTATCTTTGTTTTTGTTGCATTTGCTTTTGGGTTCTTGATCATAACGTCTTTGCCTAAGCAATTTCTAGAAGAATTTTTCTGACTTTATCTTCAAAATTTTTTATTATTTCAGGTCTTAGATTTAAGTCTTTGATCCACCTGAAGTTGATCTTTATATAAGATAAGAGATGAGGATCTAATTTCATTCTTCTACATGTGGCTTGCTAATTATCCCAGCACTATTTGTTGAATAGAGTGTCCTTTACCCACATTATGTTTTTGTTTGCTTTGTTGAAGATCATTTGGCTAATTTAAATTTGGCTTTATTTCTGGGCCTTCTATTCTGTTCCATTGGCCTATGTCCCTATTTTTTATAACAATACCATGCTGTTTTTGTGACACTAGCCTTATAATATAGTTTGAAGTCAGGGAACATAATGCTTCCAAATTTGTTCTTTTTGCTTAATCTTACTTTGGCTATGTGGGCTCCTTTTTGGTTCCACATGAATTTTAAGTTTTTATTCTAGTTCTGTGAAGAATAATGATGATATTTTGATGGGAAAATGAATTTGTAGATTGTTTTTGGCAGTATGATTTTTTTCACAATATTGATTCTTCCCATCTATGAGCATGGGCTGTGTTTCCATTTGTTTGTGTTGATTTTCTTACAGTAGGGATTTATAGTTTATCTTGTAGAGGTCTTTCACCTCCTTGGCTAGGTATGTTTCTAAGCATTTTATTTTATTTTATTTTATTTATTTTTGCAACTATTGTGAAAGGGGTTGAGTTTTTGATTTGATTCTCAGCTTGGTTGTTGTTGATGTATAACAGTGCTACTTATTTGTGTACATTGATTTTGTATACTGAAACTTTACTGAATTTATTTGTCAGATCTAGGAGACTTCTGGATGAGTCTTTGGGGTTTTCTAGGTATACCATTATATCATTGGTAAACAGTGACGGGTTGACTTTCTCTTTACCAATTTGGATACCCTTTATTTCTTTCTCATGTCTCATTGCTCTGGCTATGACTTCCCGTACTATGTTGAACAGAAGTGGTGAGAGTGGGCATCCTTTTTCTTGATCGAGTTCTCAAGGGCAATACTTTCAACACTGCTCCATTCAGTGTAATATTAGCTGTGGGTTTGTCATACATGGCTTTTGTTACTTTTGATATGCTCCTTCTATGCCAAATTTGCTGAGGGTTTTAATCATAAAGGGTTGCTAGTTTTGTCAAATGCTTTTTCAGCATTTATAGAGATGGTCATACTGTTTCTGTTCTTAATTATGTTTATGTGGCGTATCACATTTATTGACTTGTGTTTTGAAACAATTCCTGCATTCCTGGTACAAACCCACTTGATCATGGCGGATTATTTTTTTGATATGCTTTTGGATTTGGATAGGTAGTGTTTTGTTGAGGATTTTTGCATCTATGTTCCTTAGGGATATTGGTCTCTAGTTTTCTCTTTTTGTTATGTCCTTTCCTGATTTTGGTATTAGGGTGATACTGGCCTCATAGAATTATTTAAAGAGGATTCCCTCTTTCTCTATCTTATGGAATAGTTTTAATAGGATGGGTACCAATTATTTGAATGTCTAATAGAATTCATCTGGTCCTGGAGTTTTTTCCTTGGCCATGTTTTAATGACCATTTCAATCTCGCTGCTTGTTGTTAGTCTGTTCAGAGCTTCTATTTCTTCTTGGTTTAATCTAGAAGGGTTGTATATTTCCAGGAATTTATTAGTATCCTCTAGATTTTGTAGTTTGTGTGCATAAAGTTCTTGATAGTAGCCTTGCATGATTTTTTTGTATTTCTGTGGTTGTAATATCTCCCATTTCATTTCTAATTGTGCTTACTTGGATCTTTTCTGTTCTTTTCTTTGTTAATCACACTAATGGTCTATCAATTTTGTTTATCTTTTCAAACAACTCTTTGTTGTACTTATTTTTTGTGTTTTTGTTTCAATTTCATTTAGTTCTGCTCTATTTTGCTATTTTTTTTCTTCAGCTGGGTTTGGGTTTGGTTTGTTCTTTTTTCTCCAGTTCCTTGATGTGTGACCTTAGTTTGTCTATTTGAACTCTTTTAGACTTTTTGTTGTCAGCATTTAATGCTATAGTCTATCCTCTTAGCACCACTTTTATTGTATCCTAGAGATTTTGATAGGTGGTGTCACTACTATCATTCAGTTCAAATAATTTTTTCATTTCCATCTTGATTTCATTGTTGACCCAAAGATCATTCAGAAGCAGATTATTTCATTTCTATTTATTTGCATGGTTTTTAGAGTTCCTTTTGGAGTTAATTTCCACTGTGATCTGAGAGAGTACATGATATAATTTTATTTTCTTAAATTTATTGAGACTGTATAGTTTAAGTCTATTGTTTATTTGTTTACTCTCTGTCTTGATGACATGTCTAGTGCTGTTAGTGGAGTATTGAAGTCCTCCACTGGAATTGTCTTGCCATTTATCTCATTTCTTAGGTCCAGTAGTAAATGTTTTATTAATTTGGGAGCTTCAGTATTAGGTACATATATATTTAGGATTGTGATATTTTCCTTTAAGACTCATCCTTTTATCATTATATAATGTCCTTCTTTGTCTTATTTAACTGTTGTTGCTTTAAAGTCTGTTTTGTCTAATATAAGAATAGCTACTCCTGCTTGCTTTTGGGTCCACTTGCATGGAGTTCCTTTTTCCACCTCTTTAAGTTTGTCTGAGTCCTTATGTGATAAATAAGTCTCTTGAAGACAGCAGATACTTAGTGAATTCTTATCTATTCTGCCATTGAATATCTTTTAAGTGGAGCATTTAGGCTATTTATATTTAATGTTAGTATTGAGATGTGAGATACTATTCTATTCATCATGCTAACTGTTGCCTGAATATCTTGTTTTCTTTTCTTCAAATGTTATTGCTTTATATGCCCTGTGAGATTTATACTTTAAGGAGGTTCTATTTTGTTGTATTTCAAGGGTTTGTTTCAAGATTTATAACTCCTTTCCATGGTTTCTGGAGCACTGGCTTGGTAGTGTCAAATTCTCTCAGCATTTGTTTGTCTGAAAAAGACTGTATCTATCTTTCCTTTATTTATGATATATTATGTTTACTTTCACTGGATACAAAATTCTTGGCTGATAATTATTCTGTTTAAAGAGGCTAAAGATAGAACCCCAATCCCTTCTAACTTGTAGGGTTTCTACTGAGACATCCTCTGTTGATCTGACAAGTTTTCCTATATAGGTTACCTGATGCTTTTGCCTCACAGCTCTTAAGATTCTTTCTTTCATCTTCACTTTAGATAACCTCATGACTCTGTGTCTAGGTGATAATCTTTACAATGCATTTCTGGGGTGTTCTTTGAGCTGCTTTTATTTGGATGCCTAGATCTCTAGCAAGCCCAGGGAAGGTTTTCTTGATATTTTCCTCAAATATGTTTTCCTAACTTTTAGATTTCTCTTCTTCCTCAGGAACACCAATTATTCTTAGGTTTGGTTATTTAACATAATCTAAAACTTCTTGGCAGCTTTTAAAAATTTTTAGTTCTTTTTTTCTTTGTCTTTGTCAGGCTGTATTAATTAGAAAGTCTTGTCTTTGAACTCTGTAAAGTTCTTTCTTCTACTTGTTTGATTCTATTGTTGAAACTTTCCGGTGTATTTTGCATTTCCCTAAGTGCATCTTTCATTTCTACAAGTTGTCACTGTTTTTTATTTATGATATTGATTTCTTTGGGGATTTTTCATCTGTATCATTTATTTTTTAAAATTTAAGTTGGTTTTCACCTATCTCTGGTGTCTCCTTGAGTAGCTTAATATTCAACCTTTTGAATTCTTTTTCTAACAATTCAGAGGTTTCCTTTTGGTTTGAATCCATGCCTGGTGAGCTACTGTGATCTTTTTGGGATGTTATAGAAACTTGTTTTTCTGGTTTATTCTCATTTCGGTAAACTAGTTCACAGGAAAAATCTACTACTCAAGAGTTGCTGTTCAGATTCTTTTGTCCCATTGGGACAAAAGATTCTTGAAGTGGTGGGCTCCCCCTTCCCCTAGGGATGGGGCCTCCTGAGAGCTGGACTGCAGTGCTTGTTATTGCTCTTCCGAGTCTAGCCAACCATTGGAGTTCTGGTACTGCAGTGTATGTGCAAAGAATCCTGTGATATGATTTGTCATCAGACCTCTCAGCTGTGGATACCAGTACATGCACTGGTCAGGGTAGCAGGGGAGTTAAACAGACTGTGAGAGTCCTTGGTTGTAGTTTCATTTATTGTGCAGGTTTTCTTCAATGCTGGTTATTCCAGCAGTGAAGTTGTCATGTGGACAGACTCAGGACCTCTGTTTAGCCAGGATGTTACAAAAGGTGGAATTAGCTGTTGTTTTCTCCTTACTTGGAGCAGGGTTGTTTTGTTAGGCATTGCAGTAATGGCTTGAGTTGATTGGCTTCCAGCCAGGAGGTGGCACTTGGAATAGAGCATAAGCTATGGTAGTATAGAGGGGATACAAGCTTGCTCTAAGCTTGCCTGAATAAGTATTTGGGTTTCTCAGGCTATGGGTGGGGCCACAGAGCTCCCACAAGTTTATGCCTTTGTCTTTGGCTACCAGGGCAACTAGAGAAAGACCATCAGGTAGAGGAGGGTTAGGTCTGTCTGAGCTCAGACTCTCTTTGTGTGGGGCTTGCTGTGGCCACTGTTGGGAATGTGGTGTGGTTCTCAGGCCAATAGAGTTGTTTTCCAAGGGAGATTACAGTTGCCTCTGCCGCTTTGTACAGGTCACCAGGGAAGTGGGAAAAGCTAGCAGTGAGAGGTCTCACCAAGTTCTGATGCAGCCAGCAAG
Organism: Ateles fusciceps; assembly: GCA_036589455.1. NCBI lineage: Eukaryota > Metazoa > Chordata > Mammalia > Primates > Atelidae > Ateles > Ateles fusciceps. Next base: position 22,713 of record JAZHEH010003104.1, read on the forward strand.
GACAGTCTCATTCCTGCTGTGCTCCCTCAACAGCCAACAGAGATACTTTAAATCCAGACCTAAAGTGCCCAGGGCTGAGATCTTGACCCAGGCTACAAGTTTCTTGGCTGCAAAAGCAAGCACGGCTTTCAGGCCCCACGTTTTCCTGCCTGCCATTTGGCTTCTGTGCTCATATCTGTACTGCCTGTCCACCACACCACTACTCCCATGGATTCTGCCTAGGAAAATTGGTGCTCCATTGAAATTATTACAAAATTCAACTGGAAGTCTCTCTCTCCCTGTGGCCCTTCCCCAAATCTACTGGCTGCCCTCCCCAAGGACCCCTGTGATATAAAATTAGAAATGGTTTCCCTGGGTACCAGGAGTGCCTACAGGGCCCTTCCTACTGCTTCTTCTACTTTTTATATATTGCTTGCATCTCTAAATTCATTTCAGCTCTAGTCCAGGTTAAACTTTTCTCTTGTGATCTGGATTTTCATGTTCCCCAGTGAGGATGTGTTTGGAGGTGAAGCTTCCTCCTCTCACACTTTGGGCACTCACAGTTTTTCAGCTGCCTCATAGAGTTTGCAGTGGAAAGCTCTTCATTCAAAGGGTCTGTGAATTCTTTTAGTTTTCCTGGTATCTTTCTGCAGTGGCTCTCGAAGCAAAAGCTCATGATGTGAGTCTCCACACACTGTTCTGTTCATCCATTTGGAAGACGCAAGTTAGTCCTGCCTCCTTTCTGTCCTTTTTTTTTTTTTTTTTTTTTTTTGGTATTTGTCTTTAGGTCCTTGAGAAATCACCACACTTTCTTCCACAGTTGCTGAACTAATGTACACTCCCACCAAGAGTGCATAAGCATTACATTTTCACCACAACCTTATCCACATATATTATTTTTTGACCTTTTAGTAATAGCCATTCTTACTAGTGTATGATAGCATACCATTGTGATTTTGATTTGCAACTCTCTAGTGATAGTGATGTTGAGATTTTGTTCATGTGGCTGTTGACCAAATGTATTTCTTCTGAATCCTGCTGAATTTTTTAGCTTTGATGTTGACAGAACCACTTTATTGATTACCCAAGCTTTCTACAATTCCCTATATCCTGTCAGTAACTAAGTCTTCCCAAATATCTCTTGCAAACACATCCTTCCCACATCCTAACATTTACTGACTCACTTAGGTTCTCATTACATTTTTGGACAATTGGAGTAGTCTCTTAACTGTTCTGTCTCATAGTTTAACCCTGTCGAGTTCTTCCCTTGCACTGTTGCCAGAGCAATCTTTCTAAAGAACATCTTGAAATATGTCATTCCAGTGCTCAAAATCCTTCAGTGGCTCCCAATTGCATCCAACAAATGTCCAAATTGTTTATCCTTGTCATTCAGATCTGTGCAACCATTCAACTGATGTATTCACTCTTTCCTGACTGTGTCTTGCACTATCTGACTTCCATACCTATATTCAATGCTGTTTCCTCTATAAGACACACCCCTCTCTACATTAATCCTTTTTGCTTATTGGATTCCATACATCCTTCACATTCTTATTACCTCCATGAAGCTTTCTCTGATTTCTCAAGTAAATATAATTTCTCCCTATCCTGTGGTCCCACAGCACTGCTTCTAAATCTCTCTAATCATGCTTATTACATTCTTCTCTGTATCAACTCACTCCTGTCAATGATATTGTCTCTCACTGGACTGTAATTTACTTAAGGACAGGGTCCCTGTTTTACTCACTTCTATCGCTGCTCTGAAACACTCAGTATAGCCTAATATAGGATCCTGCTGCTCTGCACATAATCGGAAAAGAAAGCAATTTAAAATGCATGGAGTTGACTCCAAACAAAGAACAGAAACCGTTTTAGTACAAGTCAATCTACTACAGCTGTCACAGAGCAAATAAATTCTTACTCTCAGCACTAAGAAGAGAGAAAAATCAGACTTGTCAAATCTATACAAAAGGCAGTGACCTGTAACCTGAGGATCCTTTATAAAGAGTTAGCTAATGTACCGAGAAGTCAAGGACAAGGAGCTTTATAAATCACAAGAGACTAGAAAAGTGAATAAATAAATGTGAAAAGTGAGTGTCACTCCCATCAAAATAAAGACAGATGTCTCCTGACAGTTACCACCTAATAGGTAAAATACAGAAAGACAGTCTTTCAGGTCTAACACAAAATTAAATAATAAGCTATCACAATTGTATCTAACTAAGTAAAAACACATTGTACCAAACAGATTTAATCACTTTACTTTGAAACAAGTTAGAGTAAGTAACAAATGAAGGCTTTCATAAAATATCCCTGGATTTAGGTAAGGCAATCAACAGGGCTTTCTGAGTTGCCCTTGAGGACACAATTAATTTCAGGGCTGATTGGCTGTGAGGGCCATGTGCGTCCTTAGATGAAAAGAAGGGAAACATTCTGATAATGGTTTGAAGTACCACAGGGTCAAATAATGGCCAGGATTTATGACCCAACTTATAAAGAAAAATACAAACCCTTACATGCACAAAAGCATTTTTCCAAATCCCAATTTGGCCATATTAATTGCAGATAACAACAAGTAAAGTTATAAAAAGACCACTATTGCCTAAAGCCAGTACTGTGAAGTTGGCTGAGTATATATTCATTGGCCATGCACTGCTATTTTCTATTCCCTCTCTCATTTGTGCTATCTGTCTCTTCTCCATATCTCCCCAAGTGCCTTATAGCTTCAAGCTGCCCCATAATGACCCAGAATCTTTTCTTACTACCCTTCTTCCCAGCAATAAAGGCCTCGGATTTCTCTCTTCCCCACTCAACTCAAATTGCCTTTTCTTCCATTCACCACCTTACGCAGTTTACAACTGGCTCCACGGATCTGACAGGATACAAGGAAAGGCTGAGAATTCACAACAGCATGAGTCAGCCATTTCTTCTAAGATTATCAGTATATTAGTGGATAGTGACTAAATCCCAAACTGTGAACCTCCAATTTTCAGGCATATCAGCAAGTGAGGAGAATGATTTTTTTCCTCTTAAAACAAGAGAACCTAAAATAAAGACATAAGTACCAGTGTTGTCTCTCTTGCTCATTGACATTGTGGCTTTGAAATGGTCACTTGGTTTCTATGAAATGCTGTTTTCCTCTCTGAAAAACGGAACAGTTAATCTAGATTTCTTTCAGTTCTAATAATCTGTACTCACTAATTCTCAGTACATTCACTACTCTACTTATTCAACCTTTGCATAAGGCTGGCCCTAGTTGTCACCGATCATTGACAGATGGAGAAACCTGTATTTTCTGTTTGTTTCCACTGCTACCTAACATATTTGCACTTAACTCAATAGAACTAATTCCACCAGAGTGGGCACTAAGTAAAATATTACTGATTAAAGTGATATGATATTTTATCTGCACATAAGTACAAAAGTGTAGATGTGGAATAATGAGTTTTTGTTCTATAATGGAAAGAATATTGGACTTAAAGTCAAGTAACTGGGGATCAAATCCTAGGTCTACCACTTATTTGCTCTGTAATTGGTTCTAGGTAAGTTTCTTAACTTCTCAAACATCCATTTCCCTTGTTTGTAAAATAAATGCCTAATATTCTTAATTTCTACATCTGGGGGGCTACTGCAAGGGTTAAGTAAGAAAATATATGTGAAGTCTCTGGCATAGGGTCTGGAAAATAGTAGGGGCCCAGTTTATAGTAGTCTCAGCTGGAAACAGTAACTGCTCAAGCTTTCATCTAAAAAATAAAATCTTGATGCAAATTAAATGTGCATAATAAAAGTTAACAGGCTCATCTGGAAGGATTGATCTGTGAATGAATATCCATAAGCCCATATTCTCCTCATGAAGTTATGAAAGAGAATAACGAAAACCTTTAACCATTGTGACATCTAAAGAAATGTCACTAAGATATTCATGTGCAGATTTTTTTTTCTGCTTAGAGACAAAGGGAAGAAAAAGTAAAAAGAGCATTTTATTCTTCTTACATATTATCTACTTCTCGCCTATATGTCCCAGAGACAATTACTATTGTTTTTATTTTGTATTTATCAAAATAGAACTGTGGAATATCTCCCGAAAGAAGTAATAGAAAACCATATTGGAAGCATTTGCCCCTAGATAATAGTTGACCAGAGTCTCTGAAGTAAAAATTTCTGCTACTTTTAACAAAGAACTTTTAGAGGTCCTCATTAAGACATGAGAAGTTTTGAATCTCTAAACCAGAATTTTGCTAACCAAGATACATAGAGTGAGGCAGCGATCATACAATTGCTTTTATTTCTATGCACACTCAAGTGTTTTAAACACAAAACAGCAGAGATGCTTTTAATCATAAATAAATCATGCGTAACTTTGGTTTCATGTCAAGTAAGAATGTCATAAAATAAGCAATTTAACCACACATGAGCTAAACACATTGTTATGTATTTCTTTGTCTGTATGGTATAACTTTATCCTTGCTCTATATTTAGCCTCCAGTGGCAACTTCCCATGAATTCAACACACTATTATTATGTGAGAGCCTGGGCTAATGGCTATGGGAACCAGAAATAAATGAGACTTTATCTCTACCTTTCATGAAACACACCAATTTCATTTTTGAGAAGTCAATGACCATGACTCTACATATTCTAGCTTAAATGGCTGAGTGATAGCATTAGCTGAGGAGAAGAAAGGAAGGAGGGGGCAACAAGTTTGGAGGGGAAAAGATTAGTTTGGTTTTAAATAGGTAGTATTGACATACCTATAGGACACTTACCTGGAGAATTCTAGTACATAAATGGATGGTCTAGAGAATCAGAAAAAAATTCACAGCGGGAGATACATATTACTTAGTCATACTCATAAAGGACACAGTTGAAGCCAAGGGAGTGAATGTGATCACATGAGAAGAACAGGTAGAATGAAATGAGAAAGGAAGCTGAGACATCACTGATTGAATCTTAGTATCTAATTTTGTTCCCCTTCACAAATTCCTCTAATAAAACAGTATGGATTTTTTAAAGTCATAAACCCACAGATTGAGAGAGAGAAAAAGAGGAGACAACAATATAATTTTACAAGCTAGAAAGCATGTGGTTTCATGTTAACTAATTTAACAGTTAGAAGAATTCAAAGTGATTGCCACTGGAAAGCCAGAAATGTTAGCGGGGGAGATGCTGGTGATGCTAATTTTCATAACTCTTTTGTGACAAGCCTAGCAGAAATCTGAATGCATGTGGGTTGAGAAGTAAAATCAAGGAGAATTAGAGACACCAAATATTAACTATGCTTACAAGAAGTTTGGTTATGAAATGAATGAAGCAGATATAGCTTGAAGCATAGGAAGGACAAATAAAGGGTTTGGGGTTTGTGTAAAACAATTGATACTGGGACACATTTGCAAGCTGTGAGAAAACATGAGAAAAATTAAAATGAGTTTCAACGATATAGAAGAGGAGAAGAGAAAGAATAAATGACTACAAGAACATTGGATGCAGAAGTAGGAGAGAATTGTCACCTGATGACATTTTTTACAGATAAACAAATGTAGGTTATCTCCTCAAAATGAGTAGGCCACAGTGTGGGCCTGAGAAGAAAAATGAAGGTTTGGAACAGCTGCTGTGGGAAAAAGTGAGAAGAAGCCAACTATGGATGAGAAAAGGATTAAGGATAAGAGTTGAGGGCCCAGCTGAGGGTGGAAAGCACGCATTTGTCATGAAGCCAATGAACATGAATATGTAATTTTCCCCAGATGAGTCTTCAGCAGCCTGGGAACAGAGACAGGCAAAGTGGACCACTGAACTGATTCGAGGCCTGGGCAGGAACTGCTGAAGCTGTGAGATGGAAGGTGAAGAAATCAAAGGAATGGAAAATGCTTGGGAGAGTGTCCTTGAAATGGAGCCCAGAATAGAGAGGAAAGGAGAAGACAGGTTGTGGCTGCTAGCCTAAGAGATTAAGAGAGAAGAAAATGAAGGCCAAAATAAAAACAATTTGATTGATCACAAGACCATTCCTTGGTGCTTCGGATACAAGTTCAGGTGACTATTGCGTCTATGACCAAATTTCTGAACTCTTTTAGCTGGATAGCTGTTGAATTTCCAGTAAGTGCAGTGTTAATGAGGCTTAAATGATAGCTTTCTACCATGAGTTATTTCACTGTGGTGATCTTTATTCCAGCTTTCTCATTGTTTTTAATGAATTTCTCTCAATTAATCTTGAGGCACAATCAGGGGGAAGTATGTATTTAACAATCTCCTTTTGCATGTGGCTCTAAGTCTTGGCTGTGCCTCAGAGACCCTTTACTGTAAGGAACGCAAAGAACATTTGGAAGCTATCAATTTTCTGAGGATCCCAACGTGTGGCCTGCCCTGAAAAAGAAATCCTGGCTAATCCTCTTTTTCAGTCCTCCTCTAGAGGGCAGCTGCTTCCTTCGTCAATTTGGAAGCACAGCTTCTTGCCCAGATGGCTTTTCACCATTTGTAAGTTTCGATTTTACTGTAGTAGGGAAGTGGGAGTTGGTGGGTGGGGGCAATCATTCACTACAGAATACAGAGAATGTAAGGCCTATCAATTCCCAATCCATACAGGCCTCCTCTAGCCTTCTGGATAATGTCACCAGGGTTTTAAGAGAAACTTTTACTTAAGTCCACAAAGTTGTGGTGGATTAAGACTTGTTTGCATCCAATAGTCATTGTCCCTGGCTAATGAAAAGAGTAGAAGTAACTTCTTTAGCTTCCCTTTAGTTAGGGGAAAATGTCCTATACCCCCTGCCTTAATTTATTCAGTATTAAATGGTTTACTTAAGATAAATATTTTTGTGAGAAAATATTACCAGTGATTTTAAGATTACCAGCTATCATAGAGGGCAACACAACCTTCAATCAATGTATCTTACATTCTCATGGATATAAGTTTGTGCTCAAAGACACTGTAACATAGTTAGAGTCCATTATATTGGCCTCCTGCTCCTTACTATTGGAAAACAGAAACTTGTTGGGGGCTCCTTGAATAGATTATCTGTGTTACTGCACATTATTCATCAAATGGGAATTTCACAGAAATTGATACTCTGTCATTTGCCTCAACAAAGCCTTTCTCTGTTCTTTATGCCCAAAAACATAAAAGTTTGGAATGTTTGTTTAGCTATTCCATTCCCGTTGAAGCTCCAGTATTTTCCTAAATATTGCAACTTGACTATTATGTATCCAACTAGAAAAAAAAATTCAATGAGAGAGAGACTTGAAAGCCGACATCAATTGTTCGTAGAGCAAATGTTCAAGAGCTGTGTAAAATAGTGTTTAAACAAGTGGGCTAACATAGTTTTGACTACAACTCTTTCCCATCTTTGTTTGAAATATGAAGGAACAATTTTGATACCAATATCTCAATTTTGTTCGCAGAAAAAGCTTTCAGAGTAACATTTGTAAGAATCATTCAGTTATCATAGAATATATAGGTCTGCCAGGCATTTTCAAGAATCTATAACCAAAGGGACAGAAATATGACTGTTAACCTACATAAAGGTGGCACTATTTCCAGTTTTATAGGTTTAAGCCCAACCAAAATAATCTAGTTCTGCTTAAAATGAAAAATAAAATATAGCCTTTAGCTTATCTTGGGACTAAATTACATTTACTGAAAAAGCCCTTCGAATACTTAATTGAATGCTTCTTGGAATGAGAAACTGAGTCTGTATATGCATGTGACTTCAGCCTTCTCGCTAGTTCTTTGCTAATTTTAAGTTGTACTTATTTTTTAACCTTACTTTTATGTTGCAAAAATGATCATGCAAACTATGTTCAATGAAGCTCAATTGTAAGACATTTGTTCTCCTTTAGGTTTGAGATAGAGAAAAAACATGTACTTTTGCCATATCTCTGGAAAATTCTGCCTCCATCTTTAAACGAACTCAGCTAACTAAAACTATCCATAGCAACCTTCATTTCACTGTTTTTACTTTTATACTTCATTTTTTTGAATCTTATATCCTGTTACTTCCTTCAGGTAAATACTTGTGACCTTGGCAACTCTTTCCAGAGCCTTTGGTTAATGGGATTTCATTCCACAAGTACAACACACCAAGAAGAAAATGTTCTTTCAAAAGTCGGACATATATTTTCTAACCATAGAAACACTCATTCTAGGCATCTTCATTAAAATAAAATCTTCCCCTAACCTAAACCAGAATATGACAGAGGTTAAGGGTAGGTGGGAGAATCTCCCCCAGCTGAAACTTTTATAACCATGAAGAAAGAAAGACAGTAGCCACTTTTAGATACATATGTGTATGTTACAGTTTTTGTCAGGCTGAGTGTGCTGCTCAAAAAATTAAACACTTCTAGTATGTTACGAGGATTACAAGACTACTATATTGCAAAATATTTGTAAGTTAGTTTTGCAGGAGAAAAAGAACAGCTTCATGTGATGGAACAAGGATATTTACTGCAGAAGAAGCCAAGAAATCTATTTTTTAAAGAATATTTGCAATAGAAAAAAGTGCCCCAAAGAGAGCCCTTTTTGTAAAAAGGCTGGAAACATTTTCTGGGTCATTTAAAATGCTGTCCAGTCAACCATGGCCAATTTATGATTAAAAGCAGAAATGAAAACTGAAATAAAACTGCAAAGTGTCCTTTTGGTAGGATTTTCTTTCTCAGAAATTTATAATAGATCTGATTTATGTATTATCCAGGTCCAATGTGCTGTTTAAGTCACTAAAATTGCCTTTAAACAGGCAGTTTATTATTAAGGACTCAGGCTCTAACTGTAAGACTGTAGTAAACTACAACACAAAATAATTATTAGTCCAGTTGGTAGCACGCCATGTTACTACCTCAGAAACGGAGAAAACAGGATATCTTAACAAAACGCGACTCATTGCTTCGGCCAAGTAGGTAATCACGTACATGTTGTGATTTCAAGGACTTTAGAAAAACCATCCCAATCCAAAATATTTCCCTTGAAGCCTATTTTTTTGATTCAAATTTCTACCACGACAGTATCTCTTTGGGTTAGAATGCTGTTAAAATAAGTCTACCCTTGAGAGGTAACATACAGATGCCATGGACAGATTAATGTGGCTTTATTATCCATTCCTTGGTAGAAAGAAAAGCTCTGAACATGATGGGAGAAGACTAAGGATGCGCATGTACAATACAACAATGAGTAAGAAAAAAGACTGGATTTTTGTTGGGTCCCACTTGGAAGGGGAGCTTGTGTGCCAAGGACATGAGGACTGGATAAACTCTAAAATGCAAGGTGACACACCATAAACCATGATGTGGTAGAAGAATACTGACCTGGAAGTCAAAACACATAGCATCAGTCCCTTTTCTGGAAATATCCTATGACCTTGAGCAAATCCTGCTTGCTCTCTAAATTCAAATTTCTCCATCTATCAAAAGTGGATAAGATAGATGGAATCAGTAATCTTCTGAAGTCCCATGCAGCACTCTCTGATCCAAAATGATACAGGCAGAGTACAGCCGAGGATAAAGTGGCTATTTCACCATTTTGTTCAGCCTCAGTCTTAACCTGTGGGCTCCAAATAAATACCTGTGAAGATGCTATGGAAACAGTAAGAAGCAAAGTAGATTTCTCCTTAAAGGAACCCATTACAATGAATAATAGCATTCCCTATCAAAAAATCATTATTTTCTTCCTGTCGCTTCTCATACTCATTCAATTTGTGATTGCTAATACCAACTGGTGGCTTATTAAAAAATTATGTGCCAGTTTTCTCCCATCTAACACAAAATATTTATGACTTTTTAAAAATTTATTTTCCACATTTAGTTTACTAAAGACCCAAAGCTTACCAAACCAAGTGTTTTTTAATTTTCCTAGCTGGCTTTTCAAATATGTGTTGTAACACAACAAGAAAAAAACAAAACAAAACATGGAAGTGATCATCATAAGGGTGAAACACCGAATGAAAAGATGGAAAACATTTAAAGGATAGTACAATCATTCCTCTTGCCAGTATGAGATTGCTTTCTATATTGCACAGCCTATATTTAAATACCCTAAATGATGCTGTCTCATTCCACTGGAGACCATGCCTTAGTCTAAAAAGATTTCACTGTCAAGAACTTTGTAACTGTTACTAAGCCTAAACTCTCATCTTTTACACCCATGCTTTCTTATTAAACATTAGGTAACAGTGAAAAGGAAGTACCCAACAAGTACTCAACACCACCACCATCTTTATCTTTGTTCACCAATTTCCACATTTCTAAGCCAAAATGCCAGAATGCCACAAGCGAACCCACTTTCTTTGGCCCTTTAACCTAAGCATTTTTTTTTTTTAAGACAGTGTCTCATTCTGTCACCCAGGCTAGAATGCAGTGGTGCGATATCGGCTCACTGCAGCTTTGACCTTTCCGGCTCAAGCAATCCTCCTACCTCAGCCTCCCAAGTAGCTGGGACTACAGGTGCACACCATGTCTGGCCAATTTTTTTTTTTTTGCCAGAGATAAAGAAAATGATTTTTATAATGATTAGAGTTGATTTAATTCATCACAAAACCATAACAATCCTAAATATGTGTCCATGTAATTATAGAGCTTTAAAATACATTTAAAAACTGATAAATGAAGGCAAGTAGTTAGATTCATCATTATAGTCGGATACTTTAACACTCCTCTCTTAGTAACTGATAGACAAGCAGACAGAAAATAAGAAAGGCTGTATAGAACTTAAACAAATCTACCTGACTTGACATTTAAAGAATCATACATGCAATAACAACAGAACACAAATTATTTTCAAGTGTTCATAAAAGTCTGGCCAATTTTTATATTTTTTGTAGAGACGGAGTTTTGTCATGTTGTCCAGGCTGGTCTTGAACTCCTGGGCTCAAGCGATCCACCTGCCTCAGCCTCCCAATGTGCTGGGATTACAGGTGTGTGCCACTGCACCCAGCCAACCTAAGCTATTTTAGACCAACTTATTCTGTTTAAATTTGCTTGGGCCTCTTCTTATTGGACAATAAGGCATTCCTGGGTTCATTTACTGCCATTAGCAAATGACTAGTTTATTTTGGTAACTGTAGCTTCGTTTCAGCAAAGGCAGTCTTTTGGGTCACACCACTATACTCTAGTTGCCTGATTTGCATAGGAAAAGCACTCCCAATGTTTCTTTATCAGAATAGAGATGAGCTGATCTTTTGGGTAAGACACATCTTGAAAAATTATTCCATCTTTGAAATCTTACTCTGCATGTAACACAAAGTTACCTTTGGCCTATTGGAAATCTTGACTCTAATTGCTTGTTTTTGTGTAGTCATATCTGCCTTAAAAACTGGAAGTTTGTTTTGGAAGTATTATTAGTGTAAAGTAAAAAACATATTTCAATGGCTTCTGGCAAATGTGGGCCTCATGAGAAAATCACCAAGGAATCTGGCTGTGTTTGATCTACTCACTCTTATGGAATATTATGGAAATAATAAAATTTGAAACAAGGGAAATAGAGGAGTTCTAGAGTTCCACAGGGACTTTAGGGATTGTCATTCATATATACATAATATGTAATATATAATATATTCAATATACATTATATATCATATATATAAAACAGCTATGTAGCTATGTTGAGATCATTGTGAGATGTATGAGGATAAATAAGCATGGTTCTGACTTCATACTGCTTAAAGCTATTTGTCCTGAAAATCATAATCTGAATAAGTAAATGTCATTAAAAATGCACAAATTAATTGCTAAAGAGATACAGAGAATAGAAATTATTTCCAGCCACAGGAATCTGTAATATCAGACTCAATAACAAAAATTAAATATTTGTTGACTGAATGAATGAGTGAGTGAGTGAATGATTGTGGGCAGAGGATAGAGCAGCTGCTTAAGTTGAACCTTGAAGAATATAAAGGTTTGAAATAGACATAGATAGAAATGGTACTTTCCAAAAGAAGAAAAAAACACAAGAAAAAATGGGAAAGCCCAAGGGGTAAACTTGGAGTTGAGTGGTCCAATTTGGCTGGAGGAGAAGCTTCCTAAAGAGATATTAGGATCATATTGTGAATAGACTAAAATGAAAAGGTAAACTTGTGTGTTTTCATACCAGCCACTTCCTCTCTGGCACATTTAACCAACTCCTTGTTATTGTCTGTAGCTCTTCTACCTGTCTGAGTCTTTCAAAAAAAAATATGTAGTATTTAGCTTCCACTCCAAAACAGATTGTCATCAAAGGAAGTTCATGCCTTCATCTTCGACTCCTGATACCTGAAAAGTACCCCCACCACCAAGGTGTACCCTGACCTTGATTATGGCCTTGTTATAATGATAATCTAAAAACGACAGTCTCTGCCATAGCTGGCTTGACTTTCATAATTATCCTTAAAACTGGCTACTCTAGCACTCCTTTCTTCACATGTAATATGTTTCTCCACTCACTTTCTGCAAGGTCAGGCTGTGAGTTTCTATCTTCATGGAAGTTAAATATAGTCCGGGAAAATAGGGATAGACTTTAGCCCTTCACATTCTGGTCATTTCATTGAAATTAGTATTATCTATCCATGAGTAAATCAATCAAGGGAAGTCGTGCTGAATTAGAATTAGAAGCAGCATTTGTTTCACATTTTGTGCACAAACGGACATTCATGGGGATAAATCATTCTACGTGTCCAGGGAATTTTTAAGCCTCAGTACTTCAATGAAATGAATGATTATTTCATTTCTAAGCTTTCCATAAGTGAGTTTCCTAGACTTTCAGTTTTCCACGTATTCCATAACTCTAAGACATCTTTCCAATGTAACATAATATACAGAGAATTTTTAATTCTGATATCCTTGGAAATCTCATGTTTTGTGACCCTAACTATTCTAGGTGTCAAAGATGATTAAATGATATAAAATTGCAGGCCCAAACATTTCCTAACTTAGGTAAAGTTCCTTGTAAGCGTTAAGTGTCATGATTCTGTTTATATTTCATAATCCAAAATGTCCAACTCCTCAAAAATAAAATTCAAGCTTTATTATATTCTACATCTCTAGTACATAATACATACTAACTGCACAAAGATAAGTTACTACTGCTGAATGGTGCTGTGGAAAGGAGATAATCATTTTCAAATATATACCCGTGAAACGCATTTGATTATCTCCTTCCATTTAATTCATTCTTACTTCTCCACAGTACATGACTTTGTCCTTTATTTGGGGTCATTGTATAAATTGGAAAAAGGTATTTCTTCCTGAAGTAAAAATAAATAAATAAGTCAGTATATTATTGCACAACCTGAACAACCATATATAGCTGCCCTACATGGAAGAAACAGGTCTGGATGAAAGAACACCCATACTCTTGTCAGCTCTCACACACCTTGGATATGTGAGGATACACATTCTGTAGGAAATGTTTGTATTTTGAGCCCTTCTCACTGACGCACAGATAAGGTGACTGTATTGGGTTTGGAATATTTCTGAGGGTTTAGAATAAGACTATGATTGTGGTGAGCAACAGAGAAAAGCATCCTCAGGAGATACATCTGAAGTGCTGCCTGGATAAGGGGCAGCTTCATACATATGTGTATGCCAGAGAAGGCTTCATTATGTAGAAAACATCATTTGGAAATTGGATTCACTCAACAAATCCAACCAGGCTCATGAGTAAACTCAACCAAATTGTAAAATAGAAGCTAATTGATTAGCTTCTGAAAAGGCATTAATTACTTCTGATAAGAGAACAGTACTGTCTTTTTTTGTTGCTTGTTTGTTTGAGATGGTGTCTCGCTCTGTCGCCCAGGCTAGTGTGCAATCATGCAATCTCAGCTCACTGCAACCTCCGCCTCCCAGATTAAAGCGATTCTCCTGCCTCAGCCTCCTGAGTAGCTGGGATTACAGGCACACACCAATATGACTGGCTAATTTTTGGATTTTTAGTAGAGACGGGGTTTCACCATGTTGGTCAGGCTGGTCTCAAACTCCTGACCTCGTGATCCACCCATCTCAGCCCCCCAAAGTGCTGGGATTATAGGTGTGAACCATCAACCGAGAGTAGTACTCTTTATAAAACAAACTAGTGGCTCTGTTTATGTTTGACTTACCTAGAATATACTTAATTTAGATAGAAGAAGAAACATTATTACAAGAAACCATTTGGGAAAATTAGTCTGAATGTGTGCATGTGTGCTCTCCCAAGTGTGTAAAGCAGCTGTATATGCTACAATGAGTTTACACTGGATGGTGCTCTTCTCTGCTGCCTTAGAACTTGCTTAAGAGGTGTGAAATCTCCATGCTCTGTCCCCCTTCTCATATGTTAGTATCTATCCATAATATGAAGTCTCCTTTTAGGTGGGACATCCATTGGCACTGGACAACCTGAACAACTATACATAGCAGCCCTGTCCTCATCACTGATATTTTATCTGATCTTTGTGCAATCAACAATATTGTGGAAAATTTGGGAACCCGGTAGTCTTTTTTTCTTGCTGTTGTTACCTTTGGGTAGTGGAGGGTAGTAGTGGATTTCAGGCCCTGTTCAACTTGTCTCTCTAGAACAACTGCAGCTGATATTGCCAACCAGGTACAATTTGGTGCTTGACACCTTCCAAGGCCAATTTCATGGGACATTACAAAATGTCTGTTCACCAGGAGGAAGTTAAATTTCTCCACATTATTCACAGATTACTAAGATTATCCTGGAACATCAGCTTGAGACTTACACCCTCCCAAGACTAAACCAGGAAGAAGTTAACTCCCTGAATAGACCAATGACAAGGTCTGAAATTGAGGCAGCAATTAATAGCCTACCAACAAAAAAAAGTTCAGGACCAGACAGGTTTACAGACAGAAAATTAACAAGGATAGCCAGGACTTGAACTCAGATCTGGACCTAATAGACATCTACAGAACTCTGCACCCCAAATCCACAGAGTATACATTCTTCTCAGTACCACAATCACACTTACCCTAAAATTGACCACATAATTGGAAGTAAATAACTCCTAAGCAAATGCAAAAGAACAGAAATCATAACAGTCTCTCAGACCACAGTGCAATCAAATTAGAACTCAGGATTAAGAAACTCACTCAAAACTGCACAACTACATGGAAACTGAACAACCTGCTCCTGATGACTACTGGATAAATAATGAAATATATTTTACATTTACTGGACACCTACAAATATAAACAATGCTAGTTACTACAAAAGATGGGAAAATAAAGACACAGTTCATAGCTTTGATTGAGGTAAGGTGATTGAGGGCATATGAGACACACCTGGATTTTACTTTGTGTCATGTGTATAATGAAAAACTGCTAGTTTTTTTTTATTTTACAAATATTAAATTATATTCTAATGTAATTTTTCTCAAACTACTTTAAGATACACAAAGATTTTGATATTCCTCCCATAACCAAAAAAAAAAAAAAGAAGAAGAATAAAAGAACCAAGAGATGGTTTTGAAAGTTTGCAAGCCTTCAATGGCCAGGAAAATATAACTAGGTAGCAAGAAATGGATCTCTAGGAAGGGGGAAGTGGCAAGAACAGGGCTGTAAAATAAGAGAGCAAATGTCCTATAGTGGGGCATTAAGGAGGACATTCTCGGCCAGTGGCTGTGTTCTAAAAAGTGGAGTTGCCTTGGAAGGCTAAAATCAGACTAAAGAGATTTTGAAAAGTAAAATTAGATATAAGGTCTCCTCTGACCAAATCTCACATCCTTCCTCATCTTCATTCAACTCAGGGGGAAACCAATTTAATTCAATAAATTTCTGCAGTGAATTTTTCACTTCTCATATCACTCCCTTTTAGCCTGTAATAGATTTCCCCTCCCAATCAAGTTTTTTCTGCACTTACTGATTTTTCTTTTTGTCTACATTTTTATCTAAAATGTAGAAAAAACCCTCTTGCTTCAGAATACAGAGAAGGGCTGGCTGGAACCCAGACCTTGGCAGGGGTAGTGGGTCCCTTAACATGCTTTGACACTACAAGAGTGGGAAAGTCGGAGAGGAATGTGGCATATTTTGTGCATTGACTCAGGAGAGTGGCACATGCAGTTAGATGTGCAACACATAATCACCCTTGGACATGTGGGTCCACAGCACCAGGATCAGAAAACTGTTAATATTGTATTTAGCATTGTGATTTTGATGCCTACCTTCAACACATACAAAGGAATGGGTCTTGTAAATTGTATCTTTAAAGAAGACAATTTAAAGTAATTATACATCCTGAAATTGGACGCATGATGTACACAACTGAAGGAAACTGAATTGTCCAAAATTTCATGGGAAAACAGTTGTGGCATATATTGGTGAATTGGTAAATGTTACTCCATTAAGGGAAAAAGCTTCTACGTCATGGTGTTAATCTGTCAACAAGTTCTGATAGTGAAAGCGTTGCCCACTTACTGGTGTATACACCTCCTCAGGAATGAGATTAATCTTGACTGAGAAGCAAAAATTAAAAACTTACTGAAGGAGGCATGCGTGGCATGGTACCTGCTTATCATTCACAAAGATGTTATTTATGCAATACAGAATCTTCATGGAAATTGTCCTCTATGTGTTTGTCATTTTATTCTTGTAACTGACACAAACACAAAATGGGGGGAAGACCTCGGAAGCAAAAGGGTGGATGGTGGTCTCAGAGTCTTATTGCTTTCTATTTATTGGTACAATGCATACCATCAAGGCTTGACTAAAGAAATTGTAAAAATGTCTAGACATAATGTCCAAACTCTTGATATTATATTAAAGTTTCGAAAGGAATTCATTAGCTGTTTGTATTTTTGAACATGTTTATATTACAAAATCAGGTAGCATATTTGAAGACCAAATGGTAATATCCTGTTGTGGTCAGTAGTTGCCAACTGGAGCACCTGCAGATGGGATTTGATGAGCATGCTTATGAAATTTTCCTATGCCTGCTGTTCTTAGTTATAGAGGAAAGTGTGGACATCCATATTCAAAGAAGCTATGTAAAAATCAATAGCTAGGAAGAATCTTCACTAATTTCTGTTTCCACATCTTTACTTCCACTACTTAGAAAAGTAATTCATTTTTTAATATTGATCTTGTATCCTTTAACCTTACTGAACTCATTTATCAGTTCTAGGAGAGGTGTGTGTGTGTATTTCATAGGATTTTCTACGTAAAGAATCATTTCTGCTAATGTTTACAGTTTTACTTATTTCTTTCTGATATGTATGCCTTTTAGTTTCTTTTATTTCCTTGTTGCACTGGCTAGAACTTCCAGCACTAGTTGTGAGACAGGACATCCTGACCTTGTTTCTGATGTTAGGATGGAAAGCATTCAGTTTTCCACCATTAAGTATAATATTATCTGTAAGTTTTTATAGAGGCTGTTTATCAATTTGAAGAAATTGTCCTGTAGTCTTGCTTTTCTGAGAGTTTTTATCATGAGAGGGTGTTTAATTTTGTCAAATGCTTTTTCTGCATCAATTGATTTATTCATACAATTTTTGTTTTCTTCTTTAGGGTCTTAATATGGTGGATTATATTGATTGATTTTCAAATATTGAACCAACTCTTCTATACCTGGAATGGTGTATAATTCCTTTTATGTATAGCTGGATTTTATTTGCTAATATTTTGTCGGGATTTTGCATCTATATTTAGAAGGAACATTGGTCTGTAGTTTTTTGTTTGTTTTGTGCTTTTTCTGGTTTGATATCAGAACAACACCAGCTTCATAAGATGAGCTGGGAGTGTGTATAATTGGTGTTAATTCTTCCTTAAACATTTGTTAGAATTTTTCAGTGAAAACATCTGGGCCTGGAGATTTATTGTTTGCTACTTTTTAATTATGATTTCAGTTTCTTTAAGAGTTTTATAAACTATTCAAATTATCTACTTTCTATTGGGTGAGTTGAGGTGGTTTGTCTCTTAAGAAATGGGTCTTTTTTATCTATGAAGAATTGTTCATGCATTGCCTTATTATTCATTTGTTGTCTGCAGAGTTGGTTGTGATTCTCCTGCTTCATCCCTGATATTGATTATTTGTATATTCGGTGAGAATAGACCAATACAACTTTCTTGTTTACAATATAATTGTTCTCAAATATTTCCTCTTACGTACATTTAGCAACATATCAGATGGTGTAATAACCACACCAGACAGATGGCTAAATTTAATCTGCAAACATAACTTACAAAACTCAAGAGGATAAGGAAAGCCTATTGTATTATGCATGCTTTTATTTACTCTGTTTTTTTTTTTTCTTACTGACAGTATAAGGTTTCTTCTTTATCATTTCCTTTATGTTTAAAGAACTTCTTCTAACCATTATTTTAGAGTGGGTCTGCTAGTAACAAATTTCTCAGTTTTTCTTCATCTGAGAATGGTTTGATTATTTTCTCCACTTTATTCCTGAAGGATATTTTAGCTGGTTATAGGATTGTGGGTTGACAGTTTTGTTTTGTTTTTTTTTCTTTAACACTTGAAAAATGTGCCACTTCCATCTGACTTCAAAGATTTCTGATAAAAAATCCATCACTCAACCTGTTTTATCCCACCGTATGGTAAATATTGTTTTTCCTCTGGCTGCTTTCGAGATTTTTTGTCTTTAGTTTTCACAAGTTGAATCATGATGTGTCTTGGCACATATTTCTTTGGACTTCCCTTGTTCAAGATTCACTCAGCTTCTGAATATATTGGTTTATGATTTTCTCCAAGTTTTGAAACTTCTCAGCCATTTTTTTGAATACTCTTTCAGCCTTACTCCTCTCCTCTCCTCTTCTCTTTTCTCCTCTCCTCTCTTCTCTCTTCTCCTCTTCCTCTATAACTCCAATGATACTAATGTTGAATATCATTATTATTCCACAGGTCCTGTGAAGTCCATTAGTTTCTTTTTGTGAAGTCTGTTATCTCTTTGTTGTTCAGATTGTGTAATTTTTACTGTTCTATCTCCAGTTCACTGATTCTTCCCTCTGACTCCTCCATTCTGCTCTTAAGCTCATGTACTGAGATTTTTATTTTGGTTACTGTATTTTCCATTTCAAAAATTTCCATTTAAGGCAGAGGTTGCAGTGAGCTGAGATCACGTCATTGCTCTCCAGCCTGGGCAACAAGAGCGAAACTTCATCTCAAAAAAAATAAATAAATAAAAAAGATAATAATAATAATTTAACCCTCACAACAAACTTATGAGGTAGGAACTACTACCATAATCCATTTATACACAAGAAAATTAACTATAGCACAGAGAGGTTAAAGAAGCCATGCAGCCTGGCTCATAATTATTACACTATATTGTTATATTGTTTGTGATTCCATTATGTATTTATATTTTTCACAAATAAAATATAAACACCCCCCCAAAAAAATTTCCATTTGATTCTTTTTATCAAATGGAAAATAGTCCTATTTCTTTGCTAGGCCTTTCTATATTTTATTATTACACTTATTTTATTTATTTATTTATTTATTTATTTATTTATTATAGCTTAAGTTCTGGGTACATGTGCAGATCTTGCAGGATTGTTACATAGGTATACACATGCCATGGTGGTTTGCTGCCTCCATCCCCCCTGTTACCTACATTAGGCATCTCTCCCAATGTTATCCTTCCCCAATCTCCTCAACCCCTGCTATCCCTCCCCCATCCCCCCACCCACCAACAGACCCCAGTGTGTGATGTTCCCCTCCCTGTGTCCATGTGTTCTCATTGTTCAACATCCACCTATAAGTGAGAACATGTGGTGTTTGGTTTTCTGTTCTTGTGTCAGTTTGTTGAGAAAGATGATTCTATTTAATTTATTTGTTTCAGATGTGCTTGTAATTGCATGTTGAAACATTTTCATCAAAACTGTTTTAAAATGTTTGTCAGCCTTCCTGCTATTGGGCAATGATGAAGGGATTGACTATCCACTAGGCCTCAGCTGTCATCATGCCAGGAGAGAGTCAGAGCAGCACCTTGTGCTGCCGGATGGGAATGGAAGTCCAGGCTCTCCAGTGTTCTCCACTGACACTGCTGAGGGAGAAACTTCTAATGAGCCAGTAGGGATAAAACCCTTGGCTCCTTATGTGGCCTTCTATAACATAAAAAGATGCTGGAGCAACTCATTACAGGCTCACATGCAAGTTAGTCTAGGTGCCCCACTCAGTATTACATGAGTAGAACCATAGTTTTTTCTGTAATGTTTGGCTATAGTAGAGATATTATTGTCTAAAGTTTTCTGTCTTATTAAAACACCCCCTTTCTTGTCAATTGGCTAGAGGGAGCAGACTTTTTTAGGGCTTTATTTTGTCTGTTCCAATTGACATTCCCAGATCATCTGTTTCTTCAAATCTGGGATATATGAAACCAAAATGAAACACAGGGAAGTCACCACTATGTAGTTCCTCAAGTCGTGAGGTCCTAGCTGGTCTGCCATCTTCCCTCCTCTTCTTAGTCTTCCTATGTTTTATATATAATGTCCAGGGCTTTTAGTTGCAGGAGGAATAGGAAAAGTATTTTTTTTCACTCTTTAAATTTTACTTTATTTATTTAAAAAATTTATCGAATTATACTTTCAGTACTAGGATATATGTGCAGAATATGCAGGTTTGTTTCATAGATATACACGTACCATGATGGTTTGCTGGACCCATCAACCCATCATCTACATTATGTATTTCCCCTGATGCTATCCCCTCCCTTAGCCCCTCACCCACTCATAGGCCACAGAGTGTGATGTTCCCCCTCTCTGTTTCCATATGTTCTCATTATTTAACTACCACTTATGAGTGAGAACATGTGGTGTTTGGTTTTCTGTTCCTGTGTTAGTTTGCTGAAAATGATGGTTTCCAGCTTTATACATGTCCCTGCAAAGGACATGAATTTATCCTTTTTTATGGCTGCACAGTATTCCATGGTGTATATGTACCATATTTCTTATCCAGTCTATCACTGATGGGCATTTGGGTTGGTCCTAAGTCTTTGCTATTGTGAACATTGCTGCAATAAACATACATGTGCATGTGATTTTATAGTAGAATGATTTATAATCCTTTGGGTATATACCCAGTAATGAGATTGCTGGGTCAAATGATATTTCTGGTTCTAGATCCTTGCAAGAATCGCCACATTGTCTTCCACAATGGTTGACAAATTTACACTCTACTAACAGTGCAAAAGCATTCCTATTTCTCCACATTCTCTCCAGCATCTGTTGTTTCCTGACTTTTTAATGATCATTATTCTAACAGGCATGAGATGGTATCTCACTGTGGTTTTGATTTGTATTTCTCTAATGACCAGTGATGATACGCTTTTTTCATGTATTTGTTGGCCACTTAAATGTCTTCTTTTGAGAAGTGTCTGTTCATATCCCTTGCCCATTTCTGATGGGATTGTTTTTGTTTTTGTTTTCTTGTAAATTTACGTAAGTTCATTGTAGATTCTGGATATTAGCCCTTTGTCAGATGGAGAGATTGCAAAATTTTTCCCCCATTGTGTAGATTGCCTCTTCACTCTGATGATAGTTTCTTTTGCTATGCAGAAGCTCTTTGGTTTAATTAGATCTTATTTGTCTATTTTGGCTTTTGTTGCCATTGCTTTTGATGTTTTAGTCATGAAGTCTTTGCCCATGCCTATGTCCTGAATGGTATTGCCTAGGTTTTCTTCTAGAGTTTTTAGGTTTTAGGTCTTACACTTAGGTCTTCAATCTATCTTGAGTTAATTTTTGTATAACATGTAAGAAAGGGGTCCAGTTTCAGTTTTCTGCATGTGGCTAGCCAGCTTTTCCAACACCTTTCATTAAATAGGGAATCCTTTCCCCAATTGCTTGTTTTTGTCAGGTTTGTCAAAGATCTGATGCTTGTAGATGTGTGGCATTATTTCTGAGGCCTCTGTTCTGTTCCATTGGTCTATATGATTTGGTACCAGTAGCATGCTCTTTTGGTTACTGTATTCTTGCAGTATAGTTTGAAGTCAGGCAGTGTGATGCCTCCAGCTTGCTTAGGATTGTCTTGGCTATATGGGTTCTTTTTGGTTTTATATGAAATTTAAAGTAATCTTTTCTAATTCTGTGAAGAAAGTCAATGGTAGCTTGATGGGGATTCCATTGAATCTATAGATTACTTTGGGCAGTATGGGCATTTCTAGGGTATCGATTATTCCTATCCGTGAGCATGGAATGTATTTTCATTTGATTCTGTCCTTTCTTATTTTCTTGAACAGTGGGTGGTAGTTCTCCTTGAAGAGGTCTTTCACATTCCTTGTAAGTTGTATTCCTGGGTATTTTATTGTCTTTGTAGCAATTGTTAATGGCAGTTTGCTCATGATTTGGCTCTCTGTTTGTCTGTTATTGGTGTACAGGAATGTATGTGATTTTTGCACATTGATTTTGTATCCTGAGACTTTGCTGAAGTTGCTTATTATTTTAAGGAGATTTTGGGCTGAGATAATGGGGTTTTCTAAATATACTATCATTTCATCTTCAAATAGAGACTATTTAACTTCCTCACTTTTTAATTGAATACGCTTTATTTCTTTCTCTTGCCTGACTGCCCTGGTCAGAACTTCCAATACTATGTTGAATAAGAGTGGTGAAAAAGGGCATCCTTGTCTTGTGCTGGTTTTCAAATGGAATGCTTCCAGCTTTTGCCCATTTAGTATGATATTTGCTGTGGGTTAAAGAGCTCTTATTATTTTGAGATATGTTCCATCAATACCTAGTTTATTGAGAGTTTTTAGCATGAAGGGATTTTGAATTTTCATATCCAGCCACACTAAAGTTCATAAGCGAAGGAAAAATAAAATCCTTTACAGACAAGCAAAATCTAGAGAATTTTGTCACCACCAGACTTGCCTTACAAGAACCCATTAAGGAAGTACTAAATATGGAAAGGAAAAACTGGTACCAGTCACTGGAAAAACATACCAAATTGTAAAGACCATCAACACTATGAGGAAACTGCATCAACTAACAGGCAAAATAACCAGCTAGCATCATAATGTCAGAATCAAATTTACACATAACAATATTTACCTTAAATGTAACGGGTCTAAATGCTACAATTAAAAGTTACAGACTGGCAAATTGGATAAAGAGTCAAGACCCATCTGTGTGCTGTATTCAGGAGAGCCGTCTCACAAGCAAAGACACACACAGGCTCAAAATAAAGTGATGGAGGAATATTTACCAAGCAAATGGAAAGCAAAAACAGCAGAGATTGCAATCCTAGTTTCTGATAAAACAGACTTTAAACCAACAGAGGTCAAAAAAGACAAAGAAGGGCATTTTTTACTGTTTTTACTGTTTTTATTTTGTTTCATTGAGATGCTTTTAAAATGGAAAACAGTATTTTGGTGGTGTGGTAATTCTTCATATTTCTTAATAATTCTCCACATGACTTTTTATGTCATGAGTTTCTAAAGTCTAAGTTAATTTACTGTTTTGACCAATTGGGTCACAAACGTTGTTTAGTTCCTTCAAAAATCATGTAAATAGAGTATATAAACTGCAGAGAATATTAAAATGTGTTTTCAGGGGTTATATATTACACTGACTAAACTAAGCCTACATTTTTTTTTTTTTTTGAGATGAAGTTTCACTCTTGTCACCCCAGCTAGAGTGCAATGGCACAATCTTGGCTCACTATAATCTCCATCTCCCGGGTTCAAGTGATTCTTTTGCCTCAGCCTCCCAAGTAGCTGGGATTACAGGCATCCACAACCATGTCTGACTAATTTGGGGTTTTCTTGTTTTGTTTTTTTTTTTTTTTTGTAGAAATGGGGTTTCACCATATTGGCCAGGCTGGTCTCAAACTCCTGACCTCAGGTGATCCACCCACCTTGGCCCCCCAGAGTGATTATATTACAAGTGTGAACCACCGTGCCTGCCATAAGCCTACATTTTCATTACCTCTTTTTGATGCCTTGGTGTAAAATGCTTATGGTAAGTATATTAAAAATGTAAGGAGTCTGAGTTTCTTTACTATTCCTCATTAATTTTCCTATATATCACATATATTTTTATTCAGCTATTGCTAATACTCAGGAAATGTTAGATATTCATTCTTGATTACAAGCAACAGTCTGTTTAACTTTCCTTGTCTTTTGTAGTGAACATATGGCTTTGCTTAAGATAAGCTGGATTTTCACATTATGTCTCAAATGTGTGTGAGACATGTCTGGTATCTGGTAAGGTAACTAATTTTTGCTGTCCATATCATTTGTTTTTCCAGATACAGATTTTCCAGCTCCTGGTTTCCAGCTTTTAGTGATCGTTCTGTTTTTGCCAATGAAGAAATTCCTTATGTCTGTTCATTGACATAGAAAGGTGGTGAGATGTTAGCTCTGTCACCTCATAGATTAAATATATTTCAGTTAAAATGTTTGGCAGCATTTCCAAATACCTGTGTTACAATTGACATGGGCATGAATTCCTAACCCATAGATGTACAACTATAATCCTAAGCAGGTTAACTCTGCCATACAACCCTTTTGGATGTTTTCTGAAAATTCCAGTGTCAAGGAAAGTATACACACACACACACAAACACACACAATGATTTTATTAGGGATTTTTATTTTTAGCAGTGGCCTAATTTTCTGCTGAGTAGCTAATTTCTATAACCCAATGAGCTTGTCTTCAATGAAATAAACAGTAGTTTTTTTTCTCATGAAAACACCATAGACCTCTGACCACAGTAGGACTCACATAATATTCATGAAAACTTTCACAAGGAAAGGGGCTCTGGTAGAGTACTGAGTTTTTGTAATCAACCTTGAAAACCCACTATGTTGTGTTAACACATTTTACTGTCTACAGTGTCCACAATACTCCTTTTTAAAAATATACTTCCCTGAAATTAATTGGAAGACTACTATTGCTTCTGATAGAACAATGATAGAACAATGATGCAATACATTAATCTATTTCAGCTGTCTAGGCCAAATAATAATCCAGAGCAGAAACTGGAGGAGAATTATACTCATGTTTTCAGCACAAATAATATAAGATGCTGACCCAAGAACTCCCATTGGAAAATAACTGATAAGGCAAGAGGTTAGCAATGAAGTCCAACTATCCTGGAGACAGTGAATGATAACAATGATAGATAAGCCAGATCAGCAAAGAAGCATATGAAGAGGAAGAAAATTGGTGACATAGTCACTGGGATTCAAGACAGAAAAAAAAAGCATGAAAACAGGTAAGGAGCTTGAGGTTTCTGAAGAGCAAAATAATGGAACAGGACTGTGCCTCAGATTGAGTAGTAAGAGAAAATGGCAGGATATGGGAGTATTTACAGTTCCCCTCTCATTCTTTTTTTTCTTCCAGTGCCTACATAAACAAATCTAAATGGAAGGTTGGAACTTAATAAAAATAATTATTATACCTAATATAATGCATATTTTTTGCCAGTCATTTTTTTAAGCATTTTTAGTATTTTTTTTTTACTGAATCTTTGTAACAACCTTATGAGGTTGGTGTTATTATTATCTATATGTTACAGATGAAGAAACCAATATAGAGAGGCTGAGTTATTTCTCACACAGTTAAGTAAATGATGTAATCAAGATTCCAATTCAAGTAGTCTTAAAGCAGAGTTTCTCCTCCATGCTCACCTAGCCAAGGAAGGAGCTCTTCTACACTTTCTAAAAGAATGTATTGAAAAAGCCAAACAAAGCCTAACAAGTTGGGACTAAATATCAAAAATATGGTCAAACACAAATTAAAAGAGTAGAGCACACACCAGTTAGAAAACAGTCTTTTGTGTACACAGATTAAGCAAATTATTAATGCCTATATGGGGAAAAATACCTTCCCAAATAGAAATTATATTATTAGCAACTCATTCTCTTGGCTTAAAACTTAGATCTCTGAGAAAATGTAAATCCATCCTAGAAGAGATAACCCAGCAAGATTTTCCTCTTAGTTACATCTCAATGCACATCCACTTATTTGATTCTTTACAAAATGTCCGTCTTGAGAGTAGAAGAAGGGAATGTGGAGAGTATGAGATCACTGTGGACAAGAAAGAGCAGGCTGGACTGAGCTCCAACTGTGCTGCTTTTACAACTTGGACAAGGGCCCACCCTGGAAAAAGTGAAGAGATAGAAACTGGTGCATTACATTTCAGCTGTGAACATCAATCTTTGCTAAAGCAGAAAGCTTTGGCAAAAAATAAAATAACATGAAGCTAATGAGGGATGTTGAGAGAGATTCAGACATATGCTAGGCCAACTGACTTTATACCAGGAGGTACAAAGGCTCACCTACAGATGCCCCAAAACCCAAGAGGAAGGGAAATAAATCCCTAGCTATAAAAGAGAGGGAAGTATGGCAAGATTTGTAACCAGATTACAAATGTTATATAGGGAAATGTTTTCTACATTATTCAATACTTTATCTTTCTGCTTAGTAAGACAAAATATAAGCCTATATGTGAAAAGAAATCCAGGTTAACTACCCAATCATTTTTGTGTTCCCCAAAATATAAGCAAGCAGTTTTTCCAGAAGGATACCCTAGCCTCAATTTGTAACAATATCTGTAGTTCAGCACATCAATAGTTTCCACAGCTGGAAGACATTAGTGTTGTCTAAGTGAACAGTTTTCCATAAGCCAGAAAAA
Source organism: Ateles fusciceps (assembly GCA_036589455.1). Classification (NCBI taxonomy): domain Eukaryota; kingdom Metazoa; phylum Chordata; class Mammalia; order Primates; family Atelidae; genus Ateles; species Ateles fusciceps. The sequence goes on from JAZHEH010003104.1 coordinate 49,219, forward strand.
AAAGAATTTTCAGTGTTTGTTGAGACATATGAAAATTGGAGTCTTAAAATCTTGCTTAGAATTAAGGGACTTAAGATGAGAGGAAATGAATAGGAAAAAAATGTTAAAGTGTTATAAAAGTGTAATCACTGTTGGACAATGTTGAAAACAGAACCAAACACAAAACCACTACAGGTTCATAGGTAACATGCAGCAAAAAGACGTTGGAAAGGCTAATAGGTTTTATACTAGACCTAAAGGTTTGATTTTGTTTGCAGAGGATATTTGACATTAGACTTTCACCTCATTGCTGCCTGCTCTTCTGCTCACATGCTGACATTCAACAGTGCCTGAGCAATTATTCTATCCAGGGAAAATCCTCTATGAGAACGTGGAAGTCAGTCAACTTTTATGTCAACACTCTTGATTTTCTTCTCTGGGTTCTTTTGTTCCTTTTCATTCCACTCCATTTCCACTTCCTTCTACCTTACCAGGTTTAACATTTGTTCCTGTGAAGCTCTACATGTTAAATGCATTTGTTGATTCAAGAATTACTCATCAGTACCTTTAGGGAGAACTCCAGTGCCAGGTACTTGAGAAGAGTAAATAATCCAGACTTTGTATCTTACTATTAAGAAGTTTATAGTCAATGGTAATCAGATTTCCTTGTATCAGTCGCTAAAATGCTAAACATGAATATGTCTATTTCCAGGGGAAAACTTTAAATAAACCATAAATAGGAATGTTCAGTCCATGGACAATTCTGTTTACCAATATTATATTAAGACCTGAGATTAGAGGTTGATACAAAAGTAATTGCTGTTTTTGCTATTACTTTTAATGGCAAAACCACAATTAATTTTGTACCAATCTGATATCAACTTAACTGTCCATGTTTTTTTAAATCATTTTCAAAGAAGAAGTTGGAGCTGGTGCTTGTAAACTTTCTGAACAACTCTTCAAATGTAGAGAAACTGAAACAGAACTTTTAAAAATAAAACCTTTAACGGATATAATAGAACTCGGGTATTGGCATGGCTGTCTGTACTAATGAATGAGTAAATAGTTGACAGAAACCTGGTATTATGGTATGATTTAAATATTTCATTTCAGTGACTGTAAAAAAGGAAAACCTAACAAGTGAAATTCAGATGTTCTGTTGTTTGTAGATGGCATTACAGATGGAAAGGCAAAAAGTAAAATAAAATATTTTAATGTTATGGTTTTTCACTCCCTGTTTTAAAGGTTTGCTGAGGTATGATTGCTAAAAGAATGTGGAATGGTGAACAATTATATTCTAGGGAATTAAGAATCACTTGAGAGAAGTGCAGCTCTGATCAGAGCAAGTTTAGGAATGTTAAACAATTGGCGACCATTCAATAGAAAATGGTAAAACAGAACTCAACACTCATTTGTTGATGAAACCATTCAGCAAAAATTCTATTGAGCACCTACTATGTGCCAAGTGTGGAGTTAAATTGAAGTTTTAACTCTGATTTCTTTGAGCAATGTTTTGTAATTCTCTTTGTAGAGACCTTTCACCTCCTTGGTTAGTTGTATTCTTAGGCATTTTACTCTTTTTGTAGCTATTGTGAATGGGATTGCACTCTTCATTTGGCTCTCAGCTTGGATGTTGTTTTTCTAGAGGAATGTTACTAATTTTTGTACATTAATTTTGTATCCTGAGGCATTGCTGAAGTTGTTTATCAGTTCCAGGAGCTTTTGAGGGGAGACTATGGTGTTTTATAAGTATAGAATAATATCATCTGAAATAGGGATAGTTTGACTTCCTGTCTTCCTATTTTGACACAAACAAATGGAAAATCATTTAAATTCTCATAGATAGAAATAATCAATATTCTTAAAATGCCCATACTGTCCAAAGCAATTTACAGATTCAAATTCTATTACTGTCAAAGGAGAAACTGGCACTCTTCACAGAACTATAAAAAACTACTTTAAAGTTCATTATGGAACCAAAAAAGAGCCTGAATAGCCAAGGCCATTTAAGCAAAAATAACAAAGGTGGAGGCAGCACATTACCTGACTTCAAACTATCCTATGAGCAAGGAGTAACCAAAACAGCATGGCACTGGTACAAAAACAGATAAATAGAACAGAATAGAAAGCAAAGAAATAATGCCACACACATACAACTAAATTGACAAAAACAAGCAATGGGGAAATGTCCCCTATTCAATAAATGGTTCTGGCAGAATTGGCTAGCCGTATGCAGATGATTGAAACAGGACCCCCTTCCTTACACTATATAGAAAATCACTTCAAGATGGATTAAAGACTGAACAATGAGACACACGAACACAGGGAAGGGACATCACACACAGGGGCCTGCGTGTTGGGGGGATAGGGAGGAATAGCAGGGGGTGGGGGGATATTGGAAAACAAAAGGAAAAAATTATATAGGTGTGTTATAACATGAGAAAAAGAAAGAAAACACAACAACTATATCATGAAAACAAACAAACAAAGACTTAAATGTAAAACTAAAACTATAAAAACCCTGAAAGACAACCTAGGCAATACCAGTCTTAAACATAGGGACTGGCAAAGATTACATAATGAAGATGTTAAGGAGCCATTGCAACAAAAACAAAAATTAACAAATGAGACGTGATTAAACTAAAGAGCTTCTGCACAGCAAAATAAACTATCAACAGAATGGGAAAAAATTTTTGCAATCTACCCATCTGACAAAGGGCTCATATCCCAGAATCTACAAAGAACTAAAACAGATTTACAAGAAAAAAACAAACAAACCCATCCAAAAGTGGGGCAAAGGATATGAACAGACACTTTACAAAAGAAGACATATATGAGGCCAAAAAACATATGAAAAAGCTGATCATCACTCGTCATTAGAGAAATGCAAATCAAAACCACATTCAGATACCATCTCATGCCAGTTAGAATGGCAATCATTAAAAAATCTGGAGTACAACAGATGCTGGAGAGGATGTGGAGAAATAGGGACACTTTTACACTGTTGGCGGGCAGTGTAAATTAGTTCGACCATTGTGGAACACAGTGTGGTGATTCCTCAAGGACCTAGAAATAGAAATTCCATTTGACCCAGCAATCCCATAACTGGGTATATATCTAAAGGGTTATAAATTGTTTTATTATAAGGACACATGCACACAAATGTTCATTACAGCACTGTTTGCAATAGCAAAGACTTGGAACCACACCCAAATGCCCATTGATAATAGACCAGACAGGGAAAATGTGGCACATATACACCATGGAATACTATGAAGCCATAAAAACAATGAGTTCGTGTCCCTTGTAGGGACATGGGTGAACCTGAAACCATCATTCTCCAGCAAACTGACACAAGAACAGAAAATCAAACACCACATGTTCTCACTCATAGGTGGGTGTTGAACAAATGAGAACACATGGACACAGGGAGGGGGGAGCATCATACACTGAGGTCTGTGGGGGGGGATTAGGGAAGGGACAATGGGGGGTAGGGAGGTGGGGGAGGGGATAATATGGGGAGAAATGCCAGATATAGGTGATGGAGATGTAGGCACATTGACATGTATGTACCTATGCAACAATCCTGGATGTTCTTTACATGTACCCCAGAACCTATAATGCAATTTTATATGTATATATACTATATATATATATATACACACACACACACACACACATATATTTTTTAAAAAAATCATTCTACCATAAAGACACATGAATATGTTGTTTATTGTGGCACTATTCATAATAGCAAAGTCATGGAATCAACCTAAATGTCCATCAACAGTAGACTGGATAAAAATGTGGTGCATATACACAATGGATTATTATGCTGCCATAAGAAACAATGAGATCATGTCCTTTCCAGCAACATGGATGGAGCTGGAGGCCATATTTCCATAGTGAAATAAACTCAGGAAAAGAAAACAAAATACTGCATGTTCTCACTTATGAATGGGAGCTAAACTTTGCTACATAAGGACACAAAGAAGAAAACAACAGACACTGGGGCCTTACTTGAGGGTGGAGTGGGGGAAGAGAGAAAGGATTGAAAACTACCTGTGGAGTACTATACTTATTACTTGTTTGACAAAATAATCTGTACACAAAACCCTCATGGCACATAATTTATCTGTACAACAAACTTGCACATCTAGCCCTGAACCAAAAATAAAGGTTAAAAATAATTGAGTTTCAAACAAGGAACAAGGCAGTTTCCACATGTGAGGTTTTTGTCACTATTTCACTGCACCTTTGTTGAGAGAACAGCAAAGCTTCTTTCCTGTCAGCTTCTAGCCCTCCTGTTGTATTTTCCTCCTTCTTACTTAAATTATAGTGATTCATAAATATTTCACTGTAAAGTGGCTGAACCATTAAACATGTCAGCTTCATCAGTATCAAAGGCCTAGTAATTATACCCCAAATAGCTCACATTTATTTGAGCATTGTGTAAATGCTCTATGTGTATTTGTTTCATTTAATTCTACAAAACCCTTGTAACAAAGGTACTGTTATTATCTTCCCATTTGGCAGATTAAGACATCAAATCACAAAATAGATAAATAACAGTAAAACAGCTGAGCCAGGATTTAAAACCTAGACGATCTGGCTCTATAGCCTGCATTTGTAACCACTAAGATATACCATGTTTCAAAAGAGAAAATTATATCAGCATTAGAAAGCATAATAAAAATCACCCGCTCTCTTCCCTTCTCTTATCTCCAAATTGGGAGGATTCAGCTGAAATGCTACCTCCCATACTCAGTCCCAGCAAGAATTCAATATTTCCTTTTCTGATTTTCCATTGCCCCATATATAGACCTCTCTAAAGGCACTTTTCACTTGCAACCTAGAATACAGGAATGCATGAAAAAAAAAGCCAAGATCGCATATATCTGCTCTATCCATTTGTACCTCAAGCACAATTAGCCTTGAATATTATGGTTGTTCACTAAATTCCTGTTAAGTGAATTTAATGGATAAAATGGGATAGCATGTAAATTGATCAATGACTGTTACCTCTCTCTAGATCATATGATTATTTCATCCCTCAAAATGTCATGCACATGTAGAAACTTAGTATTTCTTGAAACTGTTGAAAAGTCTCTAAAAATTCCCATATTCAAATGAGCACTCGCTCAGAAATAGAAAAGCATATTGACTACTCTATAAAAAGTTATATCGGAAGTGATATGAATTTTAAAGTAGTTTTTTCCATTTCTGACAATCCTAAGCAAAAAGAACAAAGTTGGAGGTGTCACACTACTTGACTTCAAACTATATCACAAGGCTACAGTAACAAAAACACCATGGTACTTGTACAAAAACACACACATATATATATATATATATATATATATGAATGGAACAGACAGAGGCATCCAGAAATAACACATGTCTACAGCCATATGATTTTTACAAACCTGACAAAAACAAGCAATGGGGAAAGAATTTCTTATTTAATAAATTGTGTTGGGAAAACTGGCTAGCCATGGTGCAGAAAGACTGAAACTGAATCCCTTCCTTACACCTTGTACAAAAATTAACTAAAGATGGATTAAAGACTTATACGTAAGATCTAAACAATAAAAACTCTAGAAGAAAACATAGGCAATACCATTCAAGACATAGGCATGGGCAAACACTTCATGACTAAAACACAAAAAGCAATGGCAACAAAAGCCAAAATAGACAAAATGGGATCTAATTAAACTAAGGAGCTTCTGCACAGCAAAATAAACAATCATTAGAGTGAACAGGCAACCTACACAACGGGAGAAAATTTTTGCAATCTATCTATCTGACAAAGGGCTAATATCCAGAATCTACAAAGACTTAAAAAAAGAAGCCGATTGAAAAGTGAATGAAGGATATGAACAGACACTTCTCAAAAGAAGACATTTTTATGCAGCCAATAAACATATGAAAAAAAAGCTCATCATCACTGGTCATTAGACAAATGTAAATCAAAACCAAATTGAGATACCATCTCACACCAGTAGAATGGCAATCATTAAAAAGTCAGGAAACAACAGATGTTAGAGGATGTGGAGAAATGGGAATGCTTTATTTTATTTTATTTACTAAGTTTTTGGGTACACGTGCAGATCTTAGATCTTGAAGGATTGCTGCATATGTATACACATGCCATGGTGGTTTGCTGCCTCCATCCCCCTGACACCTACATTAATTATTTCTCTTAATATTATCCCTCCCCAATCTCCCCACCCCCTGCTATACCTCCCCTAGCTCCCTATTCCCCCAACAGACCCCAGTGTGTGATGTTCCCCTCCCTGTGTCCATGTGTTCTCATTCTTCAACACCCACTTTATGAGTGAGAACATGCAGTGTTTGGTTTTTAGTTTCTTTGTCAGTTTGCTAAGAATGATGGTTTGCAGGCTCGTCCATGTCCCTGAAAAGGACATGAACTCATCCTGTTTATGGCTGCATAGTATTCCATGGTGTATATGTGCCACATTCTCTTTATCCAGTCTATCACTGATGGGCATTTGGGTTGTTTCTAAGTCTTTGCTATTGTAAATTCTGCATACGTATGCATGTGTCTTTATAGCAGAACGATTTGTAATCCTTTGGGTATATACTCAGCAATGGGATTGCTGGGTTAAATGGTATTTGTATTTCTAGATCCTTGAGGAATCACCACACTGTCTTCCACAATGGTTGAACTAACTTGCACTCCCACCAGCAGTGTAAAATCTTCCTTTCTCCACATCCTCTCCAGCATCTGTTGTCTCCAGATTTTCTAATGATCACCATTTTAACTGGCGTGAGATGGCATCTCAATGTGGTTTTGATTTGCATTTCTCTAATGACCAGTGATGATGAGCATTGTCTCATATGTTTGTTGGCTGCATAAATTTCTTTTAAAAAGTGTCTTCATATCCTTCACCCACTTTTTGATGGGGTGGCTTTTTTTTCTGTTCAAGTTCTTTCTAGATTCTGGATATTAGCCCTGTGTCAGATAGGGTAGCTTGCAAAAATTTTTCCCATTCTATTGGTTGCCAGTTCACTCTAATGATTATTTCTTTTGCTGTGCAGAACCTCTTAAGTTTAATTAGATCCCATTTGCCTATTTTGGCTTTTGTTGTCATTGCTTTTGGTGTTTTAGTCATGAAGTCTTTCCATATGACTATGTCCTGGGAATGTTATTGCCTAGGTTTTCTTCTAGGGTTTTTATGAAATTGACACACTCTGTCACAATTAAAAGAGCTAGAGGAGCAAGATCAAACAAATTCAAAAGCTAGCAGAAGACAAGAAATAACTAAGATCCCAGCAAAAGTGAAGGAGCTAGACACACACAAACACACATACACATACACACACACACAAACCCTTCAAAATCTCAATAAATCCAGGAGCTGGTGTTTTGAAAAGATAAAATAATAGACCACTAGCCAGACTAATAAAAAGGAAAGGAGAATAATTAAATACATGCAATAAAAAATGATAAAAAGGATTATCACCACTGATTCCACAGAAGTACAAACTACCATCAGAGATTTACTACAAACAATTCTATGAATAAAACCAGTAAATCTAGAAGAAATGGATAAATTCCTGGACATTTACACCCTCCCAAGACTGAGACCAGGAAGAAGTTGAATCCCTGAATAGACCAATAACAAGGTCTAGAAGTTGAGGCAGCAATTAATAGCCTACCAACCAAAAATAGTCCAGGTCCAGATGGGTTCACAGCAAATTCTACCAGATGTACAAGAGAGGAGTTGGTACCGTTTCTTCTGAAACTATTCCAAACAATACAAAAAGAGGGAAACCTCTCTAACTCATTTTATGAGACCAACATCACCCTGATACCAACACCTGGGAGAGACACAACTAAAAGGAAAATTTAGCGGCAATATCAATGATGAACATGATGCAAAAATCTTCAATAAAATACTGGCAAACCAAATCCAACAGGACATCAAAAAGCTTACCTATCATGATCAAATAGGCTTCATCCCGAGGATGCAAGACTAGTTCAACATATGCAAATCTATAAATGTAATCCATCACATGAACAGAACCAAAGACAAAAACCACATGAATATCTCAATAGATTATGCAGAGAAGGCCTTCAACAAAATTCAAGACCTTCATGCTAGAAATTCTCAATAAACTAGGCATCGATGAAATGTCTCTCAAAATAATAAAAGCTATTTATGACAAACCCACAGCCAATATCATACTGAATGGGCAAAAAGTGGAAGCATTCTCTTTGAAATCTAGGGACTAGACAAGGGTTCCCTCTCTCACCATTCCTATTCAACATAGTATTGGAAGCTCTAGCCAGAGAAATGAGGCAAGAAAAAGAAATAAAAGCGTATTAGATCAGGAAAAGAGGAAGTCAAATTGTCTCTATTTGCAGATGTTATGATTGTATATTTAGAAGACCCCACCATCTCAGCCCAAACTCTTCTTAAGATGACAAGCAATTAAATCACAAGTATTCCTATACAACAATAACAGACAAATGGAGCCAAATCATAGCAAACTCCCATTCACAATTGCTACAAAGAGAATAAAATACCTAGGAATACAACTAACAAAGAGACGTGAAGGACCTCTTCAAGGAGAACTACAAACCACTCCTCCAGGAAATAAGAGAGGACACAAACAGATGGAAAAACATTCCATGCTCATGGTTAGGAAGATCAATATCATGAAAATGGCCATACTATACAAAATAATTTACAGATTCGATGCTATCCCCGTTAAGCTACCACTGATCTTCACAGAACTGGAAAACAAACACCTTAAACTTCATATGGGACCAAAAAGAGCCCACATAGCCAAGACAATCCTAATCAAAAAGAACAAAGCTGGAGGCATCATGCTACCTGACTTCAACCTATATTGCCAGGCTACAGTAATCAAAACAGCATAGTACTGGTACCAAAACAGAGATATAGACCAATGGAACAGACAGAGACCTCAGAAGTAATGCCACACATCTACAACCATCTGATCTTGACAAACCTGACAAAAGCAAGCAATGGGGAAAGGATTCCCTGTTTAATAAATGATGTTGGGAAAACTGGCTAGCCATATGCAGAAAGCTGAATCTGGACCTCTTCCTTACACCTTATGCAAAATTAACGCCAGATGGATTAAAGATTTTAACATAAGGAATGCTTTACACTGTTGGTGTGACTGTAAATTAGTTCAACCTTTGTGGAAGAGCAATGTGGCGATTCCTCTAGGACCTAGAACTAGAAATACCATTTGTCCCAGCAATCTCACTACTGGGTGTATATCCAAAGGAGTATAAATCACATTCTACTATAAAGACACATGCACCTATATGTTTATTGTGGCACTGTTCACAATAGCAAAGACTTGGAACCAATCCAAGTGCCCATCAATGATAGGCTAGATAAAGAAAATGTGGCACGTATACAACATGGAATACTATGCAGCCATAAAAAAGATGCGTTCATGTTCTTTTCAGGGACATGGAGGAGAGCTGGAAACCATCAGTCTCAGCAAACTGACACAGGAACAGAAAAACAAACACTGTATATTCTCACTCATAAGTGGGAGTTGAACAATGAGAACACATGGAAACAGGGAGGGGGAACATCACACACTAGGGCTTGTCAGGGGTTGAGAGGCTATGGGGGGGAATAGTATTAGGAGAAATACCTAATATAGCTGAATGGTTGATGGGTGCAGCAAACCACCATGGCACATGTTTACCTATGTAACAAACCTGCACATTTTGCACATGTACCCAGAACTTAAAGTATAATAAAATAATAACAAAGACAAAACATAAAAAAAAATATCTATGGGCAACCTCCATGCAGAGATAAGAATCATAAAACAATCAACACTATGCAGGGGTAAGAGTTATGAAACAATGAAATTGGAAGTATATTCTTCATGTTAATATTTTCCCTATCTTCCAAATCTGATAAAACAGTAATAATAATATCAACAAATATAATTTTAACAGTTACCATGCATTTAATATCTTCTCTTTTTCAAGCACTTACAATTCATCATCTTATTTAATCCTTATTACAACTCTGTGAGGTAATTTTCCCCAATTTACAGATAAGGAAAATCAGGCTGAGGGGTTTAAATGACTTACTTAATGTCACACAGCTAGTAACTGGCAGCCTGCGATTCAAACCAAGGTCTCTTTGATTCTAAAATCTGGGCCCTTTCGACTGCATCTAATATAGCTCTAAACAGACTCATGAGATTTTTGATTCTCCTCTTCAACCTATTACCCAAAAACAGATTTTGTAGACAGAGCACCAAATTATATCAATTTTTTTTTTTTTTAGTTTGGAGACAGCATGGTTGTATGTGAAATTCTAAGACAGAGGATCAAGCAGACCTAAGTTTGAATACAAGCTCCATAGCTAATAAGCTACATATCTTTGGAAAAGTGTATTAGTCTGTTCTCACACTGCTATAAAAGAATACCTGAAACTGAGTAAATTATACATAAAAGAGTTTCAATTGCCTCATGGTTCATCAGGCTGTACAGGAAGCATGGTTGGGAAGGCCTTAGAAAATTTCAGTCATGGTGAAAGGGGGAAGCAGGCACATCTTACATGGTCAGAACAGGAGAGAGAGAAGGGGAAGGTGCTACACACTTTGAAACAACCAGATCTCATGGAGAACTCAGTCACTCCCATGAGAACAACAAGGGGGAAATCCATGCCTATGATTCAATCACCTCCCACCAGGCCCTTCCTCTAACATTGTGGATTACAATTTGACATGAGATTTGGGCAGGGACACAAATCTTAACCATATCAACAATTTATTTATCTTCTCTGACTTTCAATTTTCTCATCTGTTAAAACTAGTACCTCACAAGGGTGTTGTGAAGGAAAATGAGAAAATGCATATAAAGACCTCAGAAATAATTACTCAGCAAAGGTTACTAATATTTGCTATTGTAAAGATATCCTTTCCTATTTGTCATAATTATACTGCATATTGATCATCTGTCAACATTTTTTATATGAAGGAGGTAAATGAACACTGATAACTGTTGAGTCTTTCAGAGCCAAGGAAAAAAGTAAAGATAATCAACTATGGTGAATGGAAAGGGGAGACATCATTGCAGCACTATTCACAATAGCAAAATCACAGGAGTCAAGCACAGTAGGGTCATGCCTGTAATCCCAGCACTTTGGGAGGCTGGGATGGGGAGAATTGCTTGAGCCCAGAAATTTGAGATCAGCCTGGGCAACTGAGGCCCTATCTCTCTATTTAAAAAAATAAATAAATAATAACAAAAACATGGAATTGACCTACATGCCCATCAATAGTAGACTTGGTAAAGAAAATATGGTACACATACATAAAACACTATGCAGTCATAAAAAGAAAAATAAAATCATGTCCTTTGTAGCAACATGGATGAATCTGGAAGACATTATTCTAAGGAAACTAACATAGGAACGGAAAATGACAGCCTTCATGTTGTCACTTATAAGTGGGAGCTAATCATTAAGTATATACAGACACAAAGAAGGGATCAACAGACCTTGGGGCTTAGTTGAGAGTGGAGGGTGAGGATGAAAATACTACCTATCAGTACTATGTTTATTCCCTGGGTGACAAAATTATCTATGCAGCAAACCCCCATAACATGTAATTTATCCATAAATAAAACCTGCACATGTAACACTGAACCTAAAATAAAAGTTAAAAAAAAGAAATCATTATGTCAAAAAGATAACTCTATGTGTATGTTCATCACAGGACTATTCACAATAGCCCAAAAGTGTAATCAACCTAAATGTCCATCAATAAATGAACTGATAAAGAAAAGAGTTTATACACACAATGGAACACTATTCAGCCATTAAAAAGAATAAAATAACGTTTTTTATGCAGCAACATGAATGGAACTGGAGGCCATTCTCTTACGTGAAACTCTGGACTCTTAGAGTGCTACCATAAGTATCACATAAGTTGGGTTCTAGTCCTGGCTCTGCAACTTATTAACTATTTTGCTAAATTATTTAAACTTTCTTTGTCACAGACTCCTTCAACTAAAATATTCTTTTTAATTTAAAATGTTGTGGGGTATATAATGTGTTACACTTATATAGAATTCCTAATTTATAAAATGCATTTCCATTTTCTCTCATATGTTCCTTGTAACATCCCTGGGGGGTTGCTAGGGAGACGTTTCTACTCTGTTTGAGAAAAGTTAGAAAACTATGGCTCAGAAAAATTAGGGGATTTTCTTAAGGTTGAATGTTCTTTCCACTACACCATGTTGAATTTTAAACTGAGGCTTTATGGTCAATTTAGTAATCTACTTTTTAAAATCCAGACATCCATGCTAACATCCATGGAAGGAAACCAAATTCAACATGGCATGTTTTCATTTACAATTATCAAAAATAATTATGAAACTTCCTGGGCAGATTTGGGCATGCCTTTGTGAGTACAAACTTCTGAATCTAGTTGAAACTTCCCACCCACACCACATAGTCTCAGCCTGTTATCTCATTGAGCAAATAAAGATTTGAATAAAAGGAGGTTAAAAACCTAAATTAAAGCAAAAATATGAGGCTAATCCTGTTGCTTAAGACTTAGCCAGAAATCAATATTAGGTCTAGCATCAGGGAGTTGCATTCTAAATCCTACATATTTGACAAAATCCATCATTTTATTTCCAACCTATGTTAAGGCACTTAACTACAGAGCGTTCTTTCAGTTTTATAATTGCAGTAACTTTAATCATGATAACAAGTTAAAGTATATGGAGGCTTATTATTCTGCCTAAAATATGATCCTACTTTATTTTACTATATTGAGAACTAGGGTAAAATATGGTGATAACAATCAGTACAGGGCAAAGAAAAGCACTATCCAAAGTTATCTTTGTTATCCACTGAACAGTTGACTCAATTCATTTCCTTCCAAAATCAGCAGCAGAGCATTTTTGCTCTCCTATAACTATGAAAATCATAGTTTCTATCAAAACTGGACAAATAGAAGGACATGCTGTTTCTCCAACTGTTTACTTTCACAAGGAGTATTTAGTATGCTGCTCACTTTTCCCTTTGAGGGTCAGTGCAAATTTATTCTCCTTTTGCTTCCTCTGCATGTTGAAAAGTGAGCTCCAATGCTGTAAAAGTTATCCTGAGTCCATATTGTGGTGACAGGAGTCTGCATTTCTCAGGTGAGGAAATACATTCTCTAAAGAAAACGAAAATGAATTTCTCCTTAAGAAGAAACAAACAAGATCTGGGCATGTCATCAATTGATGACAACAACCTCTCTGTGGAAATACTTTGTTAACATTCTGCTAAAATCACAGGCACCTCCCAAGAGTCCAACAGTTTCTGAATCTTTAGATAGTGTGTTTCTTGTGACAACTCTTCCATCAAAATCTGAAATTTATTCTCCAATATTCTGAAATTTATTCTCCAATGTTCTTTCTTTTTCCTTCATTAATATATTTCTCTAACATCTCACATTTAGTTTGCACCATTTTTAGAGGTGTCAAGAATGGAAAAAAAAAAGCTTTCAGAAAAGAAGACAGAAAAACCACATTGAGATACCATCTCACGCTGCTTAGAATGGTGATCATTAAAACATCTGGAGACAACAGAGGCTGGAGAGGATGTGGAGAAAGAAATAGGAGCACTTTTACACTGTTGTTGGGAGTGTAAATTGAGTTCAACCATTGTGGAAGACAGTGTGGCGATTCCTCAAGGATCTAGAAATAGAAATTCCATTTGACCCAGCAATCCCATACTGGTTATATACCCAAAGGATTATAAATTGCTCTATTATAAAGACACATGCACACGTATGTTCATTGTGGCATTGTTTACAATAGCGAAGACCTGGAACCAACCCAAATGCCCATCAATGATAGACTGGACAAAGAAAATGTGGCACATATACACCATGGAATACTATGCAGCCATAAAATGGATGAGTTCATGTCCTTTGCAGGGACATGGATGAAGCTGGAGGCCATTATCCTCAAAAAACTAACACAAGAACAAAACCAAACACCACATGTTTTCACTCATAGGTGGGTGATGAACAATGAGAACACTTGGGCACAGGGGAAGAGAACAACACTCACTGGGCTAGGTGGAGGGGTGGATGGGAGGGGGAGGGGAGGGACAGCAGTGGGGCAGGGAAAATGAGGAGGGATAACACCGGGAGAAATGCCTGATGTAGGTGACAGGAGGAGGAAGGATGGGGATGGGGACAGCAAACCACCATGGCATGTATGTACCTATGCAACAATTCTGCAGGATGCTGGATGTGCACATGTACCCCAGAGCCCAAAATACAATTTTATATATATATATAAAGAAAAGACAGATAAAACTCACAGACATACTCAAATCACTCTAGTTCTGGAAATGTCTCAGATAATGGATCTCCCATCTTGATATGTGTCAAACATAATACAGAAATGGCTTCAAATAAGAGCATCTTTGGCTGATTGGCATTGTAGTTTTCATAAACACTTTTGCTTTTATAAGTACAGAAGAAAGTTCAAAGATCTAATTCTGAACGAATTTAGATTGGTAAATATTTGAATTTCCATAACAAAAGCTATAGATATAGATATGGCCTAAAGAAGAGAAAGTATTTGCACCTATGGGAGGATAAAGCACTATGAATATTCAAGAAAGTTTTCATGAATGAACAAATGAATCAATGAATTGATTGATGGATGACAGATGGATAGATGAATGGATGAGTGATGAATGGGTACATAAACTGGTAGACCAACAAGTAAAATTAGTGGAAGAGTCAGGACTGGAGCCTTATTGGCCTAGCACTTACTTCACTTCCACTATATAGTAATACATCTCTAAGCAAAAAAAAAAAATCACATTTAGGTATATTTTTAAAAATAATAGTGTTGGTAAAGTGATCTAGAATAGAAACTGTAAGTTTTCAAGCTAGACAGATCTGGGTTTGAATTTCAATTCTGCCACCTGATAGCTGTGTGACCTTGGGAAAGTTAGCTAACTTCCTGAGTTCCACTTTTTTAATCTGAAAAATAGGGATAATGAAGCCATAATGAAATTGAATAAGGTATCTGTATGAAGCATCTAGCAAGTGCATCTTACACAGTAGATGGTCAATAACTGTTTGTCTCTCTCCTTTTCTGTGTCTCTTGCATTTTAATTTATAGCTAATGGAAATGCCAATGTTATTTCACCTAAATACCAGGGGAACTTCTTTACCATAGGTGGCCCTAATCCAATTCTTCTCAAAGTGTAGTCCCTCAGACCAAAAGCATCAGGATCTCCTGAGAACTTTTAGATATGCAAATTCTTAGGTCCCGTACTACACATACAGAGTCAGAATCCCTGGAGCTGGCGCCCAGACATTTCTCTTCATTAAATCCTTCAAGATATTCTGATATACATTGAAAACTACTAATCTATATCATTGATATCTCTAGATCGACTGCTTGGTTTTCTAGAGCTATTTAAAAGCATAAAGACTGTATGAGTTAGTTTTCACACTGCTATAAGGATACTACATGAGACTGGGTAATTTATAAAGGAAAAAGATTTAATTGACTCACAGTTCCAGGTGGAAGGGGAGGCCTCAGGAAACTTACAATCGTGGCATAAGGGGAAGCAGGCACATCTCACATGGCAGCAGGTGAGAGAGAGAGAGAGAGAGGAAACCACCACTTATAAAATTATCAAGATCTCATGAGAGCTCACTCACTATCATGAGAACAGCATGGGGGGAAACTGCCCTCATGATTCAATTACCTCCCACCATGTCTCTCCTTCGACACATGGGGATTATGGGAAATACAATTTGAGATGAGATTTGGGTGAGCACACAGAGCCAAACCATATGAAAGACCTTTGAATGCATTTTTTTCCTAAGGTCTCCTCTAAGCTATGACATCACATGTACAGGCCATGTTATGTCAACCCATGATCCAGGAGGTGACATTAAGTGACCCTACAGCTCCAGTGACAGCTGTATAATGAAACATAAACTTCATCTCGTCAGTGCATTGTGAGACTATCCTTGGTTTATAATGATACCTTGGTTTATAATGACAGTTTAGAAACTGTCTCAACAGTTTTTTGAGGAAGCCACTATATGTCTTTGTTGAAAACCAAAACCTTTACATTTCTTTAAATCTTACTTTAAATTATGAATTATTCTTTATAATAGTAATTTGAGACTAGTGAATATTCCTGAGGGGAATTCAGTGAAGAGTATGTTTTTGTTTGGGTTTATAAAGAGCAGAATTAAGAAGCATGGGCACACAAACTCAAGGTCCTTTGACATGATTAAAGAAAGTTTTGTAAGTTGACCCATACAGCCTTACCGAAGAAACTCTGATCTGTGGACATGATGCCTAAGAAGAAACAAACATTTTATGGAGATAAAACTGCCTTTGCAACTTAAACCTTTAGAGTGATAACAATACCATTATCTCCTTTGTCATTTCTTGACCCAGGAGCTAGACAACCAAAGGGCTTAAATGATTACAGTAAGAAAGATAGAAGAGATAGCTACTGAAAGGTTTTGATGGATCAGTATAAAGTCCTTAGGCAAATGAAAATTTAATCACCTAGGCTATAGGCATGAGAGATTCAACTACACTGAAGTTTCAAACAATTTCAACTGTACTCTGAATGTTATTATTTCAGCTGGAATAGCAAACCAAAAGTAGCTTCCACAGACCAAGTCATTTGGGCCCTGAAGCTAAAACAACTGAAGTTTCATGTCAACAGTGAGAAGAAAATTCTTTGTGCTTTTTAATACTATTTGCATTATGTTTCTATCATGTTGTAATCTAATCTCTTCAAGAACAAGAGGTAAAATTCTGCAAACTTTTCAAGGATTTTTAACCATGCATATAGTAGATGGCTGAGTTTTGAAGGAAGAAAATTGTAAAACTGGCACAACAGGAGATGGGTAGGGAGAAAGGTGGTGCAGAAACTCCGTCATCTGGTCTCATCACCAGCTCTGTCACACCTCTGTCCCACAAACACATGTGACACTGTGTAGTACTGATCCAGTTCCTGGCACCTATATTGTAATGAAATTTTTAATTTTTGAACATATGTAAATAAAGACTATAGTCAATTGAGTCAAGATTGTAGAATCCTGTCAGAAGGCAGACTGTGTAGTTAGAAATGTGCAATACACATAATTTATAGACAATTTTAGTACTTAAACAAATGTTTTAAAAAATGATTGACCATATCAAGCCCATGATGCCAACAAACATAATATTGAGAGTGGTGACCGGGCGTAGTGGCTCATGCCTGTAATTCCAGCACTTTGGGAGGGAGAGGCAGGTGGATTACCTGAAGTCAGGAGTTTGAGACCAGCCTAGACAACACGGTGGAACCCTGTCTCTACTAAAAATACAAAAAAAAATTTAGCTGAGTGTGGTGGTAGGCGCCTGTAATCCCACTTGGGAGGCTGAGGCAGGAGAATTGGTTGAACCTGGGAGGAGGAGGTTGTGGTGAGTCATGATCATGCCGCTGTACTTCAGCCTAGGCAACAAGAGCTAAATTCTGTCAAAAGAAAGAAAGAAGAGAAAGAGGAGGGAAGGAAGGAAGGGAGGGAGGGAGGGAGGGAGAGAAGAAAGAAAAGAGAAAGAAAGAGAGAGAAAGAAAACGAAAGAGAGAAAGGAAAGAAAGAAGAAAGAAAGAAAAGAGAGAGAGGAAGGAAGAGAGGAAGGAAGGGAGGGAGGGAGGAGAAGGAGGGGAAGGGAAGGGAGGGGGGGAGGGGAAGGGGAAGGGAAAGGAGAAAGGGAGGAAGGGAGGAAAGGAGGAAGGGAGGAAGAAAGAGAGAAAACATACGTAGTTAAGCTTTAAAAGAAGAGTTAATTTAAAGAAGAATGGTAAGCAATCAATAATAATAGTGAAGAGGTTATAGCATATATTAGAAAAGTAGTGAGAAAATAACTAAGATTTAAGCTTAAGGAAAACTATTAATAGAATCCAGGTCCTAAGCAAGTGGAATACACCTACACCCTCTCATGACTGAACCAGAAAGAAATTGAATCCAATAACAAGTTCTGAAATTGAGGCAGTAATAAATAGCCTACAAAAAGAAAAAGAAAAAAAAAAGGCCAGGACCAGAGGGATTCACAGTTAATTCTACCAGATGTGGAAAGAAGACCTGGTACCATCTGACCTGGTACCATTTGTACAGAAACTATTCCAAAAATGGAAAAGGAGGGACTTCTCCCTAATTCATTCTGTGAGGCCGGAATCATCCTGATACCAAAACCTGACAGAGATACAACAATAAAGGAAAACTTGCAGCCAATATTCTGGACAAACATTGATGCAAAATCCTCAACAATACACTGGCACACCAAATCTAGCAGTGCATCAAAAAGCTAATCCATCACCATTAAGTAGGTCTCATCCCTAGCATGCAAGGTTGTTTCAACATAAACAAATCAATAAATGTAATTCATCAAATAAACAGAACTAAACAAAAAAATACATAATTATCTCAATAGATACAGAAAAGAATTTTTATAAAATATTCAACATTCTTTCAGTTTAAAAATTCTCAATAAACTAAATATTGAAGGAGCACATCTCAAAATAATAACAACCATATATGATAAACCAACAGGCAACATAATAATAAATAGCTGAATAGCTGGAAGCATTTCTCTTAATATAGGCACAAGACAAAAGTGCCCTCTCTCACCACTCCTATTCAATATAGTATTGGAAGTTCTGGCCAAGGCAATCAGATAAAACAAATAAAGGGCATTGAAATAGGAAGAAAGGAAGTCAAACTCTCCTTGTTTGCAGATAACATGATCCTATACCTAGAAAACCCGATAGTCTCAGCTGAAAAGCTTCTTAAACTGGCAAACAACTTCAGAAAAATCTCAGGATACAAAATCTTTGTGCAAAAGTCACTAGCATTTCTATATATCAAAAACAATCAAGCCAAGAGCCAAACCAGAAACGAAATTCTATTCACAATTGCCACAAAAAGAATAAAATACCTAGAAATATACCTAACCAGGGAGGTGAAAGGTCTCACAAGGAGAACTAAAAACCAGTCAAAAGAAATCAGAGACTACACAAATTGAAACACATTCAATGCTCATAAGTAGAAAGAATCCATATTGTTAAAATGGCCATACTACGCAAAGCAATTTATAGATTCAATGCTACTCCCATTAAACTACCATTGACGTTCTTCATAAAACAAGAAAAATAGACTATTTTAAAATTGATATGGAACCAACAAAAAGTCCGAATAGCCAAGGCAACCCTAAGCAAAAAGAACAAAGCTGGAGCAATCACACTACCCAACTTCAACCTATAGGGCTATAGTAATCAAGCAGCATGGTACTGGTACAAGAATAGACATATAAACCAATGAAACAGAAAAAGATAACCCAGAAATAAGACTGCTTGCCTACAACTATCTGATTTTCAACAAACTGAGAAAAACAAGCAATGGGAAAAGGAATTCATATTCAGTAAACGGTGCTGAAATAACTCACTAGTCATATGCAGAAGATTGAAGCTGGACACCTTCCTTACATCATATACAAAAATTAACTCACAATGTATTCAAGACTTAAATGTAAAACCCAAAACTGTAAAAAACCTGGAAGACCACCTAGACATTACTATTCATGATATATGAACAGGTAAAGATTTCTTAAGGAAGACACCAAAAACAATTGTAATGAAAGTAAAAATTGACAAATGGAATCTAATTAAACTAAAGAGCTTCTGCACAGCAAAAGTTGCTATCAACAGAGTAAATAGACAGCCTACAGAATGGGAGAAAATATTTGCAAACTATGCATCCCACAAAGGTCTAATGTCCAGCAAGTTTAAGGAATTTAAACAAACCTACAAGAAAAAGACAACCCCATAATAAAGTAGGCAATGGACATGAACAGACACTTTTCAGAAGAAGACATACATGAAGCCAACAATCACATGAAAAAGGTCAACATCCCTGATCATTAGAGAAACACAAATTAAAACCACAATGAGATACTATCTAAGACCAGTCAGGAATGGCTACTATTAAAACGTAGGAAAATAAGAGATACTGTCGGTTGTGGAGGAGAAGGGGAACACTTATACACTGTTGGTGGGGGTGTAAACTAGTTCAGCCATTGTGGAAGACAGTATGGTGATTTCTTAAAGGATTAAAGACAGAAATACCGTTTGACCCAGCAATCCCATTATTGGGTGCACACCCGAAGGATTATAAATCATTCTATTATAAGACACATGTACATGTATGTTCGTTATAGCACTATTTACAATAGCAATGACATAAAATCAACCTAAATGTCCATCAATGATAGACTGTATTAAAAAAATGTGGTACATGTACACTAGAGAATACTATGCAGCCATGAAAAGAATGAGATCATGTCTTTTGCAGGGACATGGATGGAGCTGGAGACCATTATCCTTATCAAACTAACACAGGAACAGGAAACCAAATACCACATGTTCTCACTTATGAGTGGGAGCTAAATGACGAGAACACACGGACATACAGAGGAGAACAACACGCAGAGGCCTTTCTGAGGGTGAGAGGTTGGAGGAGAGAGAGGTTCAGAGAAATGACTAATGGGTACAAGGTTTAATATCAGGATGATGATTATTTCTACCTGGATGATAATAATCATCATCCAGGTAAGAAAAAGCCCCCTTGACACAAATTTACCTATGTAACAAACGTGGCACTTTTCCCTTAACCTAAAATAAAAGTTTAAAAAAGAATAGAGCACCACATATATTTCTAATCTAAACTCATTAAAATTTTATTGTAAATAATGAAATATTGGTTATGTTTAGACCATACTTAATGAATCAGTTTTTGAGCTGTCAGGGACACTAGTAATAAAGTTGGGAAATGGTCTTAATTTGAATCAAACACTACTTTATTTGAGATACAGAGCATTTGAATTCTTATCAACTTCTAAACATACTTCCTTTTAGTAAGTTCAAATGTTTTATTTAATTTTATGAGGATCTTTTTATTGTCCTAGGTTTTAAGTTACGACTAGATGTCTAATTAATCTGTGCCTCAGACTAAAATATATTTTATCTCTGCCTTTCTCAGAAAGCCAGAAATATCCAAAGTGAACTTACACAATGCAGTTTTATTCACTCACACAAATAATTAATGTTGCCTGTAACAACAGAAGTTTGTGGAGCAAGGACCCTAAGTATAAGTCTTCCTTTCAGGTTTCCTGCAGACTACATTTTCTTGGATATGTTTCACTGAAAAGAAAAAAAAAAATGAGAGAGAAAGTCTTTTTAATATTATTTTTTTAATTAAAAGGTTCAAAATGGAACCAACATTGCATTGTTACAAGTTTGAGGCTCTGTCTTGCCATAATGATACAATATACCAAGAGGAGTTTGTACTTGGCCTACTACTCTTGCTAAGGCACTGACTTAGAAGTCTAATTATAAGGATTTACTGTCAGTACCAAGAGCATTAACTGATTACCCCACTGATTCTCCAGTCAAAATGATAAAGAATACATACATATCACTCACATTCCAAAGTATGTGTGTATATGTATGGATTTTCATCCACCAAGGAGACACTAGCTGCAATACATCACACACATGCCAGACTGTAGTATTGGGACAAGAAATAGGTTGCCACGAGAGAGTGCCAGGATGATGAGTGGTAGTCTAAATCTTATCACATGAGAAACAGTAAAGGGCTATTTCACCTGAAGATGAAGAAGACTTAAGGAGAATATCAGTGCAATCTTTACAAATTTGAAGGGCCATTGTACTAAAAAATTAGGACTTATTTAGTATGTCTGCAAAGAGCAGGATAAAGACTAAGGGGGAAATTTTCATAAGGCAGATTTGAAGTCAACATAAGGAAAAATCCTCTGGCAATATAAAAAGCTGTCTGAGTAAATGTTGAGTTCTCTTTTCCTGGAGGGACTTGAGTCTAGAATCTAGATTGGTTGTGTGTTTGTTTGTCAGGGATGTTGGAGAGAATGTTAGTTAGTGTGAGACTGGGTTAGATAACACTTACAGCTTCCCAATGTCATTCACTCATTCGTTCACTCTTTTCACAGATATTTACTGAGCCCCTACTAAGTTCCAGGCACCACTGTAAGCACTAAAGAAACAGTGGAGAGTCAAGCTTTTTTTTTTTGGCATAATAAGGTTATATTCTATGAATTTAAACAAAACAAATGAATATTTAATGTAACATCTGATAGTGAAAATGTTAGAAAGACGAGAACATCTGTGAATCATGTGCTCCTCTGAAATAGAGATCTTTTGACTTAGAGACTAGGGTGGTGCCCATTTAACTTTTCTTTCTCCAAAGACTTCAGGCCTGGGCTTTGTAGACCAAATCTGGAAAAGAGAAACTAACACTGGAGATTCCCTTTAAAGCATATTACAGAATTCTCATAGGAGGCTAAATTAATAGTGGGGAGATTCATACCCAAAAACCATGTTTCTTGACTCCTAGGCTAGTAAATTTCTCATTCTTCCCTCCAGAAAAGCATGGCTTTAGGAACCATAATGTAAACAAGGAAAGCAATGTATGCTAGTTCATGCTCTTCAATCACCATTATGATTGTTTCACAGACATTGTGTGGAAGAAAGAACAAAACAGTTGAGGCCTACCTGAGCATCCAATTGAATGCTACTATCATGAAAACCATAGAAAAAATTGCTAAGTAAGCAGCTTTTGTTTTCTTTGGTGCAGAGATAGGAAAGGGAATCTTTGCCAGTCTCTTCATGTCATACCAACAGCTCTCCTATGTGGCAGGTCTCTACATTTTTCACATATCTACCTTAGAAACCATATTCCAGGTTAGCAAAGATTCACTATGAAGACAGGGGTAGAAAAATTGCAACCTACAAAACTGGATATAATACAATCAGATATATCTGTACTTGTGACAAGTCCGTACTTGTGCCAGCCACCCACACACCTTGATGCTCAGACAAGTTACAGGTGCTTGAGATGGGGAAAATGCAAACAAATGGGAGGACTTTCTAGAGATAAATTATACCAACAGTAAACTGTAAAATGAGTTAGAGACAGCCACCCTGCTCTGGCCTAATCAGCAAAAAGTAAAGCAGAGCCTAGATCCTTGGTCATCCCCCACTCCTCTGGGTGCTGGTTCAAAATGAAACATCACCTGATGCAGACAACCAAGCCAAGTCTAGTCAAGTCTAGAGAGGCATTGCCAAAAATTGGGGTGGAGGGGAGCAGGGGATGGGTAGTAAAACAAATTGCTAGATGAATGTTCAAAAAGGCTAAACAACAAAGACAAACAAATACAAACGGCAATTTAAAAGGATAATAAGTAAATTTCCCCAAGTCTGATTGACGGAGAGGAATGGGGCCACATACAGAGTATTGACTTGCCTGCCAACTCTTTAGTAAGCATGTAAATCACCTTGAGACCAAGACACAAGTGATGATTTCTGAGGAGGGAAAAAACTGGGCAAGACAAGACAAGGGCTCTTGTCTCCAGGGTGTGCAAGTTGTTTTCAACTTCTAGTTCCTGAGCACTTAGCTAGGGCAACGAGTTGCTCGCTATTGACTCCGTATTGATACAGAACAGAAAGCTGGCCTGAGTCCAGGCATTTGACAGTCTTCAGTGATTATTCTCTACAGGGCTGGTCTTCGATTGTGCAATAAGCAAAATGTGACAGTCTTTCCTCTCCTCTTCCTTATTCCCTGTTCAAAGGCCTTTTACCTCTCCTAGTGAGTCCTACCTGTTAACCCAATGTTCCCCCACTGAAGTGTCAGTGACTTCATAAATGCCCCACCCAGGCACCTGTCTTCAAGGACTTGATATAAGAGGCTATATCAATTTCCTAGGGCTGCCATAACAAACTAGCACAAAATGTGTAGCTTCAAAAACAGAAATGCATTCTCTCAAAGTTCTGGAAGCTGAACGTGTACAATCAAGGTGTCAGCAGGACCATGTTCCCTCTGAAAACTCTAGGAAATAATCCTTTTTTCTCTCTCCCAGCTTCTCATGGCTCCTGGGATTTCTTGGTTTGTCAATGCATCACTCTAATTTCTGCCTCCATCTTCACATGGGCATCTTCTCTGTGTATGTCTCTGTCTTCACGTGGTCTTCCTATAAGGATACCAGTCTTTGAACTTAAGGCCCATCTTAATCCAGAATAACCTATCTTAACCAATTATATCTTCAAAGACCCTATTCCAAGTAAAGTCACATTCTGAGACTCCAGATGGACATGAATTTCGAGAGGCACTATTAATGCAAAAGGATATATTTCTTTAGTGAAAGAGAGATATTAAAAATAAAATGGCAAATGTCAGACAGTGGAACTTAGGTGAAGGTGACAGTTTGGGAGATAGGATAGACATCTGAAGACCCACAAATCCCTTCTCAAGCAGACAAAATACCACCTGAGTTGGTTTTATTTTTGAAAAATAAAAGAATAAAGCAAGTTTTAGTTATTCTGTAAATGTTAGAATTTTGGAAATACTGAAAGTACATTATTCATTTTCAATCCTACCTTAATGAATGTTCTCTGATTACAGGGTTTTTTAAGGTACAAAATGCAGTGAAAAAGGTATTCTATATTGTGACCTTAGAAACTGTCTGTTTTGTACAGTCAGACTTTTAAATATTTTTCAAACAGGTCTCAAACAGAACTCCACTTGTGAAAAAACAATTCTTTTTGTGGGGAGGGGGTAGAAATAAGCAAAGTGAGGGACACAGAAGACATCAGAGAAAGCTAGAGTGCAGTGGCATGATGTCGGCTCACTGCAACCTCTGCCTCCTGGGTTCAAACGATCTCCTGCCTCAGCTCCCGGGCCCTAGACATCTTCAATCAAAAAGCAGGGATAACACTCTGTCCACAATGACTGTTTTTAGAAGGCAGTGGACTGTCATAGAAATACCTGATCTTTGAAATGAGATGGGGCTGTCTCTAAATCTGTATCCATTTTTTGCTAGTTTTATCACTGAGGCTAAGTTCCTTGAGTGCCCTAAGCCTCAGTTCACTTCCATGTAGAACAGAAATAATTATACCTATCTCATGTGTTGTTCTGAGGATCAAATAAGATGTTTGCTTACACTTCTCCAAACGTATTCAAGAGGGTCCTGATAAGTGTCATTTAGTTAGCTAGATCAACCAACTTGTTGAAATACATACAATCTCAAGGCCCTCCCTCCCGAGATTCTGAATTTGTAGGTCTTACCTTGTTCCTGGGAACCTGCTTTTAAGAAAATATCTCAGATTAATCTGATGCCACCCTTTGAGAACTACCATTTGGAAACTACTGGATACCATTGCTTTTTAAGTATCTTGTTCAAAATACGATGTGCAATTCACATACAGTACGATACACAAATCTTCAGTGGCTTTTAAGATATGCATATAGCTATGTGACTGCCACTCAGATGAACATATAGATTATTTCTGTCACCCACACTGAGAAAAGTTTCTTCTGCTCATTCCCAGTCAATACTCCCTCATCCCCAGAGGTAACTACTGCTCAGACTTCTAGCACTGTTGATTGCATTTTCCTATTCTTTTTTTTTTTCAATTTCAGCTTTTATTTTATTTTATGCATGTGCAGTTTTGTTCCATCCAGATCATGCTTGATGTTGAAGTTTGGAGTATGGATCCCATCACCCAAATAGTGATCATATACCGAATAGGTAGGTTTTCAACCCATACCTCCCGCTTTTCCTTCCCTCTACTCTCTATTAGTATGCAGTGTGTATTGTTCCCATATCTATGTTCATGTGTACTCAGTGTTTAACTCCTACTTGTAAGTGACAACATGGCGTATTTGGTTTTCTGCTCCTGCCTTCCTTCACTTAGGATTATGGCCTCCAGCTAGCTCCATCCATGTTGCTACACAGGACAGAATTCCATTCTTTATATGGCTGCATAATATGCCATGGTGTATATGTACAACATTTTCCTTATCCAATCTACCATTGATGGGCACCTGGGTTGGTTACATGTCTCTGCTATTGTGAATAGCACAGCAAAGAACATACAAGTGCATGTGTCTTTTTGGTATAATAATCTATTTTCCTTTGGGTACACCCAGTAATGAGATTGCTAGGTCAAATGGTAGCTCCATTTTTAAGTATGTGAGACATTGGCAAACTGTTTTCCACAGTGGCTGGACTAATTTACATTCCCATCAACTGTATATAAGTATTCCCTTTCTCCAGTCTCACTAGCAACTGTAGTTTTTTTTACTTTTATTGATAGCCGTTCTGCCTGGTGTGAGATGGTATCTCATTGTGGTTTTTATTTACACTTCTCTGATGATCAGTGATGCTGAGCATTTTTTCATATATGTGTAAGTCACTTGTACGTCTTCTTTTGAGAACTGTGTGCTCATTTCCTTTGCCTGTTTTTAATGGGGTTATTTGTTTTTTGCTGGTTGATTTGCTTAAGTTCTCTATGTATCCTAGATATGCCTTTGTCAGATGTAGAGTTTGTGAATATTTTCTCCCATTCTCTAGGATCTCTGTTTATTCTGTCGATAATTTACTTGCTTTGAAGAAGCTCTTTAGTTTAATTAGGTTCTGCTTATCTATTTTTGGTTTTGTTGCAATTGCTTTTTGTGACTTAGCCAAAAATTATTTGCCAAGGCCAATGTCAAGAAGAGTATTTTCTAGATTATCTTGTAGGATTTTTATAGTTGGAGATCATACATTTAAATCTTTGATCTATTTTGAGCTAATTTTTGTATATGCTAAAATATAAGGGTGTGACTTCAGTCTTCTGCATATTGCTAGTCAGTTATCCCAGCACCATTTATTAAATACAGAGTCCTTTCCCCATTGCTTGTTTTGTCAGGTTTTGACTGTTCTTGAACTTTATATAAATGGTAACATTTACTCTTTTGTTTCTGGCTTTTTTCATTTGACATTATGTATCTGAGATTCATCTATGTGCTCATGTGCATCAGCAGCAACTAAAGTAAGTTCTTACTCTACACAGAAACATTAAACATTCAAGCTAAAAGAGACTGCAAAGATTATTATATCAAGGATATTAGATCTCAGGCTTAAATATATACAAGAAACCAGGCAGAGAAAGCAAAAGAGTAAAGCAGGTAGTTTTAATGCAACTAGATGGTAGTAGAACCATAGAAAACTAGAGTTGTTCCCCAGCTAAAGGAAGCAACCAGTATATACTCAGTTCCTGTTGGCTCTTGCCATGTGGGAACATGAGCCTAATATGGCCAGATTTCCCAATTTTTCAAGAGAAGTTGGAAATATGGATTGTTCTGCTAAATCTCCTGATTTTTAATCAACTTTAAGTACAGACAAATCAAAACATATCTGCAGACTACATCAAGCCCATGGGTGATCAGTTTGCAATATCTGACTAATTTACTTTCCCCCTCTTTTAGATAAGCATCTAAGACTCAGAAAGGAAGGGGCTTATCCATGGCCACACAGAAATTTGAGAGCAGAATTGAAAACAGCTTAGCATAATAGCTTAGAGCACAAAATATGAATACAGATTTCCTGAGAGGAAGTCCCATCACGGCAATTTGCCAACTATGTGACCTCTGGCACATTATTTAGCCTTTCTGGGCCTCAGTTTTTTTTTTTTTTAAATCCATGAAATGGAAGGGGAAAGGCTTACCTTGCAGTGTTGTTGGGAGAACTGAATGAATGAATATATGTAAAGAGCCTAGGATAGTACCTAGTGCAAAGTAAGTGGTATAGAAGTGTTAGCTTTGTTGTTGATGACGATGATGTTATTATTCCCATAGATAATGCATGGGAACAGTAATAGTATTTGCCATTTTTGAGGAGTTAATTTCTTCAGGAAAGATTGCCATTATATGATACTAGGACATTTCTAAATTGTCAGGCTTGATGTAAAAACAGCATTTAAATGGATCATTACTGTAAATTCCACATTAATCAAAACATGTTCAAGTGATTTTTAGCTCAAAAATGAAAGGCAAAACTGCCAGTAGAAGAATCATGTTAAAATCTGTGTCCCTAATATGTGAAAAATAGACTCCTTTTGTGGAAAGTTGGACTTTAGCTCCAACCAAAAAGAATTTTTATTGAATCGTAAGACAGTCTGTACAGTTTGTAAGAGATGTAGGTATTTTAGTTGATAAAGTAAGAGCTGTGAGGAATAAACAATATATCATTCTAATACCAATTTTTATTGTATAGTGCTTTGGAATTTTTAAAGGCTCTTTCACAAATCTGAGAATCCTAGTTTGTTAGGAATAGAAAGCACATAGGAGATCTCCCAACATCCCTCATTTTCTAGATGAGGCAACACACCTAGAAAGATTGCTACATGCCCAGAATCACACAACTAGGCTGTGGCAGAACAAGAATTCGGCTCCTGTAACTAGTCAGAAAACACTACTATAGGAAATAATTAGATACTAACTGAGAACTACGATCAACGCAGCTGCATTTGCAACATTAGCACAGAACAGAAAGAGGAGGAGTGGTGGGCTAAGGAACTCTCATAAGGCTGCTTGAAGAGGTATCTCCTGAGGTAGGCCTAGAAAAAAGTTTCAAATTTCTAAAGGTGGAATGCCAGTCAGATGGCATAGCCATGTAAAAAGGGTAGGGTGAAGGTGTCATGTGGGTGGGGAAGGCTAGTAGTGTAGAGGCAAAAGTGAAGGGAAACATTGCAAGGAAGGGAAGATAAGGCTGCATTCTAGAGGGTTTTGAATACCAAATAAATAAACCTGCACATGAGACTACGACCAGGTAGTACGGCTTCTATTTTTCATAAAGGAAATGTGTCCTCACATTTTTAAAGAATTCAAATGCTGCAGAAAACTGTAAATCAAAAACTAAAAGTCTCTTCAATCTCCACTACCCAAAGTCACCATGATTAAGAGTTTCTGGTGAAATGTGCCAGAAATGTCTCTAAATAGTTCTTTATAAATCACAATCTTTATTTTTTATACTGTTATCTACTACTGTCGCCCTGATGTAGCACAGTGACTGGATTGTGCTATACCTGGGTTATACAAGTGGTGAAAGCAAAAAGTACCCATAAGTCCTGCCTAGCCTGCTTAAAGAGAACTGGAAAAAGTAATTGCTAAGTTCCCTCTAAAGAGTTAGAAAGCCAAAATGGCTTTTCAGTTTTTGACAAATAATTCATCAGTGTAATCCTTCCCATTTGCAAATGCTGATAGAGTTGACTCTGCTGGCATGCATGAAGAACATACAAATGTCCCAGGAATCTGATGGGACTCCTCACTAATGATACTTTCTGCTTCAGTCTTCCAGCCAGGAAATAATCAGAAACTAAGAAGGGGCCTCTCTTTCTGTCAGGGGTACACACAAAGAATGCAGTTTTAGATAATCCAGCTGTGCCAAAAAATCAAATAGGGTAGTGACAAGAACAAAATAATGGCAGAAATGGAGTGGAAGGAAGTGGGGAAATGGAATTTGGTTATGTAAATATTCTCCTACAGGAAGTGATTGAGATGAAATAGCTAAACCAAGAAGTCAATGCTGGGGTTAGCATGAGACAGTTGTGCCTGTTTAATACCTGACTCAAAGGTGAAGGAAAATTTAATCCTTCTGAATATGAGGGAAATCACAGCCAGGATTACAGTGTTAAGGAAACATACATTCAAAAGCTCTTGAAAACATTAAGAGAAGATCAACTGATAGATCATACTAAAAATCTACCGGGTGTTCTTGGGTGTGAGGAACTATTAATGGATACCAGGATCTTAGTAAATTAATAAAATATTTAGAGCAGTTAGAAATTGCCAGAATCACATATTTCTTGACCATGTACATGTAAAATATTTGCTTTTTATTGTCATCTCTCTGCTAAAACTCAACTTTCTCTTTGAGTAGCTCTGTATTACATTATATAATGTAATACATGAACTATACATTTCCTTCATATACCCTAGGTTTTATTCAAACTGAACGGTTGATTCCCCCCATTCATAAGCTGAAGTTCCTAATCTCTGTGCTTTTGTTCTCATGATTTCCTTCATTGGAGATGGTATTAGTCTGTTCTCATGCTGCTAATAAAGACATACCAGAGACTGGATAATTTATTAAGAAAAGAGGTTTAATTGACTCACAGTTCCACATGGCTGGGGAGGCTTCACAATCCTGGTGGGAAACAAAAAGGAGCAAAGTCACATCTTACATGGCAGCAGACAAGAGAGAACTTGTGTAGGGGGAACTCCCCTTTATAAAACCATCAGATCCCATGAGACCTATTCACTATCATGAGAAGAGCACTGGAAAGACCCACTGCCATGATTTGATTATCTCTGACTGGGTCCATCCCACAATGAGGGAATTATGGTAGCTACAATTCAAAATAAGATTTGGGTGGGGGACATAGCCAAACTATATCATTCCACCCCAGCACCTCCATAATCTCATGTCCTCACATTTCAAAACCAATCTTGCCTTCCCAATAGTCTCCCAAAGTCTTTACCCATTTTAGCATTAACTCAAAAGTCCACAGCCCAAAGTCTCATCTGAGACAAGGCAAGTTCCTTCCTTCTGTGAGCCCATAAAATCAAAAGTAAGTTACTCTCTAGATACAGTGGGGGTACATGCATTGGGTAAATATGCCCGTTCCAAATAGGGAAATTGGCCAAAACAAAGGGACTAGAGGCTCCCTACAAGTCTGAAATCAAATAAAGAAGTCATTAAACTGTAAAGTTCCAAAATGATCTCCTTTGACTCCGTGTCTCACATCCAGGGCACACTGATGCAAGAGTTGGACTGCCACAGCCTTGGGTAGCTCCTCCCCTGTGACTTTGCAGGCTACAACTCCCCTTCTGGTTGCTTTCATGGCTTGGTGTTGAGTGTCTATGGCTTTTCCAGGTGTACTGTGAAAACTATTGGTGGATCTACCATTCTGTGGTCTGGAGGATGGTGGCCCTCTTCTCACAGCTCCTCTAGGAAGTCCCCCAGTGGGGACTCTGGTTGTAGGCTCCCACCCAACATTTCCTTTCCACATTGCCCTAGAAAATTTCTTCATGAGGGCTCTGGCCCTAAAGCAAACATTTGCCTGGAGATTCAGGTGTTTCCATATATCCTTTGAAATCTAGGCAGAAGTTCCCAAACCTCTATTCTTGACTTCTGTGTATCCACAGGCTCAACACCATGTGGAAGCTGCCAAGGCTTGGGGCTTGCACTCCACAAAGCCATAGCCTGAGCTGTACCTTAGCCCCTCTTAGCCAGGGCTGGAGCATCTCGGAAGCAGGACACCAGATCCCTAGGCTGCACACAACAGAGGTACCCTGACCCAGCCCACAACACCATGTTTTTCTCCTAAGCCTTGAGGCCTGTGATAGGAGGGCCTCTGACATGCCCTGGAGGTATTTTCCCTATTGTTTTGGTGAATAACATTCAGCACCTTGTTACTTATGCAAATTTATGCAGCAGGCTTGAATATCTTCCCAGAAAAACTGTTTTTCTTTTCTACTGCATCATCAGGCTGCAAATTTTCCAAACTTTTATGCTCTACTTCCTCTTGAATGCTTTGCTGCTTAGAAATTTCTTCCACTGAACACCCTAAATTATCTCTCTCAAGTTCAAAGTTCCACAGATCTCTAGGGCAGAGGCAAAATTCCACCAGTCTCTTTACTAAAACATAACAAGCATCACCTTTGCTCCAGTTCCCAACAAGTTCCTCATCTCCATCTAAGACCACCATAGCCTGGACTTTAGTGTTCATATCACTATCAGCATTTTGGTTAAAGCCATTCAGTAAGTCTCTAGGAAGTTCCAAACTTTCCCAAATCTTTCTGTCTTCTGAGCCCTCAAAGTCTCTAGGAAGTTTCCAAACATTCTCACATTTTCCTATCTTCTTCTGAGACCTCCAAGCATTCCAACCTCTGCCTGCTACCCAGGTCCAAAGTCACTTCCACATTACCAGGTATCTTTACAGAAGCAGAGATGCTTTTTCCTCTTCATCCATTCTAAATTCACCCTCATATTGGGATGGTCAAATCTTACCCTTCTTTCAAATTCAAATTCAAATTCAAAAGCTCAACTCAAAAGCCACCTCTTCTGTTAAGCTTTCCAAAATTTCACCCCTCACTCCTCTCTACCATACCCCACCCCATCCACAAGTTTTCCACCTTTGGAGGACTTCATCTTTATCTCTCATATATTCAGCACTGAGATATTTCTGCATATTAATAGGAAAGTACATTATTTTTCCCATTCCACTGGCCTGTAAACTCCTTGAGAAAAGGCTCTAAGTAGATTCATCTTTATATTTCTCACTCAGCATACCTACCACAAACACATACATCACACCCCCATACACACATACATACACACACATGCATATAGACAACCACAGAAGAGTGACTTTAACCACCTGAATGCTCAATAAATATTTGAGGAAAGAGGATGAGAAGGAAGAAATGTAGATTTACATTATGGAAGGTAAAATACAGATAGTCCCTGATTCATGATGTTTCAACATATGATTTTTTGACTTTACAAAAGTACAAAAGCAATATGCATTCAGTAGAAAGCATACTTTCTGTACTCATACAACCTTTCTGTTTTTCACTTTCAGTGCAGTATTCAATAAATTACATGAGATATTCAATACTTTGTTGTAATACAGGCTTTGTGTTAGATGGTTTTACCCACTGTAGACTAATGTAAGTGTTATGCACACATTGAAGGTAGGCTACGCAAAGTTATGGTGATCACTAGGTTAGGTATGTTACATGCATTTTCAACTTACAATATTTCCAACTTACAATGGCTTTACCAGGACATAACCCTATTGTAATTCATAAGGTGAGGAGCATCTATATATTGGAGCATTCATATTATTTTGAGTTTGTATATAAAAAAATTGAGGAAAGTTTTGCTTGAATGCACTAGGTAAGTTGACATATGAAAATCTATAACAATTCTTTCCACTGTCAATATGATTTTTATTATAAGCTACAACCCAGAAAATGCCTATTATTAAATACTAACATTATTTCTAATCCTCACAGCAACTCAGTAGTTACCTATTGTTATCTCCTATTTTCCAAGTGAGGAAAATGAGTTTCAGGGAATTTAAGTGACTTGGACAAGATCATACAACAAGCAAATAGCAGAGGTGAGAATTGAAACTAGTCTTGCCTTACTTCAAAGCCTGAACTCTTTCCATAGCACATTTTTAAAGCACTTTAACAACTAGTATCTTATTTGTACCACACAGAAAAATGGCCAATGTTGGTATTATTTCTCTTCAGCACCACATTCACTCCTGCATCTTCTACTTCTACACTCTTACCATCCTCTTCAGTCCCAATGATGCTCTACCATCACTCCTTGAGCAGCCAGCAAACCTTTAAAGACATATCACTTACTATGGACTAATTAAGACCTGTAGAGGTAAACTTAAGCACTTAAAAAGATAATGCCTCATTTTATCTAATTTTTAAAATGCTAAACTATAAAATTAAATTTTATCTTTAACTGACCAAAATGTACATATGCTGAGGTTTTAAGCTTCTTTCTAGATTTTCTGAATTATCTTTCCTTCTCCTTTCCTTTTCTTCTCCCCTATCCTCTCCCTCTCCCCTTATCCCTCCCTCTATTTGTCTCTCTCCCCTTGCCCCATCTCTCCATCTTTAGCCCTTTGTCTTCTTCCTTCTCCCTCTATCCTGTCTCTCCCCATCTCTCCTGCTTTTCTGGTACCATCAGCTTAAACTTAGTCTGACTTCTGGATGAACCAGCATTGGTAGGCCCCAGAGAGTAGAGGTCCAGGAAGTAGAGGAGAAGGACAGATCTCTACAATAAGTGCATCCTCAGAAGTGGGATTATAGCAAATCCACCCTATTCCCTTGTTCCTTACCAGGGCTGATGAAACTAAGGCACCCTGATGCCTTCACCAGTATTTAGTGAAACCAGAGCATTAAAATCATTAAGCATATCTGCTGCTAACACTAGGGGCTATATTGGGTCAACTTTATAAGGATATCAAATATAAGGCCACTGACAAGGTATAAACTGAAGGACACCAAAATAATATCTCTGACTAACAGAAGTCTTGAAGGGACTGCAGTCTTTCAAAATATCCCATGAAAATGCATACACCCCCAAGAAAGATTTTTAAAGCCTTATGAGGCAGTATTTCAGTAGAGATTTACTTTTCCAATGTGACAGCTGATCAAGAGGAAAAGCCTCCTAAGTATGGGATAAGAAATAAAATGAGAAGGTTGTAAATTTCATAAAGGGAGAGGAGTGACAAATTTTGACTCTTCTGTGGGATAGACTCTGTTTCCATACCATTACCAGGTTCTCTGGGTCCTGGTCTTATGAGAAAAGAGTATTTTTAGTCAGCCTTCTAACTTCCAGAAGAATTGGGAACTCCTGCTGCCCCAGTGCTATATTATGAGGTGTTGTTGAGAATGAAAAGTTTCAATCTGTACTAAGTACCTTATGGGTTACTTTTAAGAAAGTGTTGCAAACTATAATATAACCATAGGAATAACATGTTAAATAAAACAGATATCAGGATGGGACTGCCCCCAAGGGGTGACGGCCTTGTGCCAGAAATCTGTAGGGTCACCTGCCCTGTTGACTCCTTTCCAGGGTGGGAAAAGGGAGGGGACAGAAGCTGGAGGTGCTGAAAGATGCACCCCAGGCAGCTTAGGGGAGGAAGACCCTGGCAGAGACTTAAAACCTTTAGTTTGTATATTTGCTGACAAAAGAAAATTATGAGTCAGTGGAATGTACAAAGTAGAACTGCATTGCATTCAACCTTTTCTTTCCTTTTCTCCCTAAGCTAACAATCAACATATGCAGCTTATTAACATAACTGAGCCTGAATATTTCTTATTAGTGTGCAGTCTTTTTTATATCTGTTAAATGAGCATATTCATCTTTCTTCCTGAAATATTCATTTGCACAGTTAACAAAACATTATTTACTTAAAACTTTTTCGTGACCATTCTAAATAATCCACAAATTCCATCATGTTGTGAATGTATGAAGAAGGATTACAGTGTAAGGGAAACATGATGAAAATTTGGATGTGATTACTTTCTTATTCTTACTTTCCTATTCTCACTTGACTAGTTCAGGATATTAAAACCACTTTAGGCATTTTGACAAAAGTCAGTATAGTTGCCTTTTCTACCCAGAAAAGAATAATTCTCAATGTTTAGGCAGTTTGAACTTGTACTTAAGGACGGTGAATTTAATCTTTGCTTTTTAGTGTAGGGGGCTGGGGAAATGAAGGTCTCTGTGTTTATACACTGAATAAATACGCCTGTAGGTAAGGCACTTTTCAGTGATTTAGTCCATGGACTTTTAAAACATCTATCTTGGCTGCTTCATGATTCCAATTTTAATCAGCTAATCTCTCCTGCTCAGGTGCCTCTAGTCCTGATTCTAGAGAACTATTTGGTAAACTAAACCATCCATAAGCCAGCAAGGAAGAAAAGATAAAAGTTCCCAAGTGGCGAAAAATCAATGCTATAAAGTCGATGCACTGTAGATTTCTTAGTATGAAAACCCTTGCTCAGCCTCTACACAACTCTAGTAGGTTTACCAATTTAGTTTCCCAATTCACAGATGATTAAAAAGAATAAATTAAAATGAGATTACTGCTGCTACAGCTTATTATTATTATTATTAACTTTTATTGGGTGTTATTAGCTGCCAGACACTGTGCTAAGCCTATTTTCACACATTATTTCACTGAATTTTTTTGACAACCCTATAAAGTCAAATAATGTTAATAGCTTCATTTTACAGTTTCATAAACTAAGGTTTAGATTCTAAATATCAGAAGGATAAAGTAATTTGCCAAATTTGTATAGAGTAAGTAAAGACAAACATATAGGTAATAACTTGAAAGGCTATGTTACAACTTGATTGCAAAAGAGTAGAGAAATATAAAGGAAAAGAAAATACAAGAAGTTGGGAAGCATAGTAATTCAGAAGTTTTTAATTTGAAGGCAGAGCACTTCAGACCTCTCAGTAGCTTTCAGAGGGCAACATTGTGTTACAACAGGGTAAACTAGCTGATTTGGGTAAGTATGACTTCAAACCATTAAGTCTAGATTAAATTATATACAAAATCATTTCTTAAGAATGGATGAAGAGGTATAACATATGCTATAAATACTTATCTGATTTTTTTAATTGAAATGCTATTTATTAAATGTCAACTTGATGTCCGGTACTGAACCTTCAAACTCATTGTTACAGAAATTACTAAGCATTAGGAAAGAGTTTCAATTAATAGTTGTTCCCTATCTAAGCCCGATACAAATTCAGGTGTTAGAAATTCTCTTTCCTTGCTGGATAAAATAAATGTTAACTGTGTATTTTGTCATCTTGAATGGCAGGAAGGCTTCAATTATCTGAAAAATTCACATAAATAGAACACATCATCCCTGCTGATGGTGGTATTTTTACATGTGTTGTGTTTCTAGAAATATAAAACTTTGAAAAATAAGGAGAGAATAAACTTGATTTGCAAAAGATTTTGCTTTTACTTTCAAAGCCTCTGCATTCAGATTCAGGTAGCCCAGTCTGTCAATTTGCTATGGTTTGGGACTGTTCCATCACCAGGATTTATCCCATTATGCTGACTAATGCAGAACCGACCATTTGTAAAGGAGACTTAAGACCATGGTTAACACGATGCGTGATTTGAAATGGCCAAATGCAATCCTCAACCCCACTGCTTACTTGGGTCAAAATAGTTGCCCCTAAGCCTTGCCTAAAATGGCCATGTGGCACATACCCAAAAGTGAGATTCTGATCAGGGTCACTTCCC
The DNA here is from genome assembly GCA_036589455.1 of Ateles fusciceps. Classification (NCBI taxonomy): domain Eukaryota; kingdom Metazoa; phylum Chordata; class Mammalia; order Primates; family Atelidae; genus Ateles; species Ateles fusciceps. The sequence continues at coordinate 85,989 of JAZHEH010003104.1, forward strand.
AAGAGGCTAGTCCTTAGTGGACTTCCTGAGTGCTACCTGTGACACCTGATCAGTTCAGGGAAGCATGAGATCCTTGGTCCAGGACATTCAGAAAGAGCCAGGGACTCTGTAAGACTGCTATAAGTACCCATCAACACAGTTGGCCTCCCTGACTTTTGTACCCTTTTATACCTTTTCTAGATTTGTCCATGTTAAATTTTCCAAGAAAACATTGCAAAGAAAAACCCTAGGGACTGAATAGGTAAGCGAGGGAAGGGACTGAGGGTTTGCAGTCTGTTCCCTGAGTGAGAAGTAAACAAACGGTCTAATGTGGAAAGAGTAAAAGTAGGTTACATGAGACAGACATAAAAAATCACATCCCAAACCACTGTGGTCATTCAAAAATGTTTGCAACTTTTCACAAGGGCAGTGGTATTAATCCCAATTTCCTGGCCTAATATTCATTAAAGTAACCAAGGACTGAGTATATAAAGCTGCTTCACATCAGCACAGCATGCTACTTTCCTTGCAGCTATGAACTATGAGGCACTGTCAAAAAACTCTTCCACACTTTAAAAAGCTATGTTACAAAGGAGATTTGGAATGTATTCTGGGAGTGGGTGTGTTTGCTTTAGTTCAATGTGTGCAGAAAGGCAAGCCTCCACAGGCTTTTACACATTTCCTTCTTCAGCGATGGGTACGCAGACAGCCAAGCTCCTGGACTAAGTCTCTGAATGGTAACGTACATTTATAAAGATTATTTTCTTAACTATTTTGAGGCATTTTATAAATAATATGCATGTGTTTTCTGAGGGCATATATATATTTAGTCAACTTTTGCTTGCTTTCTCCTGAGGCTGGTCCTGTGTGGTTACTTATGTGGTATGATTTCTGAGGTGCCAGAAAGCGCTCCCTCCTACTTCCTACCCTAGTCACCCAAAAATATCTCTTAGGTTGGCTCACCGCAGAGCCTAAAATTCCCACATTGCTCAAACACTTGATTTAGTCACTGAAAGCAGCTGTTAAAATCCAAATGTTACATTGGGATATGAGGCAGACAGTCAAAATTAAACACTATATAAAACAGAAAATAATATGGAAAAGTTGCTTTTGATTATATACAATGTTAAGCTTCAAAGGATGAATGCAAAATGATATGCACAGTCTGGGATAGGTCCTGTTCTTAAAATGTCATGGAGTCAGAGCCAGCATATATGCCCCAGCTCATGAACATGAGCCTGTGATAAAAGAAACCCAGCATTGTTGGGCAGATTTTGTTCTGATTTATGTTGAATGTGTGCTCTCCACAGTTTCTGATCCTCAGCTCCCACTCTCTTCACAGTGTATCTGACACCTCCCCTTACTGAGCTCCAGATGCTCCTCCTTTCTGAGCTCTGGAGGCTCCCAGTGACCTCTTGGCAATCAGCTTTGGAGGGGCCCAAAACCCTACCCCTTGGAAAACTCACTGAGCCTGACATCTACCTATGAGCAGCTTTCAGGAAAGATCTCACAAATGCCCATCCAATCTCTCTTGATAGCATATTGTCAAATCATACCCATTTCCTCAAAAGATGGTGGAGGACTAAGCAGCTTCCTATATTGCTCTAAAATTGGAGAATGAAATTCCGCAGGCTCAAGTGCAGTGGCTGATGGAAGAAAATGCTGCCCTCCAGGCCCAGATCACAGAGCTCTAGAAGTCCCAAGGAGCCAAGGAGGATGACCTACTCCAAAAGTCCTCAGAGGCCCAGGAGCCTCAGAAGCTCCCAGAGCACCTGAATTCCCCAGCAGCCTGGGAGTTCCAGGAGGCCCTAGCAGCCCCAGAGTCCCTGGAGCCCCCAGCAACCCAGGAGTCCCAGAAACCTCCAATGGCCCATGAGATCTCAGCAGTATTAGAGGGCCAGGGGCCTGCAGACAGCCAGGATGCCACATCAGCCCATGAACCCAAGAATTCAGAACCTCAGGATCCCCTAAATGTTGAGAAGCCCCAGGAGGCACCAGAATGCCAGGAGACTGCAGCACAGCTAGAGTTCCTTGAGCTTCCACCTCCCCAGGAGCCTCTGGAGCTTTCAAATGCCCAGGAATTCCTAGAACTCTCAGCAGTCCAGGAGTCCCTGAAGGGTCTAATAGTTGTGGAGACATTAGCAGCTTCAGAGTTTCCACAGGCCCCCACTGGGTTCGAGGCTGCAGCTTTCCCCCCTGAAACACCATTTAACCTTCAATGGAGATTCTCGGAAGCTTTCTGAGTTCCTTGTTCAATTGAATAGTAGTTACATGAGAGTCAGAGGGCACCTATATCCCATTGAAGCAGCCCTGGTAAATTTTGTTGGCAACTGCCTCTCAAGTAAGGCAGGATGTTGGTTCCAGCCCTTACTGGATATCCAAAGTCCCTTACCAGAGCAATTTGAAAGTTTCATACATGTGCTCCAGGATACCTTTGACAATCCAGAAAACATGGAAGATGACAACCACTGGATCTGTCAACTCTGCCAAGGGGAAGGTCATGTAACAATCCACTTCCACCTCGTTGCTCAAGAGCTCAACTGGGATGAAAGGACTCTCTGCATCCAATTTCAAGAAGGGCTTGCCAGTTCTATACGAGATGAACTGTTTCAGACAAGGCCAGCCACCAACCTCTCTGATCTCCTCACTCAGTGCATCAGCCTAGAAGAGAAGCCTGATCCCAATCCATTAGGGAAAAGCTCCTCTGAAGAGGAAGACAGGCCTGAGAGTCCACCAGCTGAAAACCATCCTATGCAGGCTGCAATCAACTGCCCACACCTCGGTGAAGCTGAATGGGCCCATCGGTGCAAAGGCCACTTATGCCTCTACTGCAGTTATCCTGGTCCTTTTGCCGGACATTGTCCTGTCAAGCCTCATCAAGCCCTGCAGGCGGGAAACATCGAGGCCTGCCAATAAGGGGGACCCCAGGTGGACCAATCTACAAATATGTGTCCCCCTCTCTTCCAATATCCACGTCTCATACACTATGGCTTACTGTTGAAATCTGACTGGGAAGATGACAGTTCTTTGAGCAAGCAATGGTAGATTCGGGTTCCTACAGAAACAGCATCGATCATACTGTGGTTCTTCGAGAGAAGCTGCCTATCCACAATAATATCTTCCCTCTGATGCTGGAAACTGTTGATGGCCATCCACTTATTAATGGGCCCATAACCAAGGAAACACCACCTGTCAAAGTTAAAATTGGAAACCATGTTGAAGAACTCCAGTTTGACATTATTCATTACACCACGCTACCCTCTGATTCTTGGAATCCGTTGGCTTGAGACACATGACCCAAATATAGAATGGAGTACCCGCTCTGTGTTCTTTCAATCGCATTATTGTCACTACAATTGCTTCAGGCACAGGTGGAATAGAAGAAATTGTGACGAAATAATTGCTGGGTAGATCCCACGTCCTACAGACTGCTCCTGGGAACCTGTCTTCTGTTACCTCAACTGTCATAAGCATTTGCTGCTCCTTGAGTCTTCTATTGAACCTCTTGCTATGAACTAAGGCTACCTGTACAAAGACTCTGCCTCTTGGATGATGGAATGAACCTGATGACTTTGAGCTTCTTTTTTTTTTCAGTAACTCTGCATGACTCTCTCTCAGAACCCTGCATTCTGTGGGATTGTTTTAATTACAATTTATACTAACAATATGCATGAGACTAGATATTAGAAACTAACAATGAAAAAGTGTAGCTGTTGAACCAACCTGATTTTGTATCAATATTTTCTATATCACAAAAATTGCAACATCTTTTACATAAAGAAAATAAGTTTATAAGTGATATTTTAAAAAATAATAAATATTAGCAATCTCTACTTTTCTTTGAATTATTTCTTGGCTTAGCTAAAGGAAGAGATAACAGAGTAGTAAATCGGTAGGGAGAGAGGGAACTGGCAAAGGTTCAAAGTTTAGGTAGGCTCCTAAACACTCCAGGCATAGTAATAGGTCAGCAGATGATGGAGAAATGATGTAGAGGGTAACAGAGAGAGTAGGGAATGGTTAGGGATGAAAGTGAGTGAGGTATGGAGGGATTAAGGGAAAGGCAGAGGTAAGATTGAGAAGAGGGTTTGGGGGAGATTGAGAGGAGTTTGAAGAGGGTTTAGAGGAGGGTTGAGGTGCTGAAGAGAAGGGTAAGAAGAGGGGGAAATTTCTACAAAAATAAAAAGAGCACCTACAAAGACACTGAACAGCTTTGAAGGCAAACATCTTGGACTTCACAAGTTAACCAAACAAAGAAGTGCACTGGAGCAGGTAATGAGACCTTTTCAGCAACTCAGCCATTTCAGTAAAGTAACAAGTTCTTTTTCCCTGCAGCAGGCAAATTTTTCTAAGAACTAAAGATTAATCTGCTCTTCCTAATGCACAGAAGGGTGGCAGGAATCAGATTTTAACACATGAAGAGTGTTAGTGGCCAACTGTACCTTTCCTACACATACAGGTTACCCTGCACTGCTTAACCATGGTGCCTGCATGACACACATGGAGAGCCAAGCCAGGGAAAGGAACTTATGTCTTTGCATGCCTGAGAGGGACTACTGTCTTGACTTACACACATATCACACACACACACACACACACACACCACACACACACACACACCAGGGTGCAGAGGATGGAGGAAGTAGAATCTCCAAGTGAGATCTGAGGAATGGTCTAAGCAGACCCTAATGCTTTTTCTCTGTGTTTTCAACTTTCCCTTGGGAGCCTCTCTCATTGAGGCTGCTAGAAGAGCACTCTTTCCCTTATTTAGACAAATGTAGACAAATGATCAAATAACCCTAGAAGGTAATAGCGGAGGGGCTTACCGTTCACTGAGCCACTAATATGTTCAGCTACAATGTCAGGCATTTCACACACATTAATCATCTCATTACTCCTCAGAAGAATCTCATTACTTATTACTCCTCAGAACAATCCGGTGAAGTAGTTTGCTCCTGTTTTAACAATGAGCAAACAGAATCCAAGCAAGGCTAATTCACTTGCCCAAAGTCACACAGCTAGTAAGTGATGAAGATCTGTTTGGCCTCCAAAATCTTTGCCATTTCCCTTACAGCAACCTCCCTAATGCAGTGTGGTGAAAGCTAAACAAAATTGTGGCAGCAGGGAACTAAGTGGGACCCTTAAGTTTTCCCCTAAAAATGAGGGGAAAACTCAAAACAAAACCTTCTGAAGAGTTTGGCTAATAGTTCCATTTCCTATATTTGGGTAGTACTTCCATTTCCCTAGTTCCCTTATTCTTCTGCTAACCCTGTTATCACCAAAAAAACTTCCTTCTTCATTTCTTGGAAATTTTTCTTCTGTGTACCTAATGGCTCAGACCTCTTTCAGATTCCAAGGCATTTTTCATGAGAGTTGGGGGGTCCAGAACAGATATCTACAAGACCTGTACATTACGTAGCAGCAGCAATCCTTGGATTGTCTGCCTAGCCGCTTTCGTAACCCATGCAAATCCTCTGAAGCCTTAAATTCCACCTCTTCTAGTCCTCATTCGCCTTCCCTTCCTTTCCTGAACATTCAAATGTACTTTGGCACTATAATTACTTTGTGGTATGTGAGGTATATTTCCCTAGGTACATGTCCTATATTCCCCCTATTCCACCCACACACATACATACTTAGCTTGGATGAAGGAATAGAACAATCTACATCTCTACCCTGGACAGTTAAATGTAACACAGTATCTTGTACATAAAAGGTTTGATACAGTAACTGATTCTAGGACATTTAATTATCAGGGAAAGGGGCTTCTTTGCATGCTATAGGCTCTTCTTGCATTTTCTCCTACTCAGTTGTTCATCTTTACTCCTAAAACCAAACACTATTTCTCAATGTGGACTTCAAGAGAAAAAAAAAAAACCTTAAGCAACCACAAAGAAAAAAATGTTTCTTATTGGTCAAATTACCCTGGACCTAGGAAGATCAACTGTGTTTGGTTCCCGTGGGACTGAGAGGAGTCATGGGACATAGGGCTTTCTGCACCAAAACTGAAGCAGTGCTAGGCAAACTGAGATGGTTGGTCAACCTACCCGGACCCTTCATTTTTCTATCTGGCTACAGTAGCTTATTTAATTAGAGGACAATTCTTTATTTCACAAACAGGAAGAATTATCTAATCATAGAATCACAGATGTTGCATGTTGAAACAGAATAAGCCCTCGTCTTAATTTTACAGATTAAGGAGCTGAGGACCAGAGAAGGGAAAGTTACTTAACATAGCTCCGTGTATCCCTGCCTGTTGTTTTTAATTCCAGTGCTCTCTTTCACCATGATCCACCATTCTAACCCAACAGTTAAAAATCAAGTCTGTGGCTACCATTCTGTTAGGTACTGTAGACAGTGTTTTAAGTATAACATAAGAGGTTTAAATGTGGTCAAGAACAAAAAAATTAGCAGGCATTACACAGCTAGCATAGATAGCCAAACGCTAAGTTCTGTGATGACAACAAATATACTAAACTGAAACATACCAGGTGGGGGAGACTAATAACAATTCCCATGTAATAAGCACATGCTCTTTGCCAGATATTGTGCTGGGTCATTTAGGTCTTTTCAACTGTCTGCAATGTAGATATTGTTAGCCCCATTATACAAATTAAATGATTGAAGTCCACTGAAGTGAGGTTACTTGCCAGAAGTCACACTACTAGGAATTGGTGGATTCTAAAACAAACTCTGATGTGTCTCATTCCAAAGCTGGAGTTTCACCCAATCTACCACACTGCTTCTCAGTATGAATGACCTTTACTCTATTAACCACCTTAATAATATTGATTCACTAGACATGAGTACTAGCACCCTAGAAAAAGATTTTAATTTGTTAAATCATTCATTAATTTACTCATTCAACAAGCATAATGGAATGCCTTCTATGCATCAGACACAAGCAGGATGGAAAAGAGAGACAGAAAGGAAAAAATATAACTAAAGCATGACTCATTGTTTTTTCTCTGACCCCAATTTAACAGGGGAAGCTGTTGTGTAGTGTAGCACTGTGATGTACAAAAGAGAAATCACTAATTCTGCTTGAACTGAAGTGGTACATTTTGAGCTGGTTCATGGGGGAAACCTCATTGGAAGCAAGAGGAAGGGCAGGGCTTCCTAGGTTGAGTGCCGTGCAAATGAAAAATCAAGCTGGAGGGAAAAGAAAGGTGTCTTCAGAAATGATAGTTCTATGACACTGGAAAGTAAAAATATGTGTGTGTGTGTGTGTGTGTGTGTCTGTGTGTGTGTGTGTGTGTGTGTTGGAGGTGGTGAGATGAAGCTTTAGGTTAAAGACTTCATCTATCTATTAATAGCTAAGAAGTTCAAATTTATCCCGTGAGTGATTTAGACTGAGATATTTGTTTTTCTTTCTTTTCTCTATTTTAAATGATTGTATTTTTCTCTCCTGCTTTGAAATACTGCACACTTATTTCAACAAATTCATATATATCAGGACTTTATAACATAAAAATTGAAGGTTGGCCCCTTTCTCTTTCCTCATCTCACAAACTCACGGATTTTTAAGTAGGAAAGACACATGATTAGTTTGTACTTTAATACTTTTATAAGAATATGGAAAATGATAAGAAAGTGATAACCTGTGCCTATTCTTTATATCTTCTTAGACTTTACATAGATGAGTTCAAACCATCAAAAGCAAAACATTAAAAGTAAATTAAGCTCAACTCTCATGAAGTATTTAAGGGCTTACTGTGAGCAAGGCACTGAAGTACACATAAACATAGGCAGGACAACAACCCTACCATCAAGAATTTTACAATCTAATAATGGATGAAAGATCATGAATATTAAGAAACTACCTTTTCATTTGGACCTCATCAGTTTCTGTAATATTTGGCACAGATGAAAACAGTTCCCTCTTTAGCTAACTTTTCTAAGTTTACATTTTAAGAGGAAAATGATGTCTATGTATTTTTGTATTCTCCCTTTCTGGTTTGCTTTTTTAAACAAATATTTTGTAATTTATGATATTAAAATGTGCCAGCAATAGTTATGGTCACTTTGTAGAAGGATTTACATGTGTTTCAGTTCATAAAGTACTTGTATAAGTCTGTTTTTAAAAGGTTTTATAGGAATAGATAATTTTTAAAATTCTTACTGCAGTAAACTTTGATATCTAACATTCTACTAGATATCAAATATTGAATGACAAGAACAATATGGAGATCAAAACAGTAGGGATCAAGATATTAAGATTAAACTCCTAGGTTTGCCATTTACTAGCTGTACAACCTATTTCATTTAATAAATTAGGATAATAATCCTTGCTTTCTCTACCCAGCAAAGTTAGCAAGAGCATCAAATGAAAAAAGTCATGATAAAAAAGCATTATGAAAACTGACAAAGCTGTATAAATGAAATATATCACTATAATAACCTATCTTTGTTAAAGTGACTCCAAGAATCTTGAAAATACTAAAATACCTGTTTCAATTTATTTCAACTTCACAAACATCTATACCTAGTAAGTACCTCCTATATGTCAGGTACTCTTTATTGTCAATCAAAGAAAGATTCAATTAGGATTTATATAATTATTGTATTAAGTAGTTTTTTTTTAGTGTTCCTACAATCAAAGCTTTGGCACATATAACAGCACTCTCCCAGAATACTTTATCATCTAAAATGCCAATTTCTTCTTGGGGCATGTCAACTAGATAATAACTTACTGTAACTGGTCTGAGCTTTTTTGTTTTTTAGATCTATTTAGTACAACATAGAGAAAACAAGTCAGCACGACTAATCTGTGTGTTCCCATCAGTAAAAATTACTTAAAAATTAAAACTCACAGACAGTTGTCTTATTCATTTATATGTTTTCTAAGTAAAAATAATTGAAATTTAAAAGGTCAAACCATACTGACCTCTAACTAAATCTCAATGTCTGCAGGTAACAATTGCCATCATCATTTAACATGACTAACAGGATCTCACCTCAATTATTATTTTGCCTCAAAGTGATTCAGATGTGTGAGAAAGTTTGGTGAAGGGTTTTAGTCTGGAGAATATGGAACATAGTCAAACTAGGTGTGTGGGAGAAGTGGGGAAGGGTAACAAATGCTAACGGTAGTCAACTAAATGCATCTGACTTGGCTCAAATGTACTATTATGTATTCCAATACAGATGAAAATGGAATATGGCACAGAAACAGAATGGCCATGTGTATGCAAGACATCTGGCAACCTAAATTTCACATGAGAAAAAGAAAGCATGAAATTTTACAACCACAAAGAACAGAATGTCTGAAATGCTATAGCTGAGTTCACTGCTTTTCTTAGTCTTTCACATTGCATTTTTCCTGTCAGTTACACCACAGATACCACATAATAGGCTACAAGTGAACCAACTGCACTGCCAGTGAAGTTCTGATTATTAGAAGAAAAGCTGGTTGAACACCAGTAAATTAAAGGAACTCCCAAACAGGTAAATACCAAAGGAAATTTCTATATTCAACTTCTAATTTTAGTGCTATCTTCTGCTATAAAATAAAACATGTGTTTGAAGAATTTGGGAGAAGACCAATCAAAGCCAAGTCAAAATAAAATCACACTTAAAATGTAACAGTACTTTAATGGAATATGTTAATATGTTCCAATAACTTCTTAATAATTATGATGCAAAGTACAGAAAATAAAATTCCTGGCATGGAAAATGCCAGAAACTGGTGGTCCTGGCAGCCTTTGAATACTCTCCTTCTTCCTCCTCTCCAGTTCTGCTCTCCTTCTAGGCATTTTTTCTTCTACTGGTTTGCCAGAAACCAAAATAACAACAATGAAAAACAGTCAATTAGCAATTGATACATTGCAATAAGAAGCATTTCCCCCTCACTTGCTTTCCATAAGGGGGAAAAAGGGAGGGTCAGAAAGCCTTACACTCATTTAATAATTGTGAAAAGCCTTTTTTTGAACAATAAAGATACTATTTTACAGATGAAGAATGGACAGACAGGCAAGAGCTAAGTAACTTTAATCAGACTACATGATGAAGTCCAGTGAAGAGTAGAGAAGCAATCAGAATTCTTAGATCTTAGTTTCAGTTTCTAACTTGCCCTGTGACCTTGGGTTCATTAATTGATCTCTTTTCTGAAGCTCAGTTTCTTCAAAGGATAAATTATGATAGTAATGTCCATGCTGCTTACCTTTATAAAATATTGCAGAGAGTAACTTATTCAGTAAACATTTGTTATATTCCAATTATATGTCAGACACTGGGATAGGCTTAAATGAGATAACAAACATCAAAACAGCAACCCCAAATGTAAGTAAGAGTATTATTATTCCTCTAAAGGCTATCTAACCCTCCAAAGGAATGCAGCTTTTCCAGAGAAAATAAATACTAAGACTTCAATATGACATTTTCTTTTGTATTTTGTATTCTATGAAATTTTGACTATTACCTCATAGCTCTCTAACCTATAAAAATTAACAGAATTACATAAGAATGTTTTTCCTCCATATCAGGTGTACAAGCTGTCAGGTTGGTTATCATTTAAAAGAATGAAGACATGTACACTGCGTAGCAACTATCATTATTACTACTAGTTGTGTTCAGTCATTTTATTGCATACTCATAAATAAGAGAAAAGGGACCTAACAGGTAGTGAGCACCTATTGTTGGCCACATTCTGCTGGGTACTTTACCTATAAAATCTCATTTAATCCTAACAAACATTTAGCATGGTATATATTATTCTTCCCATTTTATAGATCCAGTAGCTCAGTCTTAGGGAGGTGAAAGTCATTCAAGAGGGACTGGTGAAATACTAAGACAAACTCAAATTTGTCTCTCTAAAATGCTATGCTTTTTCTAGCTCTTAGAAAGAATACTAGAGAAGGAACGGCCTATATTTACTGAGAGAAACACTGCAACCCAAAGGAGTCAGATGCTCCACACAGGCCACACAGCAACTTAGTGGCAGACCAAACCTAGAATGCATGCCTTTTGTTTTCTGGTCTAATATATTTTCACATTAAATTTCACTAAATTAATATTGTGTAAACTTAAATATATTCACCAAATATAAAAAGTTAATTAAATTAATAAGGTTAAGTAGTATTATCCTTAAAGTTTCTAATTAAAAATTGTTTTGCACAGAAACAAAATTTAAAAGAAGACACCATTTTAATATATAAATCAAATTTAAAAGGACAACGACATTTTATATATGAATGAAGTTTTTCATTTTTATTTATATTTCAGTTCAGCTAGTAGTTTTCTGATATATATATATATACACATATAGTTTTTTCAATAGGTTTTTGGGTGTTTTTGTTGGCCATTTGTATATCTTCTTTTGAGAATATTCTATTCATGTCCTTAGTCCACTTTTTGATGGAATTGTTTTTTTGTTTTCTTTTTCTTGCTGATATTTGAGTTCCTTGTAGATTCTGGATATTAGTTCTTTGTCAGATGCATAATTTGCGATGATTTCTCTCTTTCTGTGAAGTACCCAGCAGAGTGTGGCCAACAATAGGTGCTCACTACCTGTTAGGTCCCTTTTCTCTTATTTACGTGTATGCAATTATATATATATATATGTGTGTGTGTGTGTGTGTGTATACACACACACTTTTTTATTCAATAGGTTTTTGGGGAACAAGTGGTGTTTGCTTATATGAATAAATTATTTAGCAGGGATTTCTGAGAATTTGGTGCACCCATCACCCAAACAGTGTACTCCATACCCAGTGTGTAGTCTTTATCCTTCACTACCCTCTCAACCTTCCTCCTGAGTCCCCAAAGTCTATTGTGTCATTCTTACACTTTTGTGTCCTTATAGCTTAGCTCACACTTAAAACTGAGAACATACGATGTTTGCTTTTCCATTCTTGAGTTACTTCACTTACAATAATGGCATCCAACTCCATCCAGGTTGCTGTGAATGCCATTGTTTCATTCTTGTTTATGACTGAGTAGTATTCCATGGTGTGTGTGTGTGTGTGTGTGTGTGTATATATATATATATACACATATATATATATATATATATCACATTTCCTTTAACGATTTGTTGATCGATGGGCATTTGAACTGGTTTCATATTTTTTCAATCACGAATTGTGCTGCTGCAAACACGCATGTGCAAGTGTATTTTTCATATAATGACTTCTTCTCTGGGTAGATACCCAGTAATGGGGATTGCTGGATCAAATGGTAGGTCTACATTTTGTTCTTTAAGGAATCTCCATACAGCTTTCCATACTGGTTGTATTAGTTTACATTCCCACTAGCAGTGCAAAAGTGTTGTCTTTTCACCACATCCATGCCAACATCTATTAATTTTTTATTTTTAAAATATGATCATTATTCCAGGAGTATAGTGATATCACACTGTGGTTTTCATTTGCATTTCCCTGATCACTAGTGACATTGAGCATTTTTTCGTGTTTTTTGGCCATTTGTATATCTTCTTTTGGAAATATTCTATTCCTGTCCTTAGTCCACTTTTCGATGGAATCGTTCCTTTTTTTCTTGCTGATTTCTTTGAGGTCTTTGTATATTCTGGATATTAGTCCCTTGTCAGATGCATAGTTTGTGAATATTTTTCCCTTTCTGTGGGTTGTCTGTTTACTGTGCTGATTATTTTTCTGGGCAGAAGCTTTTTAGTTTAAGTCTGATCTATTTATCTTTGTTTTTGTTGTGTTTGCTTTAGGGTTCTTGGTCATGAAGTCTTGCCTAAGTTAATGTCTAGAAGGGTTTTGCCAATGTGCCTTCTAGAATTTTTAGGACTTCAGGTCTTCGACATAAGTCTTTCATTATTCCTAGTTGATTTTTGTACAAGGTGAAAGATGAGGATCCAGTTTCATTCTTCTACATGTGGCTTGCCAATTATCCCAACACCATTTGTTGAATAGGGTGTCCTTTCCCCCACTTTATCTTTTTGTTTGATTTGTCAAACATCAGTTGGCCATAAGTATTTGGCTTTATCTCTGGGCTGTGTATTCTGTTCCATTGGTCCATGTGCCTGATTTATACCAGTATTATGCTCTTTTGATGACTATGGCCTTAGAGTATAGTTTGAAGTCGGGCAGTGTGATGTCTCCAGCTTTATTCTTTTTGCTTAGTCTTGTTTGGCTATGTGGACCCTTTGTTGGTATCATATAAATTTGGGGATTGTTTTTTCTAGTTGTATCAATAATGATGGTGGTATTTTGATGGGAATTGCATTGAATGTGTAGAGTGCTTTTAGCAGTATGGTTATTTTCAAAATGTTGATTCTATCCATCCATGAGCATGGGCTGTGTTTCCATTTGTTTGTGTCATATATGCTTTTTTGCAGGAGTGTTTTGTAATTTTCTTTCTAGAGGTCTTTCACCTCCTTGGTTTCATATATTTCTAAGTATCTTATTTTTCTTTTTTGCGGCTATCGTTAAAGGGGGTTGAGTTCTTGATTTAATTCTCAGCTTGGACACTGTTGGTGTGTAGCAGGGCTACTGATTTGTGCACATTCATTTTGTGTCCTGAAATTTTGCTAAATTCATTTAGCAGTTCTAGGGGCTTTTTAGAGTCTTTAGGGTTTTCTAGGAATACAATCATGTCATCAGCAAACAGCAACGATTTCACTTCCTCTTTACCGATTTGGATGCCCTTTGTTTCTTTCTCTTTCTGATTGCTCTGCCTAGAACTTCCAGTATTAGGTTGAATAGAAGTGGTGAAAGTGGGCATCCTTGTCTTTTCCAGTTCTCAGGGAGAATGCTTTCAATTTTTCTCCACTCAGTATAATGTTGACTGTGGGTATTTCATAGATGCTGTTTTTTACCTTAAGGTATGTCCCTTATATGCTAATTTTGCTGAGGGTTTTAATCATAAAAGGATGCTAGATTTTGTCAAATGGTTTGCATGCATCTATTGAAATGATCATGTGATTTTTGTTTTTAATTCTGTTAATGTGGTATATCACATTTATTGACTTATGGATGTTAAACCATCCCTGCATCACTGGCATAAAACCTACTTGATCATGGTGTATTATAGTTTTGCTATGCTGTTGGATTCAGTTAGCTAGTATTTTGTTGAGGATTTTTGCATCTATATTCATCAGGGATATTGTTTTGTAGTTTTCTTTTTTGATTACGTCGCTTCGTCGTTTGGGTATCAGAATGATACTGGCTTCATAGAATAACTTAGGAAGGATTTCTTCTTCCTCTATCTTTTCAAATAGTGTTAATAGGATTGACACAAATTTTTCTTTCAATATCTGATAGAATTCAGCTGTGAATCTATCTGGTCCTGGACTTTTTTTTTTTCTGTTGGTAACTTTTTAATTACCATTTCAATCTCACCGCTGTTATTGGTCTATTCAAAGTTTCAACTTCTTCCAGCTTTAATCTAGGAGGGTTGTATATTTCCAGGAATTTATTCTTCTGCTCTAGGTTTTGTAGTTTATGCACATAAAGGTGTTCATAGTAGCCTTGAATAATCTTTTGTATTTCTGTGGTATTGATTGTAATATTGCCCATTTCATTTCTAATTGAGTTTATTCAGATCCTCTCTCTTCTTTCTTGGTTAATCTCGCTAATGGTGTCTCAATTGTATTTATCTTTTCAAAGAACTAACTTTTTGTTTCATTTATATTTTGTATTTTTTTTTGTTGTTCAATTTCATTTAGTTCTGTTCTGATCTTTGTTATTTCTTTTCTTCTGCTGGATTTGGATTTGGTTTGCTCTTGTTTCTCTAGTTCCTTAAGGTGTGACCTTAGATTCCTTATTTGTACTCTTTCAGAGTTTTTGATGTAGACATTTAATGTTATGAACTTCTTCTTAGCGCTGCCTTTGCTGTATCCCAGAGGTTTTAATAGGTTGTTTCACTATTATCATTCAGTTCAAATAATTTTTTAATTTCCATCTGGATTTCATTGCTGACCCAACAATCATTGAGGAGCAGGTTATTTAATTTTCATATATTTGCATGGTTTTGAGAGTACCTTTTGGAGTTTATTTCCAATTCTATTCTACTTTGATCTGAGAGAGTACTTGATATAATTTTGATTTTCTTATATTTATTATGGTTTGTTTTGTAACCCATCATATAGTCAATCTTAAAGAATGTTCCATGTGCTGATAAATAGAATGCATATTCTGCAGTTGTTGGGTAGAATGTTCTGTAAATATCCTTCAAGTCCATTTGTTCTAAGGTATAATTTAAGTCTATTGTTTGTTTGTTAACTGTCTGTTTTGATGACCTGTCCAGTGCTGTAAGGGGAGCACTGAAGCCACCCATTATTATTGTGTTTCTGTCTACCTCATTTCTTATGTCTAGTAGCAATTGTTTAATAAATTTGTGAGTTCTAGTGTTAGGTGCATATATATATATATATATATTTGTGATTTTTTCTCTTGGCCTAGTCCTTTTATCATTATATAATGTCCCTGTTTGTCTTTTATTACTGCTGTTCTTTTAAAGTTTGTTTGGTCTGATATAAGCATAGCTATTCCTCCTCACTTTTGGTTTCCATTTTTCATGGAATATCTTTTTCCACTCCTTTAACTTAGGTTTATATGAGTCCTTATGTGTCAGGTGAGGAAGATAGCAGATACTTGTTTGCTGAATTATTATCCATTCTGTCATTCTATATTTTTTTTTTTATTGCATTTTAGGTTTGGGGGTACATGTGAAGAACATGGAAGATTGTTGCATAGGTACACACATGGCAGTGTGATTTGCTGCCTTCCTCCCCATCACCTATATCTGGCATTTCTCCCCCATGCTATCCCTCCCCTCTATATCTTTTAAGTAGGGCATTTAGGTCATTTACATTCAATGTTAGTATTAAAATGTGAGGTAGTGTTCTATTCATTGTGCTAGTTGTTATCTGAGTACCTTTTTAAAAAAATCATTGTGTTATCGTGTTATGGATTCTGTGAGATTTATACTTTAAAACGATTCTGTTTTGGTGTATTTTGAGGATTTTTTTCAAAATTTAGAGCTCCTTTTAGGTGTTCTTATAGTGCTGGCTTGGAAGTGGTAAATCCTCTCAGGACTTGTTTCTCTAAAAAAGACTATCTTTCCTTCATTTATGAAGCTTAGTTTCACTGGATACAAAATTCTTGGCTAATTATTGTTTTCTTTAAGGAGGCAAAAGATAGGACCCCAATCCCTTATTGCTTGTAGGATTTGTGCTGAGCAATCTACTGATAATCTAACAGGTTTTCTTTCATAGGTTACTTGATGCTTTTGCCTCGTAGCTTTTAGGATTTGTCTTGACTTTAGATAACCTGATGACTACATGCCTAGGCAATGGTCTCTAATGGGATAAATTTTCCAGGTGTTCTTTGAGCTTCTTATATTTTAATGTCTAAATATCTAGCAAGGCTGGGGAAGTTTTCAATTATTCCCTTAAATATGTTTTTCAAACTTTTAGATTTCTCTTCTCCCTTGGGAACACCAATTACTCTCAGGTTTGATTGTTTAACATAATCCAAAACTTCTTGGAGCCTTTGTTTTACTTATTTTTTATTCTTTTTTTCTTTGTCTTTGTCAGATTGAGTTAATTCAAAAGCCTTGTCTTCGAGTTCTGAAGTTCCTTCTTCTGCTTGTTCAATTCTATTTTTGAGACCTTCCAGTGCATTTTGCACTTCTCTAAGTGTGTCCTTCATTTCCAGAAGTTGTAATTGTTTTTTATTTATAAATCTATTTCACCGGAGATTTTTCCATTCATATCCTGTATCCTTTCTTTATTTCTTTAAATTGAATTTCACCTTTCTCTAGTGCCTCCTTGATTAGCTTAATAATTGACCTTCTGATTTCCTTTTCTGACAATTCAGAGATTTTGTCTTAGTTTGGATCAGTTGATGGTGAGCTTGTGTGATTGTTGAGGGTGTTAAAGAACCTTGTTTTGTCAATCATATTACCAGAATTATTTTTCTGTTTCCTTCTCATTTGGGTAGACTATGTACAGAGAAAAGATCTAGGGCTCAAAGGATGATGTTCAGATTATTTTGTCCCACAGGGTGCTCCCTTGATGTGGTCCTCTCCCCTTTTCCATAAGGATGGTGCTTCCTAAGAGCCATACTGTAGTGATTATTTCTTTTCTGGATCTAGGTACCCATTGGGGCTACCAGGTTCTGGGATGGTACTGGGGGAGTGTCTGTAAAGGGTCCTGAGATGTGATCTATCTTCAGGTCTTTCAGCCATGGATACCAACACCTGCTCCAGTGGAGGTAGCGTTGGGGTTTAGGGGTTCAGGGGGAGCCCTAAGCTCCCCTGAGAGGACATTTCTTCAAGGTTCTTGGTCTCCCATTCTCTCAAGAATGAGAGATGAGGACTACGGCAGGTGAGCTTGTAAACAGTGGACCCCAAAGTGTTTGCAAAACTGATTTATTTAGGTAGAGAAAGAGAAAAAGGAGAGGAGAGAGAAAGCTTCCAAGAGACAGAGTGTGTGGAAGGGAATCCAAACATGGAGTCCAAAGGGGTGTGGAAGAAGGGGACTTTTAACTTGGGAGGAACCCCCACCTTCTCCAAGACCCCTGACCAATGAAAGAGTTCCTAGAACTTCCATTGGAATGATTGACTCCTGATTCTTCCAGTGCCCACAAAAATTAAAACAGAGACCATTAACTCTCCCGGATGGAGAGAGATGGGAGGGGGTGCATGGCGCTGGGAAGTTCTTGCCCTTAAAACTATGCCCCCTTGTGGACCCAGAAAGAGAACACCTTCCCACAGTAGCAAGGAAGTGAAGGAGACTCTGTGAGAGTCCTTAGTTATATTTTTGCTAAGTGCACTGATTTTGTATTGTTTAGCCTCTAGCCAGAATATGACACTTTTAAGAGTGCATGAGCTATGGTAGTATAGGTACTAGGTGGTGAGCAGGGCCATGAGCTCCCAAAATATTATGTCCTTTGTCTTCAGCTACCAAGCAGGTAGAGTAAGACCATCAGGTGGGGGAAAGTTAGGCATGTCTGAGCTTAGATTCTCCCTAGGTGGTGCTTACTGTGGCTGCTGTGGGGGATAGGGGTGTGGTTTCCAGCCAATGGAGTTGTGTTCCCAGCGGGATTATGGCTGCCTCTGCTGTGTCACACAGGTCACTATGGAAGTGGGAGAAAGCCAGTAGCCACAGGCCTCACCCAGCTCCCCACACAGCCCATAGCCTGGAAGGCCATTCTCACTCCCATGATGCCCCCCTAACCCTAGTACACTGAGTTTATTTCCAGGCTGCTGATGAGCAGGGCTAAGAACTTGCCCCAGGCTACAAGCCTCCCAGCTGAGAAAGCAAGCGGACTCACAGGTTCTCAGCTGTCCCACAGAGCCTGCAGCAGCAACCCACCTTCTTCAAAGAGTCTGTGGATTCTCTCAGCTTTCCTGGTATTTCTGCAGTTCTTGGAGGAAAGATCACAATGTGAGTCCACATGCTACTGTGTGTGTCTGAGTGGGAGCTACAAGTTAGTTCTGCCTCCTATCTGCCATTTTTTTTCCTCTTCTGCCTTTCTTAAAAAGTTTTATAAACTGATTTATTAGTTTTTTAAGTGAAATAAAAAGCATTGTCAAAAACTGCAATTTAAAACCATGCCACACAACATGACATGCCAAT
Organism: Ateles fusciceps; assembly: GCA_036589455.1. Taxonomy (NCBI): domain Eukaryota; kingdom Metazoa; phylum Chordata; class Mammalia; order Primates; family Atelidae; genus Ateles; species Ateles fusciceps. The sequence continues at coordinate 104,515 of JAZHEH010003104.1, forward strand.
TAGACGTAAAAGACAACTACACTACATCCAACAACACTAGGATACACATTCTTCAAGCAAACATGGAATTATCTCCAAAATAAACCATATGCCAGGTCATAAAATAAGCATCAATAAATTTAAAAATATTGAATCAATAAATCACGTGTTTCTGTACATGATAAAATGAAATTAGAAATCAATAAAAGAAGGAAATTGGGAAATTTCATAAATAGGTGGAAATAAACAACGTTCTCCTAAATAACCAATGAGTCAAGAAATAATCAAAAGGAAAATTAGAAAACTCAGGTGAATAAAAAGTAATACATAACATAATGAAACTTATGGGATGCAACAAAAATAGTCATTAGAGAAAAGTTTATGGTTGGGAAAGCTTATATTATTTTTAAAAGATCTCAAATCGATAAACTAACTTTCTTACCTTAAAAAAACAAAGCAAAGAAATGCAAACTAAACTCTAGCAGGCAGAAGGAACAACATAACAATTAGAGCAGAAATTATTAACGTAACACAGAAAAACAATAGAGAAAATTTATAGATTCAAAATTTGGTTATTTGAAAAGATCAACAAATTAGCAATCTTTTAGATAGACTGAACAAGCAAAAAGAACACTCAAATAATTAAAATCTGGAATGAAAAGGGGGAATTACCATTGATTTATAGCAATCAAAAGTATTGTAAGAGAATGAAAAATTTCAGGCCAATGATTAGATGACCTAGATGGAATGCACAAATTCCTAGAAAGACATAAACTACTGGAAAAGGTTCAAGAAGATATTAAAAATATGAATAGATTTATACTGTAACAAGTAAAGAGGTTGAATTGGGAATTTAAAAACTTATCACAAAGGAAAGCCGAGTACCAGATGGCTTCACTGCTGAATTCTACCAAACATTTAAAGAAGAATTAAGACCATTCTACAAAAAGACTTCTAAAAAGTTGTGAAAAGGGAACACTGTTCAACTCATTTTATGACAGTCTTAAACTCGTATGCAAACCACATGAACACATAACAAGAAAACTGCAGACTAATATCCCTTATCAATGTAGATGCAAAAATTTTCAATAAAATACTAGCAACCCTAATCAAGCAACATATAAAAAAGATTATGCTACATAATTTAGTGAGACTTAACCCAGGAAGCCAAGACCATTTCAACATCTGAAAATCAACAAACATGATATGTTATACTAATAGAATAAAGAACAAACACTACATGATGCTCCCAATAGATAAAGTATTTGACAAAATCTAATAATTCTTAATGATAAAACAGCCAACACACTAAAAACTACAAGAGAACTTCATCAAGATGATATAAGGCATCTATAAAAAGTCCACAGTAATCATCACATTTAAAGATGGAAAATAAATGTTTTTTTCTCAAAGAACAGGCAGCAGGCAATAATATTTTTTCTCATCACTTCTATTTAACATTGTATTGAAGGTTCTAGAAAGAGAAATTGACAATAAAATAAAACATCAATATTAGAAAGGAAGAAGTAAAACTGGCTGTAGACGACATGATCTTTTGTATACAGAAAATCCTGTAGAATGCAATAAAAGTATTAGAACTAATAAATGAGCTCAAGAAGGTTGGCAGATACATGGTCAATACAAAAAATCAGCTATAATTTTTCACACTAGCAAATATTTCTAGAAATTAAGAAAATGATCTTATAATAGCAGGAAAAATATCTAGGAATAAATTTAATAAAATAAATATAAAATTTGTACACTGAAAACTACAAACCATGGTTGAAAGAAATTTTAAAAGGCTGAAATAGATAAAAAAGACATACAACATACAGAGATCACAGCACTTAATACTGTTAAGATGAAAATATTCTCCAAATTGATTGATATGTTCAAAACAGTCTTATTTTAAAAAGGCATCCCAGATGTCTTCTTTGTAGAAATTGACAAACTTATTCTAAAATTAATATGGAAATGCAAGGGGAGCCAGAAGAGCCAAAATATTTGAAAAAAAAAAATTGAAGAACTTAGAATTCATGATTTCAAAATGTATAGCAAAGCCACAGATGTCAAGACAGTGTCGTCCTGGCATAGGGTAAACATATAGATCAATGAAACTGCATTGGGAGCCCAGAAGTAAACCCTTATATTCATGGCCTACTGATTTAAACTAGAGTATCAAGACAGTTGACTGGGGAAAGAAAAGTCTTCAACAAATGTACAAAAACAATTGACTATCCAGAAAAATGAATTTGGACCCCTACCCCAAAGCATGCATAAAACTAACTCAAAAGATATGAAAGACCTAAAACATATGAGCTAAACTGTAAAATTGTTAGAAGAAAATATGAGTAAAATTTTATGATGATGGGTTGGGTTAAGTAATGATTTCTTGAGATAACACCAAAAACATAAGGAACAGAGTAAAACAAAAGAGACACTGGTCTGCATCAACATTAAACATTTTGTGTTTCAAAGAAAATTATCAAGAAAGTGAAACAACAATCACAGAGTGAAAATGTAAAATGGTGCAGCCACTTTGGAAAACAGCTTGGCAGGTCTTCACAACGTTAAACATAGAGTTACCCGCATGACCTAAAATTGAAAACATGTTTACATAATGACTTGTACTGAAACGTTTGTGGCAGCAGTATTCATAATAGTCAAAAAGTGGAAATAACCCAAATGTCCCTAACTAATGAATTGAGAAACAAAATATATAATCTATACAATGAAACCTTATTTAGAAGCACCAAGATGGCTGACTAGAAGCAACTAATGTGTGCTGCTCTCAGGGAGAGGAGACAAAGTAGCTAATAAACACTATCTCTTCAAGTGGATTGTCTAGAAGCCCATATTGGGGTTCACAAAGTCAGCAGTGGCAATCCACAGAGAGCAGAGAAGTATGAGGCAAGACAACAGCCCACCAATTTTGGTGCAGATCCAGGGAAAACTTCCCTACCATGGTGAAAGGGTGAGTGAGTGAGAGCCCCTGGGGACCCACATTTCTGCCATGGGCCTTTGCAAGCCTGGGCACAGGAGATCTCACTTTCCACCCCTGTGCCTCCGACTGACACAAAGAGCTGCCTGGAGTCTAATTAGAGCCACCTCTCAGTCCTATATGGAACCTCACAGGCTTTGAATCCCTGAGCATCCCAATGCCAACTGCTGTGGTCCCATCAACAAGGAAGGTTGTACTCTCTTATGTGCCCCTTGGATAGGAACCACATTCATAGTGCTGATGAACAGACCGATTGTAGGCCCCACCACTGCTGCACCTTATCAGACCAGACCCACTGACCTGGGACCTCAGTGAAGTAACCCCACCTCCCCACCCCCACACCTGAGGCCTTTCATCTGATCACAGCTCTCCATTGTTCTGGGAAGGAGCAAAGAGCCACAGAATAGCCCTGGGCTTCCAGCACACTGCAGCTGCCATATACAAAAGCAACCAGACTGTTCTCCCTTGCCCTTGCTCCCCTCCAGGTGAGGGAGGAACAAAAACCTGATTGTTTTGCTGGCACCTCCAGCATGTCACCACTGCTCTACAGAGAGGAGGTCATACTGTCTTTCTGGTGAGCCCCTACCCTCACTGCTCTTTGCCAGACAGTGCACTTTTACCACCCCCTACTTGGCCCCGCAACACAGCCCTCCCACCACCAGCTGATTGTCCTCATTAGTAGTGCCTCTGTGTTTCTCTGTGGTGGAGCTCCTGAAGACAAGTGAAAGGCCCTATGCCATTACCACTGCTGAGGTCTCTGCTACTGCTGCCCGTAAGCTGGGAAATAAACAAAAAGCCTGAACTCACCTTAGAGCTGCATTGCATAGCTCAGAAGTGTTGAGCCCTGATCCGTGACTGGCACTGGGGGGAGAGGAGCCCATACTTTGAGAGCACTGAGAAGGATGAATCATGTGGGTTTGTGAGCTTCTACAGGAGTGGGACATGCCTCCCTCTGCAGGGAGGGTCCAGAAAAATTGTAGCCTATCTCCCTTTCATGGCCTTTGCCCAAGGGATCTCCATGATGCATAATACCTAACAAAAGAAACGTGGGCACAAAGCCAGTAAGAGGAGGAGTATCCTTAAGTCTCAGGAGTGGGCCTGGTGAGGGGGTCATGTTTCTCCCCCACTGCACCACAGAGCATGACTGTAAATATGAGGAAATACAAGATCATGCCTCAAAATAAGATTCTATCTGCCGGCCATTACTCTTTAGCACAACCTTTTGAATTGCAGCCCTAACTACAACACCAAGAATACTTAACTAATATAAGCTTCTGTAAAATCAAGGCCAAGAATTCAGCAACAAATAAAGATCCTGCACAAAGCCTTGGCCCTCTGAAAATATACAGAAATAAATTCGACAGTCTTTACTCAACTTACACCACACTTAAAAGAACACAGATCCTCCCAGATGAGAAGAAAAAACAGTGCAAGAACTCTGACAATTCAAAAAGCCACAGTATCCTCTTACCTTGAAACAAGTCTACTGGCTCCCCAGAAATGTTTCTTAACTGGTTCGAAAATGACTGAAATGACAGACATAGAATTCAAAATCTGGATGGCAGGGGAAGCTGATTGAGATTCAGGAGAAAGTTGAAATTCAATCCAAGGAATCCAAGGAACCCAGTAAAAGAATCCAAGAGATGAAAGACAAAGTAGCCATTTTAAGAAAGAACCGAACTGATTTGCTGTAACTAAGAAACTCTTTACAAGGATTTTTAATACAATCAGCACTATTAACAGCAGAATAGGCAAAGCTGAGGAAAGAATCTCTGAGACTGAAGACAGATTCTTCAAATCAATTATTCAAAAATAAAGAAAAATAATTTTTAAAGGTGAATAAAACATCCAAGAAATACAGGATTATGTAGAGACCAAGTCTTTAAATTGTTGGCATTCTTGGTAGAGAGAATAAACAACTTGGAAAATATATTTGAGGGTATAGTAACAACCAGCTAACAACACAGTGACAGGATCAAAATCTCACATATCAATACCCAACCTTGGATGTAAATAAGCTAAATTCCTCACTTAAAAACACGGAGTGACAGGCTGAATAAAAAAGACAAGACCAAATTATCTGTTGTCTCCCTAAGACTCATTTCATATGTAATGACACCAATAGGATCAAAGGAAATAGATGGAGTAAGAGCTATCATACAAACAGAAAACAAAAAATGCAGGATTTGCTATTCTTATATCACATAAAACAGATTTTAAACCAATAAGAAGGATGAATAAGGTCATTACATAATGACAAAGGGTACAATCCAACAAGAAGATATAACTATACTAAATATATATGCATCCAACATTAGAACACCCAGATTTATAAAGCAAGCTCTTCTTAGCCTACAAACAAAAATAGGGACCCACATCACAATAGTGGGAAACATGAACAGCACGTTAGACAGATCATTGAGGCAAAAAACTAACAAACTCTGAAATTTAACTCAAAACTTGACCAATTGGACCTAATAAACACCTATGGAATTCTCCACAAACTAATCACAAAACATACATTCTTCTCATGTGCACACAAAACATAGTCTAAGATAAATCACAAACTTAATCAAAAAGCAAGTTTCAATAAATTTTAAAAATTAAAATTATACCAAGCATACTCTGAGGCCACAGTGCAATAAAAATTAAAATGAATATAAAGAAGATGTCTCAAAACTACAAAAATTCATGAAAATTCAACAACTTACTCCTGAATAACTCCTAGGTGTACACTGAAATTAAGGCAGAAATTTAAAAATACTTTGAAATTAATGAAAATTGGAACACAACTTACCAAAATCTCTAAGAAGCAGCTAAAGCAGTGTTATGAAAAAAAAATTATAGCACTAATCACCTTCAACAAGAAGTTGAAAAGATTTCAAATTAATAATCTAACTTTGCATCTAAAGGAAGTAGAATAAAAAGGACAACTCAAAATCTAGCAGAAGAAAAAAAAAATAACTAAAATTAGAAAAGAACTGAATGAAACTGAGATGTAAAAATTTATTTAAAAGACCAATGAAACAGAAAGTTGGTTCTTTAAATAACTGATAGACTGCTAGCTGGATTAACAAAGAAAAAAAGAGAAGATCCTAAAAAGTGCAATCAGAAATGACAAAGATGACATTACAGCTGAACCCAGAGAAAAAGAAGATCCTCAGAGCATACTATAAACAACTCTATGTACACAAATTAGAAAATCTAGAGGAAAGAATGAATTCATGGAATCACACAATGTCCCAAGATTGAATTAGGAAGAGATTGAAACCCTAACTTTACCAATATTAAAGTCAAAAATTGAATCAGTTATTAAAAACCTACCAATCAAAAAAAAAAAAGCCCCAAAATGAATTCGTAGCTGAATTCTACCAGATGTACAAAGAACTAGTGCCATTCCTACTGAAACTATTTTTAAAAATTGAGGAAGCTTCTCCCTAACTCATTCTATGAAGCCAGCATTAGCCTAATACTTAAAATCAGGCAGATACACAACTGAAAAAAAAAAAAAAAAAGAAGAAACTTTAGGACAATATCCCTGATAAACATAGATGCAAAAATTATCAGCAAAATACTACCAAACCTGGTCCAGCAGTATATCAAAAGCAAATCCACTATGAATGAGTAGACTTTATTCCTGGAAATTATTCACAAACTGTGGATCTGAAAAAGGTCTACCATCCAGAATCTATAAGAAACTTAATGACATCATAGAGCAAAAAGCAAATAACTTCATTAAAAATATACTAAGGACAGGAACAGACACTTCTCAGAAAAACAACAACAACAACAACACAAGTGGCCAAAAACATGAAAAATACTCATTATCACTAATCAGCAGATAAATGCAAATTAAAACCACCATGAGGCCAGGCACTGTGGCTCACACCTGTAATTCCAGCACTTTGAGAGGCCAAGGCGGGTGGATCATGATGTCAGGAGTTCAAGACCAGACTGGCAAAGATGGTGAAACCCCATCTCTACTAAAAATACAAAAATTAGCTGGGTGTGGTGGTGGGTGCCTTAATCCCGGCTACTCGGGAGGCTGAGGTAGGGGAATTGCTTGAACCTGGGAGGCAGAGGTTGCAGTGAGCTGAGATCACACCATTGCACTCCAGCCTGGGTGACAGAGAGAGACTCCATCAAAAGAAAAAAAGAAAAGAAAAAAAAGAAAAGAGAAAAAAAGAAAAACCACAATGAGACACCAGTCAGAATGGCTTTTTATTAAAATATTATACTAGGTAGAATGGCTTTTTTAAAAAAAAAGTCAAAAAACAACAGATGCTGGTGAGGCTGTGGAGAAAGGAGAATGTTTATACACTGTTGTCAGGATGAAAATTAGTTGAGCCATTCTGAAAAGCAATTTGGAGATTTCTCAAAATAATTTAAAAGAGAGCTACTGTTTGACTCATATTCTTATTACTGGGCATATACCCTCCACAAAATAAAATCAATTACACCAAAAAGACACATACCCTTATATGTTCATCACTGTGCTATTAAACAATAGCAAAAACCTGGAATTAATCTAGGTGCTTATCAATCGTGAATTGAATAAGAGAAATGTGGTACATGCACACCATAGAGTAGTATGCAACCATAAAAAAGAATGAGCATCATGTCCTCTGCAACAACATGGATGCAGCTGGAGGCCATTATCCTAAATAGATTAATGAAGGAACAGAAAACCAAATACTGTATTCTTTCATTAATCAAAGGGAGCTACACATTGGGTATTCACAGACATAATGATGCCAACAGTAGATACTGGGACCACTACAGCATGGCGGGGGGAGGAAGAGGAGAGTGGATTAAAAACTACCTACTGCATACTATGTTCTCTACCTGGGTGCAATATACCAATGTAACAAATTTGCACATGCACACCCCTATCTAAAATAGAAGTTAAATTGAAAAAAAGAAATGCATTATTCTTGTACTCACACATGAAAGAAAATTATTCAGTCTTGAAATAAAGTACTGATACATACTACAATATGAATAAAAACTTTGAAAACACTATATGTGAAAAAGTCAGTCACAAAGACCAAAAAATGTATTGTTCCATAGATGATAAATGCCCAAATCTATCAAATACATGAAGATATTAAAATAAACTAGTAATTTAAGCAGGTTAAGCAGAAGAATAATACAATGACTGCCAATGACTATACTATTCCTATTCTCACATTTGCTAGAATAAATTCGTACCTAGAACTGGGTAATTTATAAAGAGGTTTAATTGACTCACAGTTCAGTATGGCTGAGGAGGATCTCAGGAAACTTACAATTATGGCAGAAGAGAAGCAAACATGTTTCTTCTTCACATGGTGGCATCAAGGAGAAAAATGGAGAGCTACAGCCAAAAAGGGAAAGCCCTCCTTAAAAAAACTATTAGATCTCATGAGAATTTACAATCACAAGAATAGCATGGGGAAAAACCACCTCATGAATTCAATTACCTCCCACTAGGACCCTCCCACCACACATGGGGATTATGGGATTACAAATTAAAGATGAGATTTGGATTGGAACACAAAGCCAAACCATATCATTCCACCCCTGCCCCCCTCCCAAAGCTCATGCTTTCACATTTCAAAACATGTTGCTTTTCCAAGAGTCCACCAAAATCTCAAATTCATTCCAGCATTAACCTAAAAGTCTAAGTAAGTCCAAAATTCCTCATCGAGACAAAACAAAACCCTTCCAGACTATAAGACTAAAATCAAAAGAAAACTTTGTTACTTTCTATCTTCCTATATACAGTAAGGGTACAGGTATTGGGCAAAAATACCACTGCAAAATGGAAGAAATTGGCCAAAACAAAGGGGCCGACTGGCATCATGCAAGTCCAAAATTCAATAGGGCAGTCATTAAACATTAAAGTTTTTAAATTCATCTCCTTTGACTCCATGTCTCACATCCTGAGCATGCCAATGCAAAGGTGTGCTCTGCAGGGCCTTGGGCAGCTCCATTCCTTGTAACTTTAGCAGGGTACAGCCTCCCTCCTGGCTGCATTCTTAGGCTGGGTGTTGGGCCCCTAGGTTCCCAGGCACACAGTGCAAGCTGTTGGTGTATATTATGATTCTGTGGTCTGCAAAATCGTATTGGTTCCCTCATCTCACAGCTCCACTAGGCAATGCCCCAGGGAAGACTCAGTTTGAGAGGCTCCAACCCCACATTTCTTTTTCCCACTGCCTTGAACAGAGGTTCTCCATGAGGGCTTTGCCCTGGAAGAAAAACGTCTGTCTGGACATCCGGGTCTTTCTATACATCCTCTGAAAAATCTAGGTGGAGATCCCCACAGCTTGAATTCTTGACTACTATACAACCGCAGACCCAAAACCACGTGGAAGCTGCCAAGGCTTGTGGTTTACCCCCTCTGAAGCAACAGCCTTAGATAGAGCAGGTGGGTATACAGGGCACCAAGCCGCAAAGACTGACGCAGAGGGAGTCCCTGGCTCCAGCCCGTGAAACCCTTTTCTTGTCCTCCTAGGCCTCCAGGCCAATGGTAGGAGGGTCTACAACAAAGGCCTCTGACATGCCCCTGGAGACATTTCCCCATTGTCTTGATGATTAACATTCAGCTCCTCAGTACTTATGCAAACTTCTTCAGCTGGCTTAAATTCTCCCCAGAAAATGGAGTTTTCTTTTATATTTTATCATCAGGCTGCAAATTTTCCAAACTTTTTTGCTTTTCTTCCTCTTGATTGCATTGCCACTTATAAATTTATTCTGCTAGATATCCTAAATCATCTCTCTTGAGTTTAAAGTTCCACAATTTCTAGGGCAGGGGCAAATGCAACCAATCTCTGCATAACAAGCGTGACCTCTCCTCCAATTTCAAACAAGTTTTTCCTCTCCATCTAGACTATTTCAGCCTGGACGTCATTGTTGATATCACTATCAACATTTTGATCAAAGCCATTCAACAAGTCTCCAGGAAGTTTCAAACTTTCCCAAAGTTTCCTGTCTTCTTCTGAATCTTCTAAACTGTTCCAACATCTATGTGTCTTATACAGTTCCAAACTTACTTTCACATTTTTGGGTATTCCTATAGCAGCATGCCACTCCCTCAGTACAAATTTACTTTATGAGTCTGTTCACACACTGCTAATAAAGAGCATGCCAAGACTGGGTAACTTATAAGGCAAAGAGGTTTAATTGACTCGCAGTTCAGCATTACTGGAGAGGCATCAGGAAACTTACAATGACGGTGAAAGGGAAGCTACAAACATATCCTTCCTAATGTGACAACAACAAGCAGACAGAATGAGAGGCACACAAATGAGAAAACCCCATTATAAAACCATCAAATCTCATGAGAATTTACTCACTATCATGAGAAAAGCATAAGAAAAACCAGCACCATGATTCAATAACTTCCATCACAGGTGGAGATCTTTTTTATTATTATACTTTAAGTTCTGGGGTACATGTGCAGATCTTGCAGGATTGTTTACATAGATATACACATGCCAAGTTGTTTGTTGCCTCCATCCCCCTGTCACCTACATTAGGTATTTCTATTAATGTTATCCCTCCCCATTGTCTCTCCCCACTCCTATCTCTCCCTTGCCCCCAACCCTCCAACTGACCCCAGTGTGTGATGTTCCCCTTCCTATGTCCATGTGTTCTCAAAGTTCTACACCCAACTTATCGAGTGAGACACATGTGGTGTTTGGTTGTCTGTTCTTATGTCAGTTTGCTGAGAATGATGGTTTCCAGATTCATCCGTGTCCCTGCAAAGGACATGAACTCATCCTTTCTTATGGCTGCATAGTATTACCATGGTGCCGTATATGTGCCACATTTTCTTTGTCCAGTCTATCATTGATAGGCATTTGGGTTAGTTTGCAGGTCTTTGCTATCTAAACAGCACCACAACAGACCTATGTGTGCATGTGTCTTTATAATACAACAATTTATAATCCTTTGGATTTATACCCAGTAATGGGATTGCTGGGTCAAATGGAATTTCTATTTTTAGATCTTTCAGGAATTGCCACACTGTCATCCATAATGGTTGAAGTAACTTACACTCCCACCAACAGTGTAAAAATGTTCCTTTTTTCTCCACATCCTCTCTAGCATCTGTTGTCTCCAGATCTTTTAATGATTGCCATTCTAACTGGTGTGAGATGTATCTCAATGTGGTTTTGATTTGCATTTCTCTAAGGGCCAGTGATGATGAGCATTTTTTTCATATGTTTGCTGGCCACATAAATGTCTTCTTTTGAAAAGTGTCTGTTCATATCCTTCTCCCACTTTTTGATGGGTTGTTTTTTTTTGGGGGGTGTAAATGGTTTTAGTTCTTGTAGATTCTGGATATTAGCCCTTTGTCAGATGGGGGAGATTGCAAAAAAATTTTCCCATTTTTTGGTTGCCGATTCACTCCAATGATAGTTTCTTTTGCTGTGCAGAAACTCGTTAATTTAATTAGATCCCATTTGTCCATTTTGGCTTTTGTTGCCATTGTTTTGGTGTTTTAGTCATAAGCCTTGCCTTTGCCTATGCCTATGAATGGTATTGCCTAGGTTTTCTTTAGGGTTTTATGGTATTAGGTCTTATGTTTAAATCTTTAATCCATCTGGAGTTAATTTTTGTATAAGGTGTAAGGAAGGGGTTAAATTTCAGCTTTCTGCATATGGCTAGCCAGTTTTCCCAACACCATTTATTAAATAGAGAATTCTTTCCCCATTGCTTGTTTCTGTCAGGTTTGTCAAAGATCAGATTGTTGTAGATGTTTGTTGTTACTTCTGAGGCCTCTGTTCTGTTCCATTGGTCTATAGCTCTCTTTTGGTACCAGTACCATGTTGTTTTAATTACTGTAGCCTTGTAGTATAGTTTGAAGTCAGTTCGTGTGATGCCTCCAGCTTTGTTCCACCCCCACCCCCCCTCGCAGGATTGTCTTGGCTATGCAGGCTCTTTTTGGTTCCATATAAAGTTTAATGTGGCTTTTTCCAGTTCTGTGAAGAACATAAATGATAGCTTGATGGGAATAGCATTGAATCTACAAATTACTTTTGGCAGATGGCCATTTTCACGGTATTGATTCTTTCTAACCATAAGCCTGGAATGTTTTTCCATCTGTTTGTGTCCTCTTTTTATTCCCTTGAACAGTGGATTGTAGTTCTCCTGGAAGAAGCCCTTTGCGTCCTTTTGTTAGTTGTATTCCTAGGTATTTTATTCTCTTTGTAGCATTTGCAAATGGGAGTTCACTCATGATTTGGCTCTCCGATTGTCTGTTATTGGTGTATAGAAATGGTTGTGATTTTTACACATTGATTTTGTATCCTGAGACTTTGCTGAAGTTATCAGCTTAAGATTTTGGGCTAAGACAATGGGGTCTTCTAAATATATAATCATGTCATCTGCAAATAGAGACAACTTGACTTCCTCTTTTCCTAATTGAATACCCTTTATTTCTTTTTCTTGCATGATTGCTCTGGCTAGAACTTCCAATACTGTGTTAAATAGGAATGGTGAGAGAGGGCACACTTGTCTAGTACCAGTTTTCAAAGGGAATACTTCTAGTTTCTGCCCATTCAGTATAATATTGACTGTATGTTTGTTGTAAATAGCTTTTATTATTTTGTGAGACATTCCGTCAATACCTAGCTTATTGAGAGTTTTTTAGCATGAAGTGCTCTTGAATTTTGTCAAAGGCCTTCTCTGCATCTATTGAGATAATCATGTGGGTTTTGTCATTAGTTCTGTTTATGTGATGGATTACATTTGTAGATTTGCATATGTTGAACCAGCCTTGCATCCCTGGGATGAAGCCTACTTGATCATGATGGATAAGCTTTTTGATGTGCTGTTGTATTTGGTTTTCCAGTATTTTATTGAGGATTTTTGCATTGATGTTCATCATGGATATTGGCTGAAATTTTCTTTTTAGTTGTGTCTCTGCCAGGTTTTCGTATTTAGGATGAAGCTGGTCTCATCTAATGAGTTAGGGAGTATTCCCTCTTTTTGTATTGTTTGGAATAGTTTCAGAAGAAATGGTACCAGCTCCTCTTTGTACATCTGGTAGAATTCAGCTGTGAACCCATCTACATATGGACTTTTTTTGGTTGGTAGGCTATTAATTGCAGCCTCAACTTCAGACCTTGTTATTGATCTATTCAGGGATTCAACTTCTTCCTGATTTGGTCTTGGGAGGGTGTAAGTGTCCAGGAATTTATCCATTTCCTCTAGATTTACTGGTTTATGTGTATAGAGTTGTTTGTAGCAATCTCTGATGGTAGTATTTCTCTGGAATTGGTGGTGATATCCTCTTTATAATTTTTATTGCATCTATTCAATTCTTCTCTCTTTTTTTTTAAATTATTCTGGCTAGTGGTCTATTTTGTCCATCTTTTCAAAAAACCAGCTCCTGGGTTTATTGATTTTTTGAAGGTTTTTTTGTGTCTCTATCTCCTTCAGTTCTGCTCTGATCTTAGTTATTTCTTGCCTTCTGCTAGCTTTTGAATTTGTTTAATCATGACATTAGGATGTCAATTTTATATCTTTCCTTGCTTCTCTGGTGGGCATTTAGTGCTATAAATTTCCTCTACACACTGCTTTAAATGTGTCCAGAGATTCTGGTACGTTGTGTCTTCATTCTCATTGGTTTCAAAGAACATCTTTATTTCTGCCTTCATTTCATTGTTTATCCAGTAGTCATTCAGGAGCATGTTGTTCAGTTTCCATGTAGTTGTGCAGGTTTGACTGAGTTTCTTAGTCCTGAGTTCTAATTTCATTGCACTGTGGTCTGAGAGATGGTTTGTTATGATTTCCATTCTTTTGCATTTGCTGGAGTGATTTACTCCCAATTATGTGGTCAATTTTAAAGTAAGTGTGATGTGGTGCTGAGAAGAATGTATATTCTGTTGATTTGAGGTTAAGAGGTCTGTAAATGTCTATTAAGTTCACTTGGTCCAGATCTGCATTCAAGTCTTTGATTTTCTTGTTGATTTTCTGTGTCATTGATCTATCTAATATTGACTGTAGAGTGTTAAAGTGTCCCCACTATTATTATGTGGGGAGTCTAAGTCTCTTTGTAGGTTATTAAGAATTTGCTTTACATATCTGGGTGCTCCTGTATGGGGTTCAAATATATTTAGGATAGTTAGCTCTTCTTGTTGCATTGATCTTTTTACCATTATGTAATACCCTTCTTTGTCTCTTTTGATCTTTTTTGGTTAGAAGTCTGTTTTATCAGAGACTAGGGTTGCAACTCTGTTCTTTTTTTTTGCTCTCTGTTTGCTGGATAAATCTTCCTCCATACCTTTATTTTGAGTCTAACAGTTGGAGATTATGGGATTACAATTCAAGATGAGATCTGGGTGTGGACACAAAGTCTAACCATAACAATATGGAATTTACTTTAGATGTGTTGACAATTTTCTAAACTAATGTAAACGTTATGAATCACACAATTATCTGAATAGTCTATAAACCACTGAACTGTACACTTTAAATGAGTGTATTTTGTGGTATGTAAAATGTATCTGGATAATTATATAGAAAAACCTTGAGGAAAATTAAAACATTGATAATGCATTTGATGGCATTCATCCCAGTTGAACCTTTTACCAGACGTGTATTTTGAAAAAGCTACTTTTCTTTTTTCTCAAGTTCATTTTCTATGAAACACAAATAGAGATCAACACAACAAGAAGACCTAACAATCCTAAATATGTATGCACTCAATACAGGAGGACTCAGATTCATAAAGCAAGTTCTTAGAGACCTACAAAAAGACTTAGACTCCCACAGTATAATGGTGGGAGACTTTAACACCCCACTGGTCAATATTAGACAGATCAATGAAAGAGAAAATTAACAAGGATATTCAGGACTTGAACTCAGCTCTTGAACAAGTGGAATTAGTAGACATCTACAGAACTCCCCACCCTAAATCAACAAAGTATACAATGTTTTTAGCACCACATGTCTCTTATTCTTAAATTGACTACATAATTGGAGGTAAAAAACTCCTCAGCAAATCCAAAGAAGGGGGAATCATGACAAACACTCTCTCAGACCAATGCAACCAAAATAGAACTGAGGATTAAGAAACTCACTCAAAACCCCACAACTACAGGGAACTGCACAATCTGCTCCTGAATGACTACTGGGTAAATAACAAAATTATGGCAGAAATAAATAAGTTCTTTGAAACCAATGAGAACAAAGAGACAAAGTACCAGAATCTCTGGGACATAGGTAAAGCAGTGTTTAGAGGAAAATTTATAGCACCAAATGCCCACAAGAGAAAGTGGAAAAGATCTACAGTTGACATGCTAACATCACAATTAAAAGAACTAGAGAAACAAGAGCAAACTAATTTAAAAGCTAGCAGAAGACAGGAAATAACTAAGATCAGAGTAGAATTTAAGGTGGTAGAGACATGAAAACCCCTTCAAAAAATCAATAAAGCCAGGAACTAATTTTTTGAAAATATTAAAAAAGATAGACAACTAGCCAGACTAATAAAGAAGAAAAGAGAGAAGAATCAAATTGATGCAATAAAAAGTTAAAGGAGATATCACCACTGAACCCATAGAAATATAAACTAACATCAGAGACTACTACGAACACCTCTATGCAAACAAACTAGAAAATCTAGAAGAAACTGATGTATTCCTGGACACATACACCCTCCCAAGACTAAGACAGTAAGAAGTCAAATCCCTGAATAGACCAATAAGTTCTGAAATTGAGGAAGTAATTAATAGCCTACCAACCAAAAAAAGTCCAGGACCAGACTGATGCACAGCCAAACTCTACCAGAGGTACAAAGAGGAGCTGGTATTATTCCTTCTGAAACGATTCCAAACAACAGAAAAAGAGGAACTCCTTCCTCACTCATTTTATGAGATTGGCATCATCCTGATATCAAAACCTGGCAGAGACACAACAGCAAAAGAAAATTTCAGCCAATAATTTCAGCTGATGAACATCCATGCAAAAATCCTCAACAAAATACTGGCAGCTCGAATCCAGCAGCACATCAAAAAGCTTATCCACCACGATAAAGTCAGCTTCATCACTGGGATGCACAGCTGGTTCAACATATGCAAATCTATCAACCTATTCCATCATGCAAACGGAACCAAAGACAAAAACTACGTGATTGTCTCAAAAGATGCAGAAAACACCTTCAATAAAATTCAACACCCCTACATGCTAAAAAATTTTTCAATAAACTAAGTACTGATATAATGTATCTCAAAATAATAAGAGCTATTTATGACAAACTTACAACCAATATCACACTGACTGTGCAAAAGCTGGAAGCATTTCTTTTAAAAGCTGGCACAAGACAAGGATGCCCTCTCACCCTTCTATTCAACATATATTGGAAGATCTGGCCCATGCAATAAGTCAAGAGAAAGAAATAAAGTGTATTCAAATAGGAATAGAGAAAGTCAAACTGTCTGTTTGCAGATGATGTAATTGTATATTAAGAAAACCCCATTGTATCAGCCTAAAATCTCCTTAAGCTCATAAGCCACTTCAGCAAAGTCTCAAGATACAAAATCAATTTGCAAAAATCACAAGCGTTTTATACACCAAAAAGAGACAAACAGAGAGCCAAGACATGAGTGAATTCCCATTCACAACTGCTACAAAGAGAATAAAATACCTAGGAATACAACTTACAAGGGATGAGAAGGAGCTCTTTAAGGAGAACTTCAAAGCACTGCTCAATGAAATAAGACAGGACACAAACAAATAGAAAAGCATTCCATGCTCATGGATAGAAAGAATCAATGTGGTGAAAATGGCCATACTACAAGCAACCTACACAATGGGAGAAAATTTTTGCAATCTATCCATCTGACAAAGGGCTAATATCCAAAGTAATTTATACATTCAATGTTATTCCCTACAAGCTACCATTTACTTTCTTCACAGAATTAGAAAAAACTGCTTTAAATTTTGTATGGCACCAAAAAAATGCTAATATAGCCAAGACAATACTAAGCAAAAAAACAAAGCTGAAGGCATCATGCTTCCTGATTTCAAACTATATTGCAAAGCTACAGAAACCAAAACTGCACGGTACTGGTATCAAAGGATATATGTAGATCAATGGAACAGAACAGAGGCCTAAGAAATAATGTGACACATCTAAAACCACCTGATCTTCGATAAACTTGACAGAAACAAGCAATGGGGGAAAGTATTCCCTATTTAATAAATGATGTTGGCAAAACTGGCTAGCCATATGCAAAACTGAAACTGTACCCCTTCCTTACACCTTGTACAAAACTTAACTCAAGATGAATTAAAGACTTAAATGTAAGACCTGAAACCATAAAAAACCTAGAAGAAAACATAAGCAATACCACTCAGGATAAAGGTATGAGCAAAGACTTCATGACTAAAACACCAAAAGCAATGGCAACAAAGGCCAAAATTGACAAATGGGATGTAATTAAGCTAAAACAATTCTGCACAGCAAAAGAAACTTTCATCAGAGTGAACAGGCAACCTACACAGTGGGAGAAACATTTTGCAATCTATCCATCTGAAAAAAGTGCTAATATCCAGAATCTACAAAGAACTTAAATTTACAAGAAAAAGCAAACAACCCCATCAAAAGTGGGTGAAGTGTATGAACAGACATTTCTAAAAAGAAGACATTTCTGTGGCCCACAAACATATAAAAAAAAAAAGCTCATTATCACAGGTCATTAGGGAAAAAGAACTCAAAACCACAATGATATACCATCTCGTGCCAGTTAGGATGATAATCATTAAAAAGTCAGAAAACAACAGAGGCCAGGAGGACATGGAGAAATAGGAATGCTTTTACACTGTTGGTTGGAGTGTAAATTAGTTCAACCATTGTGGGAAAACAGTGTGACAATTCCTCAAGGATCTAGAACAAGAAATACCATTTGACCCAGCAATCTCATTACTGGGTATATACCCAAAGGATTATAAATCATTCAACTACAAAGACACATGCACATGTATGTTTATTGTGGCACTATTCACAATAGAAAAATACTTGGAACCAACCCAAATGCCAATCAGTAATAGACTGGATAAAGAAAATATGGTACATATACACCATGGATACTATGCAGCCATAAAAAAGAATGAGTTCATGTCCTTTGCAGGAACATGATAAAGCAGGAAACCATCATTCTCAGCAAACTAACACGGGAACAGAAAACCAAACGCCACGGGTTCTCACTCATAAGTGGGAGTTGAACAATGAGAACACATGGATACAGGGAGGGGAAACAAAACACACCATGGCCTATCAGGGGGTGGGAGGCTAAGGGAGGGATAGCATTAGGAGAAATACCTAATGTAGATGTTGAGCTGATGGGTGCAGCAATCAACCATGGCATGTGTCTATCTATGTAACAAACCTGCATGTTATGCACATCTATCCCATAACTTAAAGTATAATACTAATAAAGAAGTCCCTAGAGGTGCGACAATTAAACAAGGTGATGCATGTAAAGAGAGTACAGTGACAGGCACATAGTAAATGCTCAGTAAATGACAGTTATCATCTTCATGTTTAAAAAACTTTGTACTAGTCCTAGCTCTTGAATACCCCAATGTGTTCCCCGTTTTCCCACAGTAATTTCAAGCAAGCAACATTACTTCTCCAATTCTTGCCAAGGTTGGTTGTTAGATAAGTAGATATTCTAGTCATTTTGTTTGTTTGCTGGCCTGATTGCTTGCCTGCTTTTGGTGATGGAAGTGAGAGTTGACACATTAGAGAGAAGACTTGCAAAGCTAAGAGAAAAACAGGATGCATATCTTCAGATATTATCTAGAGTGTGTTTCCATTTTTCTGTTTTAGGGCCTGTACTAAGGCCTCACAGCGCACTCAGGCAATGCTCAAAAAAGTTTAAGGGAGTAAAAACCACTGTGGGCAATCCTAACTATCCTATTTCCTTCATAAATAACTTCAATAGTGCTTTCCTAATACTGGTATTTCTTTCTGTCCTTTCTCATGCTCCCCTCTGTCTTATTTTTGCTTCTTAGGCTCAACTTTTTAATAAACCACTCACTCTCAAGTTCTTATCTCAGGTTCTGTTTTTGTGGGGGAACCCGAATCAAGACAAGTAGGGGTCATAGTACACTACGCTGAGTATGTGGCATATCCCTGTTATGAGGGAGGAGATTTCTACAAGTTATGGAAGGAAATTGGGATTGTTTTTAAAATGCAGTGAGAGGTGACTTGTCTGCCTGAAACTCACTGAATAGTTTCAGGCAGACAAATAACATATGTGTGTGGGATTCAAATACTAAGGGAAATAATTGCGAGGGAGTGGAAAGAGAGTGTTCAAGTCTTGAACTTTTTCAGTTTCCCAGTTCTGTCATTTATTTATTATGTGATCTATTTCAGTTTCCACAGTTTCTTGGCCATCAATTGATAGGAAGTGCAATACCAGAAAAAGAACACTAGATTTGGAGGCAGTAAATGCAAGTTGTTTTTTTTTATTGCATTTTAGGTTTGGGGGTACATGTGAAGAACATGGAAGATTGTTGCATAGGTACACACATGGCAGTGTGATTTGCTGCCCCCTCCCCATCACCTATATCTGGCATTTCTCCCCATGCTATCCCTCCCCAACTCCCACCTCCCACTATCCCTCCCCTTTTTCCCCCACAGACAACCCAGTGTGTGATACTCCCCTCCCTGTGTCCATGTGTTCGCATTGTTCAACACCCGCCTATGAGTGAGAACACGCGGTGTTTGATTTTCTGTTCTTGTGTCAGTTTGCTGAGAATGATGATTTCCAGGTTCATCCATGTCCCTACAAAGGACACGAACTCATCGTTTTTGATGGCTGCATAATATTCCATGGTGTATATGTGCCACATTTTCCCTGTCCAGTCTATCATCGATGGGCATTTGGGTTGGTTCCAGGTCTTTGCTATTGTAAACTGTGCTGCAATGAACATTCGTGTGCATGTGTCCTTATAGTAGAACGATTTATAGTCTTTTGGATATATACCCAGTAATGGGATTGCTGGATCAAATGGAATTTCTATTTCTAGGTCCTTGAGGAATCACCACACTGTGTTCCACAATGGTTGAACTAACTTACACTCCCACCAACAGTGTAAAAGCGTTCCTATTTCTCCACATCCTCTCCAGCATCTGTTGTCTCCAGATTTTTTAATGATCGCCATTCTAACTGGCGTGAGATGGTATCTCAATGTAGTTTTGATTTGCATTTCTCTAATGACCAGTGATGATGAGCATTTTTTCATATGTTTGTTGGCTTCATGTATGTCTTCTTTTGTAAAGTGTCTGTTCATATCCTTCGCCCACTTTTGAATGGGCTTGTTTGTTTTTTTCTTGTAAATCTGTTTCAGTTCTTTGTAGATTCTAGTTATCAGCCCTTTGTCAGATGGGTAGACTGCAAAAATTTTTTCCCATTCTGTTGGTTGCCGATTCACTCTAATGACTGTTTCTTTTGCTGTGCAGAAGCTGTGGAGTTTGATTAGGTCCCATTTGTCTATTTTGGCTTTTGTTGCCACTGCTTTTGGTGTTTTGGTCATGAAGTCCTTGCCTACGCCTATGTCCTGAATGGTTTTGCCTAGATTTTCGTCTAGGGTTTTTATGATGTCGGTCTTATGTTTAAGTCTTTAATCCATCTGGAGTTAATTTTAGTGTAAGGTGTCAGGAAGGGGTCCAGCTTCTGCTTTCTGCACATGACTAGCCAGTTTTCCTAACACCATTTATTAAACAGGGACTCGCTTCCACATTGTTTGTTTTTGTCAGGTTTGTCAAAGATCGGGTGGTTGTAGATGTGTTGTGTTGCGTCGGAGGTCTCTGTTCTGTTCCATTGGTCTATATCTCTGTTTTGGTACCAGTACCATGCTGTTTTGATTACTGTAGCTTTGTAGTATAGTTTGAAGTCCGGGAGTGTGATGCCTCCAGCTTTGTTCTTTTTGCATAGAATTGACTTGGCTATGCGGGCTCTCTTTTTGGTTCCATATGAAGTTTAAGGTGGTTTTTTCCAGTTCTTTGAAGAAGGTCATTGGTAGCTTGATAGGGATAGCGTTGAATCTGTAAATTACTCTGGCAGTATGGCCATTTTGACAATATTGATTCTTCCTAGCCATGAACATGGAATATTTCTCCATCTGTTTGTGTCCTCTCTTATTTCATTGAGCAGTGGTTTGTAGTTCTCCTTGAAGAGGTCCTTTACGTTCTTTGTTAGTTGTATTCCTAGGTATTTTATTCTCTTTGTAGTGATTGTGAATGGCAGTTGGTTCTTGATTTGGCTGTCTTTAAGTCTGTTATTGGTGTATAGGAATTTTTAATGAGTTCCAGCTTTGCAATTTCACAGCTGTGAAATCTCAAGAAAGTCCTTTAATCTTTCCAACCCTATTTCTTCATTTGTAAAATGAGGAAAGTAACACCTCCCCCTCAAGAGGCTATTGAGAATATCAAATGAATCCAAAATAAAAATAAAAAAAATAAAAACATACTTTGGAATTTACAAAGTACCATCCAAATGTGATATTTTTAAGATAATTTTTAATCGAGTAGAATACATCACTCTTAACTGACAGGTAGCTGTGAAGACATTGTTTTTATGTGTTTTAATTCAGGTACAATTGTGCCAAGTTTGTTGCATTAGGTTATTTTAAACTTACTGAGAAATATGTTCTCACACTTTAACAAGGCTAATACTTTAAGCCTTCCAAAAAAATCTGAATATCTCCTCCTTAAACAGCTGGAAAGGATAGAATGGCTCCCATTCCTCTGGCTACCAGTTAGATAGAGTATGGGACAGCCTCCACTTGACCTTGAGTGCCCAAAAGTATCTAAGGCTGGAGGTAGCATGTCTAATACAAGCTGGTCATAATTTTCACCTAAGAATGCATTGCTAAAAAGCAAATCTATCAGAAAAATCTCAAATGACAGGATTTATTCTCAAATCTACTACAAGTTTTCAACATTTGAGTTTTCAACTAAAAAATGTCTCTCCTTTAGGTTCAAAAATGAAGCCTCAATAGGACTATATAGCAGGTCCATATGTAATCTTTGACAATCCACTACTTTTATTCCAGCCAAGTAATGGGTTTCTTGGTGTCCTTCAAATACCTTTTCACCTTACTGTCATGTAAAAGCAGATAATTCTGTCTTCTTTTAACTTTTATTTTAAGTTCAGGTATTAAGCCTATTACCCATTAGTTATTTTTCTTGATCTCTCTTCCTTCTCCCACTCTCCACCCTTTGAAAGCCCCCAGTATGCATTGTTCCCTTCTATATGTCCATGTGTTCTCATCATTGAGCTCCTACTTGTAAGTGAGGACATGCGGTATTTGGTTTCCTGTTTCTGTGTTAGTTTGCCTCTATCTCCATCCATGTCCCTGGGGGGAAAAAAAAACATGATCTCATTCTTTCTTATGGTCTTCTTAGATTTTCTTCTCATTTTAGGAACCATGAAAGAAATACACGCTGCCACTGTGATTGGCCAGAAATATAGAAACCCTTGATTATCTGCCTTTCTCATTCTCAGCCCTACCAAGTATAATCTCAGCATGGCTGTAGCACTAAAATCATAAGTAAGTTTTTTCTCCATCAAATGCTACCGACCCAAAATAGGCAAAAATTATTCGAAAGTCAACACATAAGTTAAAACTGTCTTTACTAACTCAGATTTTTAAGGAGTTAGCAGAGTTTCAGGTCCTCTGTTTCTTAAGTTCAGAAAATAAAACAAAATTGTCTTAAAGCAAGTTGTGAGAGATACTTGAGTGCAGAGCATCAGAATTTGGAGGTTGAAATATGATGAAAATTGGAATAATAAAACAAGGGACAGAGACAAGCATTCATTTCTCCCATTCTGGAACACATCCCCACACTATTAAATGCTGTGCCTCTTCAGGAAGCCTCCATACTCCCACTTCTACTCCCATCCTATGTTCCTAGAAATTCTGACCCACCCTCTCCCCTGAGCTCTACAAATTGTGTGCTTCCCTGTTCTCTGAATTTGGACTATCTTTCAAGTACATAAAACATGCCTTCTCTCCCTGGAATAGTCTCTTTGATTTGGCCAGGTAGTTAGCTGTGGTTGCTTGGTTGTTGTTTTTTTTCCCCCAAATCCCTGGTACTTTTGATCTCCAGCCACATATATTCTGGGTTTTAGAATAGTTTCCAGGCTTTTTCTAAGTTATTAACTTTTAAAATTCTACCATCCAGATTGTTTTTCTAACCAATGTCTGCATTTTGTCAATGTTCTATTTTCAAAATCAGAAAAACTACCTAATGGATTTCTTTAGTCTTTCATCTCACTATATAATGGTGAATTTTCTGGAATTTTGAAGTTGAAAGGAATTATGAAGGTCATCAAGCCTGCCTCATTTGTTAGAACTTTAACCTCCCTCAACCCACAAAACTTCTACCCAGACTGTTGGCCCTCTGACTATTAAAAAATTTTTTCCTTAGATTTATCTGGTATCTTTCTTGATCCAGTTTTCTCCATGAGACCATACAGAACAACACTGTCACTGTTTTCTTGTGACAACCCTTCAGCTCTCTGAATAAAGCTACCATCACCTACCTTACTGAAAGCCCAATACATTTCCAGATTAAACAAACCCAATTTCTTTTACAGTTGGTATATCCATATTTTCAAAGTTCTACAACAGACATTCTTATTGTTTTTCTGAAAATAATTTTATTATCATTATTAATATTATATAGTTTCTGTCTACAAGGAGAAAAGTCTTTTATCTTGGAATACCGTGTTTATCTTAAGAATATTTAGAATATAAGTACTGAATATGCTTAAATTTATGCTGATATTTTAGTTTCTATCATAAAAGAGTTTAATAATTAAACAAAAAGCTACTGAATGACATGCTTAAATGTCAGGGAAGACGTTCCTGATCTCCTCTCCCTGCCAAGTAGCTAGATAATCTTGGACTTTTCCTCTATGGCATTTTTATCACTGTAACTTATTTTTGAAATCAGTTGTTTAATTATATCCCCCTCAACAGACTATAAACTCTAAGACAACAAAGAGTAAGAATGAAGTCTGCAATCTCACGTGTAGTGCCTGGCACATAATGGAGCCCTTAAAAATATTTGTTGATAGAACACATGAATCAAAGAACTTTGTTACAGTCCTGGAACCAAAAGATACTTTAAAGCCTTTAGTTTTCAGATAGGCAAAGTGAGGCCCAAGGACATCAAGGGATTTATTCAAGGTTACACAGCTGTTTAGTGACAGAACTATAATTTTACATTTTGACAACCCTCCTAATCCACTGATGCCTTATAATTTTAGAATATGCTAATATAGTTAATACAGGGGCTCTAACTATGCTGGTTACCAAATTGGATAATCCTCTATCCATTGATTTCCTCATTATCAAGCTAAAGCAATCTACACATAAAACTACATTTTTAAAAATAGAGCATAAAATTGTTACATTATACTGCTGGTTTGAATTGAGAATTCATAATACTCAGAATAACTATGTTATCCTGTTCACTATGGAAGTTTCATAAATATTTAAAGACAAAAAATATTTCAACTCAAGATTTTTCGTTGAGAGGACACTCAACTATTTCTTCCCTCAGGTTTTGCCACTTTAGACCTGCTCTGTCCAACATACTCAGCTACTAACCATGTGTTGTTGGCCTGAATTGGGATGTGCTGTAAGTGTAAAATAAACACCAGATTTCTAAGAGTTGATGCAAAAAGGATGCAAAATATTTATTTAATAAAAATTTTTATTGATTATGTGATGAAACACTAATACTTTGATATACTAGGTTAAATAAAGCCTATTAAAATTAATACTACTTTTTATTTGTATAAATTTGAGGGGTAGAAGGGCCATTTGTAACATGGACATATTGTCTAGTGGTCTAGTCTGGGCTTTTACTGTAACCGTAACCCAAATAATGTACATTGTACCCATTAAGTAATTTTTCATTCCTCAACCCCCTTTCAGCATCCCAGCCTGTCTCCAATGTTTCTTTAAATACGTTTTACAAGATTATTAGAAAAAATTTAAATTATATATGTGACATTTAATCATCATTTAAAACTCTCAGAAAGTTAGGAGATAGAAGCAGACTTCCTAAACTTTATAAAGAATATGTACAAAAATCTACAGTTAACACCGTACTTAATGATGAAAGCCTGTTTTCTTGTAATGTAAGGAACAAAGCAGCAATATCAGTCTCACCACTCTTATTTAACATAATACTAAAGTTAAAGCCAGTGTAGTAAGCAAGACAAACAAATGTGACGCATATGAATTGGAAGGGAAAAAATAAAACTAGGAAGGCAGAGCAAGATCACTGAATAGAAGCCTTTGCTAATCGTCTCTCTACAGGAACATCAATTTACACAAATATTTACATTAAAAGCATCTTCAGTTCTTCAAAGAAGGTCATTGGTAGCTTGATAGGGATAGCGTTGAATCTGTAAATTACTTTGGGCAGTATGGCCATTTTGACAATATTGATTCTTCCTAGCCATGAACATGGAATATTTCTGCATCTGTTTGTGTCCTCTCTTATTTCATTGAGCAGTGGTTTGTAGTTCTCCTTGAAGAGGTCCTTTACGTTCCTTGTTAGTTGTATTCCTAGGTATTTTATTCTCTTTGTAGCAATTGTGAATGGCAGTTGGTTCTTGATTTGGCTGTCTTAAGTCTGTTATTGGTGTATAGGAAGAGCAGTGGCAACAAAAGCCAAAATAGACAAATGGGACCTAATCAAACTCCATAGCTTCTGCACAGCAAAAGAAACAGTCATTAGAGTGAATCGGCAACCAACAGAATGGGAAAAAATTTTTGCAGTCTACCCATCTGACAAAGGGCTGATAACCAGAATCTACAAAGAACTGAAACACATTTACAAGAAAAAAACAAACAAGCCCATTCAAAAGTGGGCGAAGGATATGAACAGACACTTTACAAAAGAAGACATACATGAAGCCAACAAACATATGAAAAAATGCTCATCATCACTGGTCATTAGAGAAATGCAAATCAAAACTACATTGAGATACCATCTCACGCCAGTTAGAATGGCGATCATTAAAAAATCTGGAGACAACAGATGCTGGAGAGGATGTGGAGAAATAGGAACACTTTTACACTGTTGGTGGGAGTGTAAATTAGTTCAACCATTGTGGAAGACGGTGTGGCGATTCCTCAAGGACCTAGAAATAGAAATTCCATTTGATCCAGCAATCCCATTACTGGGCATATATCCAAAAGACTATAAATCGTTCTACTATAAGGACACATGCACACGAATGTTCATTGCAGCACAGTTTACAATAGCAAAGACCTGGAACCAACCCAAATGCCCATCGATGATAGACTGGACAGGGAAAATGTGGCACATATACACCATGGAATATTATGCAGCCATCAAAAACGATGAGTTCGTGTCCTTTGTAGGGACATGGATGAACCTGGAAACCATCATTCTCAGCAAACTGACACAGGAACAGAAAATCAAACACCGCATGTTCTCACTCATAGGCGGGTGTTGAACAATGGGAACACATGGACACAGGGAGGGGAGTATCACACACTGGGGTCTGTTGGGGGGGAAAAGGGGAGGGAGAGCGGGGGGTGGGGAGTTGGGGAGGGATAGCATGGGGAGAAATGCCAGATATAGGTGATGGGGAGGAAGGCAGCAAATCACACTGCCATGTGTGTACCTATGCAACAATCTTCCATGTTCTTCACATGTACCCCCAAACCTAAAATGCAATAAAAAAAAAAGCATCTTCATAAGAATCAAAAATTAGATAAGCAAATTACAGTACCTGGTTTAACTCTATATCCTTTAAGGAGGCACTGAAAAGACAATTTTGAATTTCTGACAGCACCCCTTCACCATCTCTTAGCAGTGGCCATGTGGCAAAGAAAATCTGTGTGCTTGGGGAAGGAAAATTGTGGCAATTGTGAGACCCTCCATTGAACTCAGTGTGGCCCTGTTCATGGCAGAAAGCCAAAACAGGCTAAACTCAGTCAATGTTTAAACATTGGAAGAAGCATTTACACAAACTCCAACCAGAGGGGAATTGCCCATTCCAGCAGTGAGAACTTGAAATTCAGCAAGCCTTACAACCAGGGCTAAAGGGCTCTGGGGTCCTAAATATATTTGAAAGTCCATCTGAGCTGCAAAGACTGCAATTTCTGGGCAATTACTAGTGTTGTCCTAGGTGCAGAGCTAGTGGACATGGAAAACCAGCCAGGGCAGCAAAGGAAGTAGTTGAACCACACCTCCCTCAACACCAGGCAGTGTAGCTTGGAACAACAAAAGTAACTCCTTTCTTCTGCTTGAGGAGACAAGAGGAAAGAGTAAAGAGGACTTTGTCTTGCACCTTGAATACCAGCTCAGAAACAGTAAGATGGGACACTGTCAGAGTCATAAATCCCTGAGTCCAGGTCCTAGCTGCCAGACAACAATTCTAGGCACCCTGGGTCAGAAAGGAAACCAACACCTTAAAGAGAAAGACTCAGTCGTGGCAAGATTCATCACTGACTAAGAAGCCCTTGGCTCCTGAAGATCAAGCAGAATACACAAGTAGTAAGTTATGGGACGTTGATAAGACACTGGGACATGTTGGCTTTAGGTGCCAGCTCTGCCACAGCAGGATGAGCACCAAGTGGGCTCTTTGAGTCCTTGATTCTAGGTCTTCGCTCTTGGATGGCATTTCTAACGTATTCCTGGACCAGAAAGGAACCCACTGTCCTGAAGGGTGAGTTGCAGGCCTGGCAGCATTCACTACAAGCTGACTGAAGAAGAGTCCTTGGGTGTTAAGTGACTATTGGCAGTAGGATAGCAGTACCTCTCATGGGTCTGTGGTGATGGTGGCCATGAGGAGAGGTTTATTTGCCTGTAAAAGGGAAAGAAATAATTTGAGACACAAGTTTAACTGAAATAAAATAGGGCACCAGGTAGATTTCTAAAATTTTTTACTCCAGCCCCTGGCTCCTAGACAGCATCACTGACAAGCCCAGGGCCTAGGAAAACTTGCAGCCATAAAGGGAAGGAAACATGCCTGGCTGGCTTCACCATCTGCTGATTATGGAGCCCTAGAGCCTTTAGTAAATATAGGTGGTAGCCAGGTACTGATTACACTGGGCCTTGGGTGAGACCCAATGATGTGCTGGTTTTAGGTTTAACCCAGTGCAGTCCCAGTGCTGGTAGCCACGGAGGTACTTGTGTCCTCCCTACTCCAGCTCCAGGTGACACAGGACAGAAAGAGAGAGACTCCATTTGTTAAGGAGAAGGTAAAGAAAGAGAACAAGAGTTTGCCTGGTAATTCTGGTAATTTTTTTTATCCTATCCAAGACCAACAAGATGGTACCTCTGCAGTTTGCAGAATTCACAGTGTTCCTGGACTTGGGATGCCCTCTAATGCAGATACAGCTTAGATCACCACACGCAAGTCCCTTTCAGTACCTGGAAAATCTTCCCAAGAAATACAGGTACAAATAAGCCTAGAGTATGAAGACCACAATAAATACCCAACTTCTCAGTGCCCACACAGACAAAAATTCACAAGCATCAAGATCATCCAGGAAAACATGACATCAACAAATTAAATAAAAAGGCACCAAGCACCAATCCTGGAAGAACAGATATTCAGACAGAGAACTTAAAATAGCACTTTTGAGGAAACTCAAAAAATTTAAGATAGACAAGGAGAAGGAATTCAAGAATAAATCAGATAAATTTAACAATAAGATTGAAATAACTAAAAATAATAAAGAAGAAATTCTGCCATTGAAAAATGCAATGGGCATACTGAAGACTGCATCAAGTTCTTCAATAGCAGAATTGATCAAGCAAAAAAAGCAGTTAGTGAGTTTGAAGACAAGCTATTTGAAAAAAACAGAGACAAAAGAAAAAAAAATAAAAGCAATAAAGGACACTTATAAGATCTAGAAAATGACCTCAATAAAGCAAGTCTAAAAGAAATTGAACTTAAAGAGGAGGTAGAAAAAGACATAGGAGTAGAAAGATGCTTCAAAGGGATAACCACAGTGAACTTCCAAAACCTAGGGAAAGGTATCAATATTCAAGTACACAAAAATTGTGAGAACACCAAGAAGATTTAACCCAAAGAAGATTACCTCAAGGCATTTAATATCAGACTCCCAAAGGTTGAGTATAAAAAAATAATCCTAAAAGCAGTAAGAGAAAATAAACGAATAACACAATGGAGCTCCAATACATCTCACAGCCGACTTTTCAGTGAAAACCCTACAGGCAAGGAGAGGGTAGCATGACCTGAAGGAGAAAAAGCTTTTAGCCTAGAAAAGTATATCTGGTGAAAACATCCTTCAAACATGAAGGAGAAATGTTTTCCGAGGCAAACAAAAGCTGAAGGATTTCACCAACTTCAGACTTTCCTACAATAAATGCTACAGAGAGTTTTTCAGTATGAAAGAAAGACATTAATGAGCAACAATAAATCATCTGAAAGTATAAAACTCACCGATAATAGTAAGTACAAAAAAAAAAAACAGAATATTATAAGGTTGTAATTGATGTGGGTAAACTATTCCTATTCTTCATCAAAAGACAAAAAAATAAACCAATGAAAAATAAAAAGGTTTCAAGACACAGCATGACAATACAATAAGATATAAAAAGAAACAACAAAAATCAAGAAAGACACAATGTTTAGAGATCTTATTAGGTTTTTTTGTTTTGTTTTGTTTTGTTTTTGCCTTGTTCATTCATACAATCACTGTAAAGTTTTTTCAATTTAAAATCAGAGGGGGATGGATCCAAGATGGCCGATTAGGAGCAGTTCAGGATTGCAGCTCCCGGTGAAAGCACAGAGGGTGAATGGACGTCGCATTTCCAGATGGATTTTTATTGCCCACAGACCAGGAGATTCCCAGGCGGAGGAGCCCCACAGGTCGCCAGCGTGGCTGTTTTGGCCGGCGCCCTGGCATGGACGTTCTCCATACAAAATACACGGGACCAGGCGCCATTTTAGCTGGCGATTGGAGTTCCTGGCAGACAGAGTCGCCCATTCAACTGATAAAAAGGGACTGAAACAAGGAGCCAGGCCAGGAGATTCCTGGGCAAAATAAAAGTGCCACAAATCTCAGCACGGCTGTTTCAGCCAGTGCAGTGGGTAGCTGCATGGGAAATCAGACAGATCCCACGACTGGAACACCTGGGAGACAGAGGTGACCATTCAACTAAAAAAAAAATGAAAAGAAAAAGGGCTCTGAGGGAGGGAGCCAGGTGATCAGGCTCAGCTGTTCCCACTCCCAAAAAAAAAAACAGCAATCTGAAATGCTCTGGGTTGAGAGTTTCACAGCAAGCACAGTTGAACACAGGATGGTCCAGCTCTGTGAGGGAGGGGCGTCCACCATTACCAAGGCAGTCCACCACTAAGGAGGTAGTCCACCATTGTTGAGGCAGCCTGCCATTGCTGACGCAGCCCACCTCTGCAGAGAGAGTCTGCAATTATAGAGGTGGGCCGCCATTGCCGAGGCAGTTCTAACTATACCTGTATAAACAGGACTGTGGGGAAGTTCACACGGCCACGGGCAGAGCCCATAGCAGCTCAGCAAAGCCTCTGCAGGCAGAGAGTGACTAGGCTGCCTCCTCGCTGGGCAGGGCAGCCCTGATAAAAGGCAGCAGCACAACAGAACCTTATAATTAAAACCCTAACTCCCTGGGACAGAGAACCTGGGGAAAAATAAAGGGGGTTTATGAGTTCTGCTGCAGCAGACTTAAACATACCTACCCAGCAGCTCTGAATGAACAGTGGAGCTCACAGCTCAGCACTTGAGCTCCTATAAAGGAGAGACTGTCTCTTCAAGCAACTCTCTGACCCCCATGTATCCAAAGAGTCACCTCATAAAGGAGAGTTCAGACTGACATCTGGCGGCTATCCTTCTGGGACAAAGATAGCAAAAGAAGAAACTGGCAGCAACCCTTACTGTTCTGCAGCCACTTCAGGTGATCCCCAGGCAAGCAGGGCCTGGAGTGGACCTCAGCAGTCCTAAAGCAGAGGGGCCTGACTGGTAGAAGGAAAATGAAGAAACAGAAAGAAATAACTTCATCATCAACAAACTGGAGGTCCACTCAGAGACCCAATCTGAAAGTCAACAACTACAAAGATAACAGGTGGATAAATCCACAAAGATGGGAAGAAACCAGCGCAAAAACGATGAAAACACCCAAAACCAGAATGCCTCTTCTCCTACAAGGGATCACAACTCCTCACCAACAAGGGAACAAGGCTGGATGGAGAATGAGTGTGATGAATTGACAGAATCAGGCTTCAGAAGGTGGGTAATAAGAAACTTCTGTGAGCTAAAAGAACATGTTCTAACCCAATGCAAAGAAACTAAGAACCTTGAAAAACGATTTGATGAAATGCTAACGAGAAAAAACAACTTAGAGAGGAACATAAGTGAATTGATGGAGTTGAAAAACACAACACTAGAATTTTGCGAAGCATACACAAGTTTCAACAGCTGAGTTGACCAATGAGAAGAAAGGATATCAAAGGTCAAAGATCAACTCAATGAAATAAAATGAGAAGGCAAGATTAGAGAAAAAAGGGTAAAAAGGAATGAACAAAGTCTCCAAGAAATATGGGACTATGTGAAAAGACCTAATCTACGTTTGATAGGTGTACCTGAATGTGACGGAGAGAATGAATACAAGCTGGAAAATACTCCTCAGGATATTATCCAGGAAAACTTCCCCCAACCTAGGAAGGCAGGCCAATATTCAAGTCCAGAAAATACAGAGAACACCACAAAGATATTCCTCAGGAAGAGCAACCCCCAAGGTACATAAACGTCAGATTCACCAGGGTTGAAATGAAGGAGAAAATGCTAAGGGCAGCCAAAGAGAGAAAGGTCGGGTTACCCACAAAGGGAAGCCGATCAGACCCACAGCAGTTCTCTCAGCAGAAACCCTACAAGCCAGAAGAGAGTGGGGGCCAATATTCAACATCCTTAAAGAAAAGAAATTGCAACCCAAAATGTCATATCCAGCCAAATGAAGCTTCATAAGTGAAGGAAAAATAAAATCCTTTATGAACAAGCAAGTACTCAGAGATCTCATCACCACCAGGCCTACTTTACAAGAGCTCCTGAAAGAAGCACTAAACATAGAAAGGAACAACCAGTACCAGCCACTCCAAAAACATACCAAATGGTAAAGAGCATCAACACAATGAAGAAACTGCATCAACTAATGGGCAAAACAGCCAGCTAGCATCAAAATGGCAGGATCAAATTCACACATGACAATATGAACCCTAAATGTCAATGAGCTAAACACCCCAATGAAAAGACACAGACTGGCAAATTGGATAAAATGCCAAAACCCAACAGTGTGCTGCATCCAGGAAACCCATCTCACATGCAAGGATACAAAAGGCCTCAAAATAAAGGGATGGAGGAAGTTTTACCAAGCAAATGAAGAGCAAAAAAAGCAGGACTTGCAATCCTAGTCTCTGATAAAATAGACTTTAAACCAACAAAGATCAAAAGAGACAAAGAAGGACATTACATAATGGTAAAAGGATCAATGCAACAAGAAGAGCTAACGAGCCTAAATATATACACACCCAATACAGGAGCACCCAGATACATAAAGCAAGTTCTTAATGACTTACAAAGAGACATACTCCCACACACTAATAGAGGGAGACTTTAACACCCCATTGTCAATAGTAGACAGATCAATGAGACAGAAAATTGACAAGGATATCCAGGACTTGAACTCAGACCTGGACCAAGCAAACCTAATAGACATTTACAGAACTCTCCACCCCAAATCCACAGATAGACATTCTTCTCAGCACCACAACACACCTATTCTAAAATTGACCACATAAATTGGAAGTAAATCACTCCTCAGCAAATACAAAAGAATGGAAATCATAACAAACAGTCTCTCAGACCACAGTGCAATCAAGTTAGAACTCAGAATTGAGAAACTAACTCAGAACCTTACAGCTTCATGGAAACTGAACAACTTGCTTCTGAATGTTGACTGGATAAACATGAAATGAAGGCAGAAATAAAGATGTTCTTCGAAACCAATGAGAACGAACACACAACATACCAGAATCTCTGGGACACATTTAAAGCAGTGTCTAGAGGAAAATATATAGCAATAAATTCCCACATGAGAAGCAAGGAAAGATCTAAAATCCACACCCTATCATCAAAATTGAAAGAGCTAGAGGAGCAAGATTAAAAAAAAACTCAAAACCTAGCAGAAGACAAGAAATAACTAAGATCAGAGCAGAATAGAAGGAGATACGAGACACAAAAAACCCTTCAAAAAATCAATAAATCAAGGAGCTTGTTTCTCAAAAAGATCAGCAAAATAGACCACTAGCCAGATTAATAAAAAAGAAAAGAGAGAATCATCAAATAGATGCAATAAAAAATGATAAAGCGATATCACCACTGATCCCACAGAAATACAAACCATCATCAGAGATTATTACAAACAACTCTATGCACATAAACTGGTAAACCTGGTAGAAATGGATGAATTCCTGGACACTTGCATCCTCCCAAGCCTAAACCAGGAAGAAGTTGAAACCCTGAATAGACCAATAACAAGGTCTGAAATCGAGACAGCAATTAAGAGCCTACCACGCAAAAAAAGCCCAGGTTCAGATGGGTTCACAGCCGAACTCTACCGGACATACAAAGAGGAGATGGTACCACTCCTTCTGAAACTATTCCAAACAATCCATAAGAGGGAATCCTTCCCCAAATCATTTTATGAGACCAACATCATCCTGATACCAAAACCTAGCAGCGACTCAGCAAGCAAAGGAAACTTCAGGCCAACATCCATGATGAACATAGATGCAAAAATCTTCAATAAAATACTGGCAAAACGATTGCAACGGACACATCAAAAATCTTATCCACCATGACCAAGTAGGCTTCATCCCAGGGATGCAAGGCTGGTTCAACATACACGAGTCTATAAACGTAATTCACCACATAAACAGAACCAAAGACAAAACCACATGATTATCACAATTGATGCAGAGAAGGCCTTTGACAAAATCCAACAGCCCTTTAGGCTAAAAACCCTAATAAACTTGATATTGATGGAATGTATCTCAAAATAACAAAAGCTATTTACGACAAACCTACAGCCAATATCATACTGAATGGACAAAACCTGGAAGCATTCCCTTTGAAATCTGGCACTAGACAAGGATGCCCTCTCTCACCACTCCAATTCATATAGTACTAGAAGTTCTAGCCAGAGAAATCAGGCAAGAAAAAAAAGAAAGGATAGGAAAGGAGGAAGTCAAATTGTCTCTATTTGCAGATGACATGACTGTATATTTAGAAGATCCCATTGTCTCAGCCGAAAATCTCCTGAAACTGATAAGCAACTTCAGCAAAGTCTCAAGATACAAAATCAATGTGCAAACATCACAAGCATTCCTATACACCAATAACAGACTTAAAGAGAGCCAAATCAAGAATGAACTGCCATTCACAATTGCTACAAAGAGAATAAAATACCTAGGAATACAATTAACAAAGGAGGTAAAGGATCTCTTCAAGGAGAACTACAAACCACTCTTCAAGGAAATCCAGAGAAGACACAAATAGATGGAAAAACATTCTATGCTCGTGGTTAGGAAGAATCAATATCGTGAAAATGGCCATACTGCCCAAAGTAATTTACAGATTCAACACTATCCCCATCAAGCTACCAATGACGTTCTTCACAGAACTGGAAAAAAACACCTTAAAACTTTATATGGAACCAGAAGACAGCACGCATAGCCAAGCAAAAAGAACAAAGCAAAAAGAACAAAGCGGGAGGCATCACACTACCAGACTTCAAACTATACTACAAGGCTACAGTAATCAAAACAGCATGGTACTGGTACCAAAACAGATATATAGACCAATGGAACAGAACAGAGGCCTTGGAAGTAATGCCACACATGTACAACCATCTGATCTTTGACAAACCTGACAAAAACAAGCAATGGGGAAAGGATTCCCCCTGTTTAATATATGATGTTGGGAAAACTGGCTAGCCATGTGCAGAAAGCAGAACTGGGACCCCTTCCTGACACCTTACACTAAAATTAACTCCAGATAGATTAAAGACTTAAACATAAGACCTAACACCATAAAAAACCCTAAAAGAAAACCTAGGCAAAACCATTCAGGACACAGGCATAGGCAAGGACTCCATGACCGAAAACACCAAATGCATTGGCAACAAAAACCAAAATAGACAAATGGGACCTAATCAAACTCCACAGCTTCTGCACGGCAAAAGAGACAGTCATTAGAGTGAATTGGCAACCAACAGAATGGGAAAAAGTTTTTGCAATCTACCCATCTGACAAAGGGCTGATATCCAGAATCTACAAAGAACTAAAACAGATTTACAAGAAAAAAACAAACAAGCCCATTCAAAAGTGGGCAAAGGATATGAACAGACACTTTTCAAAAGAAGACATACATGAGGCCAACAAACATATGGAAAAAATGCTAATCATCACTGGTCATTAGAGAAATGCAAATCAAAACTACATTGATACCATCTCATGCCAGTTAGAATGGTGATCATTAAAAAAATCTGGAGACAACAGATGCTGGAGAGGATGTGGATAAATAGGAACACTGTTGGTGGGGAGTGTAAATTAGTTCAACCATTGTGGAAGACAGTGTGGCAATCCTCAAGGACCTAGATATAAAAATTCCATTTGACCCTGCAATCCCATTACTGGGTATATATCCAAAAGACTATAAATCGTTCTACTATAAGGACACATGCACACGAATGTTCATTGCAGCACAGTTTACAATAGCAAAGACCTGGAACCAACCCAAATGCCCATCAATAATAGACTGGACATGGAAAATGTGGCACATATACACCATGGAATACTATGCAGCTATCAAAAACAATGAGTTCGTGTCCTTTGTAGGGACATGGATGAACCTGGAAACCATCATTCTCAGCAAACTGACACAAGACAGAAAATCAAACACCACATGTTCTCACTCATAGGTGGGTGTTGAACAATGAGAACACATGGACACAGGGAGGGGGAGCATCACACACTGGGGTCTGTCAGGGGGAAATAAGGGAGGGACAGCAGGGGGTTTGGAGTTGGGGAGAGATAGCATGGGGAGAAATGCCAGATATAGGTGATGGGGGAGGAAGGCAGCAAATCACACTGCCATGTGTGTAATTATACAACAATCTTGCATGTTCTTCACATGTACCCCAAAACCTAAAACGCAATTTAAAAAAAAAATTTTTAAATCAGTATTTACAAGATAGTATTTGCTAGGTTCATACGTAACCTCAAATCAAAAAATATATAACAGATACACAAAAAATGAGAAAGCAAGTAATTAAATCATACCACTGAGCTCACCTTCATTAAAATGAAGACAGTAAGAGGGCGAGAACCACAAAAAACAGAAAACAAATAAAATCCAGGCATAAATTTGTACTTATTCCTTATAATATTGAATGTGAATGGACTAAACTCTCCAATAAAAGTTGTAGAGATGCTGAATAGATAAGATAAACAAGATCCAATGATCTTTTGCTTAGAAGAAACACATGTCACCTATAAAGTACACATAGATGCCAAAAAGATGGGAAAATATATTTTATGCCAAGGGAAACCAAAGGTGGAGTAGCTATACTTGTATCAGACAAAATAGGTTTCAAGACAAAAACTATAAGAAGAGACAAGAAGGTCACTATATAATGATAAATGGGTAAATTCAGCAAGAGGATATAATTATAAACATATATGCACTCATACTGGAGCATCTATATATATGCAAATATTATTATAGCAAAAGAGAGAGATAGACTGCAGTATAATAATAGCTGGACACTTCAGCACCCCACTGTCAGCATTGGGTGGATCTTTCAGACAGAAAATCTACAAATATTATACTTCATCTGCACTATAGACTAAATGGACCTAAAAGATATTTAGAGAACATTTATCCAATGACTGCAGAATACACACTATTTTTTTAAATTTAGGACTAATTCTCAAAAGCACCATATATTAGTTCACAAAGTTAGTTTCAAAACATTTCAAAAAATTTTAAATGTTATCAAGCATCTTCTCTGACCACTGTGGTATAAAAACTAAAGATCAATACAAAGACAAATTTTGGAAACTATACAAACACATGGAAATTTATCAATAAACACTTAAATGACCAGTGGGTCAGTGAAGAAATTAAGAAAGAAATTGAAAACTTTTCCTGAAACAAAGGTTTATAAAAAACACAAAATACCAAAACCCATGGAATACAGAAAAAGTAGTACTAAGAGGAAATTTTTTAGCTGTAGGTGCCTACATCATAATAGAAAAAAAAATCATTCAAATATATAACATAATGATGTATCTTACCCAGAAAAGCAAGAGCAAATCAAACCCAAAATAGTAGAAGAAAGAAAATTGTAAATATCAAACAGAGATAAATGAAATTGAAATAAAGAAAACAATACAAAAGATCAATAAAATGAAGAGTTGGGTTTTTTGTGGGGGAAGGTGAACAAAACTGACATTAGTCAGATGAAAGAAAGAGAGAAGACACAAATAAATAAAATGAGAGATGAAAAAGGACACATTAAAACTGGATATTTAGTCATCTTAGAATTACTAAGAATTTCTAAGTAGTGGCTACTATGAGCGATTACATGCCAATAAATTTGAAAACCTAAAACTGGATAAATTCCTAGATACATTACAACCTACCAATATCTGAACCATGAAGAAGTCCAAAATTTGAACAGATGAATAACAGGTAATAAAATGGAAGCCATAATAAAAAGTCTCTGTGCAAGAAAAGCCCATGATCTGATGGCTTTACTGCCGAATCCTACCATATATTTAACTAATAACAATTCTTACTCAAACTATTTTGAAAAATAGAGGGAGAAGGGAGATACTACCACACTCAATCAATGACACCAATACTACCCTGACACCAAGCCAGAAAAAGACACACACACATGCACACAAACAAAAAAAACCTATTGGCCAATTTAACTAGTGAATATTGTTGCAAAAAATCTCAACAAAATGCCAGCAAATTAAATTCAAAACCACATTAGAAAGATCATTCATTATGACCAAATGGGATTTATCCCAGAAAGACAAGGATGGTTGAATAGACACAAGTGATTCAGTGTAATACAATATATCAACAGAATGGAGAACAAAAACTATACGATCACTTCAATCAATGCTGAAAAGCATTTTCTAAAATTCAACATATGTTCATGATGAAATCCATTTAAAAACTATGTGTAGAAGAAATATGCCACAACATAACAAAAGCCATATGCAAGAAACTCACAGCTAGTACTATACTGAATGGGAAAAAACTGAAAGCCTTTCCTCTAAGGTCTGCAACACAGCAAAGATGCCTACTTTCACTGCTGTTATTTAACATAATACTTGAAGTTTCTTAGCTCAAGTAATCAGACAAGAGAAAGAAATAAAAGGCATCCTATCTGAAAAGGAAGAAGTCAAAATATTTTTGTTTGCAGATGATTTGTTCTTATATTTGGAAAACCAAAAATATACCACCAAAAAAAAAAAACTATCAGAACTCATTAACAAATTCAGTAAAATTGGAGATTAAAAAATCAACATACAAAACTCAGCATTTCTGTATGCAAAGTGAAACAATCTGAAAAATAAATCCAGAAAGTAGTCACATTTACAGTAGCTACAAATAAAATTAAGTTCCTAGGAATTAACTAACTACAGAAGCAAAAGATCTCTACAATAAAAACTATAAAATATTGATGCAAAAATTAAAAATGATAGAAAAAACTTATTCAATGTTCATGCATTGGAAGAATCAATATTGTTAAAATGCTTATACTTTCCAAAATAATTTAAATATTTAATTCAATCTCTATCAAAATACCAATGATATTCTTATAGAAATAAAAAAAATACAAATATGTGTGGAACCAAAAAAAAAAAAAAAAACCAGAATAGCCAACACTATTCTGAGCAAAAAGAACAAAACAGAAGAGATCACATTATTAGACTTAAAATTATGCCACAGAGCTATAGTATCCAAAACAGCATAATACTGGCATACTTATTTAGTAAATACTTAAAAACTAATAACTTACTCATGTAACCAACACCACCTGGTTCCCAATAACTTACAGAAATACAAACATATAAAAATTAATAAAATAAAATTTTAAAAAGACTAAGTCAACATCTTTAATAAAATCTTTTTTTAACCACAACAACAACAACAACAACAACAAAACCCTATAAATCTACTACAAGAAAACACTGGGAAAATAAACCTCCAGGACATTGGATTAGGTAAAGATGTCTTGAGTCATACCCCACAAGCACAGGCAACAAAAGCCAAAACATACAGATGTAATCACATTAAGTTAAAAAGCATCTGCATAGCAAAGGAAAAAATCAACAAAGTGAAGAGACAACCCCCAGAACAGGAGAAAATATTTGAAAACTACTCATCTGACAAGAGATTAATAGTCAAAATATATAAGAGCTCAAAACAAATATGTTGTTAGAATAAAAAATCTAATAATCCAATTTAAAATTGGGCAAAAGACCTGAATAGACAGTTCTCAAAAAGAAGACATACAAACTGACAAGCAGGTATATGATAAGGTGCTCAACATCACTTCATTATCAGGGAAATGCAAATCAAAACTACAATTGAGATATCATCTTACCCCAGTTAAAATGGGCTAGTTATCCAAAATAAAAGCAACAACAAATATTAGAGAGGGTGTGGAGAAAATAGAACCCTTGTATACCTGTTGGTAGAAATTTAAATTAGAAAGACCACTATGAATAAAAGTTTGGAGATTATTCAAAACACTAAAATAGTACTACCATAGGATCTAGCAATACTACTGTTAGGTAAATATTCAAAACAAAGGAAATCAGTATATCAAAGAGACATCTGCACATTCATGTTTGTTGCAACACTCCATAATAGCCATGATCTGGAAGCAATCTAAATTTCCATCAACTGATACATAAATAAAGAAAATATGGTATATATGCACAATGCGAGTGCTCTTCAGCCGTGAAAAAAGAATGAGATATTGTCATTTGCAACAGCACTGGATGGGACTGGAGACGATCAAACTTCACATATTTCTCACTTATTTGGGGAAGGTAAAATTTCAAACAATTACAGCTTATGAAGAGAGAGAGAGTAGAAAGAATGGTTACCAGAGACTGGGAAGTATAGTGATGGTTGGGGAGGGGAGAAGGGATGGTTGAATGTGTACAAATAGAAAGAATCAATAAGACCTAGTATTTGATAGCACAAGCACAACATGGTGGCTATAGTCAATAATAGTTTAGTTGTACATTTAAAAAATAGCTAGAAGGGTATAATTGGATTGTTTATAATACAAAGGATAAATGTTTGACCAATGGATACCCCGTTTACCCTGATGTGATTATTTCACATTGCAGCCTATATCAAAATAATGATACAGGCATGTCAAAATATTCACATACTCATAAATATACACATCTATGTACTCACAAGAATTTAAAATTTCAAAAATTTAGAAAATTTTTTTCAACCCTATAAAAATAGAAAACTACCTCTTTTTTCAGATATGATTGTTTGCATAGGAAATCCCAAGTCGTATATTAAAAAAATTCTAGCATTAACAAGTGAGTTCAGCAAGGTCACAGAATATAAGATTAACAGAAAATACTAATCATGTTTCTATATACTAACAATGAACATGTTGAAAACTAAAATTAAAAACACAAGACCATTTATAGTTGCTCCAGAGTAAAATGAAGTACTTAGGTATAGCCTTGAGAAACATGTACTAGATCTATATGCTGAAAATTTCAAAATGCTGATGAAATAAATTGAAGAAACTTAAATAAACAGAGATACACCATGTCCATGAATTGGAAATTTCAACATAGTAAAGATATAAATTCTGCCCAAATTAATTCACAGGTTTAATGTAATCCTATAAAATTCCCAGCAAGGTATTTTAGAAACACAGGCAAGCCCACTCTAAAATATATGCAAAATGCCAGAAGCCCTGTAATAGTAAAAACAATATTGACAAAACAAGTGGGAGAAATTACTCTACCTGGTATTATATGTTTCTGTTCACTTACAATAATTTGAGACAGTGTGCTATTGGTGAACAAATAAACACAGGGTCAACGAACAGAATTGAGACTCCAGGAACAGACTCACAGAAATGTGCTCAACTGAATTTTGACAAACATGGAAAACCCGATGAATTGGTGCTGCAGCAATTAGAAACCCATGGGCAGGGGAAAATCTTCACAT
The DNA here is from genome assembly GCA_036589455.1 of Ateles fusciceps. Taxonomy (NCBI): domain Eukaryota; kingdom Metazoa; phylum Chordata; class Mammalia; order Primates; family Atelidae; genus Ateles; species Ateles fusciceps. The sequence continues at coordinate 145,856 of JAZHEH010003104.1, forward strand.
CTTATACAAAAGATAATTTGAAATGGATCATAGTATTAAATGTAACACATAGAACAATAAGACTTTTAGAAAGATGATCATAAGAGAAAATTTTCAGAATCTAGAGGTAGGCAATGAGTTCTAAGAGTTGAAACAAAAACACAACACATAAAAAAGAAAACTTGAGCTGTGCATAGTGGCTCATGCCTGTAATCCCAGCATTTTGGGACACTGAGGCAGGAGGATTATTTGAGCCCAGAAGTTCAAGAGAGCCTGGGAAACTTAGTGAGACTCCGTCTCCACAAAAAAATAAAATAATTAACCTGGCATAACTGTGCATATCTGTAGTCCCAGCTACCCAGGAGGCTAAGGTGGGAGGATTACTTGAGCCTGGTAAGTCAGGGTCATGGTGAGCCATGATCATGGTGAGCCATGATCATGCCACTGCACTCCAGTCTGGGTGACAGAGTGAGACCCTGTTTTGTTCAGGTGTTTGTTTGTTTTTTTTAAATAAAAGTTGATAAGTTTGATCTCATCAAAATTAAAAAAAGTTTACTCTGTGAAAGCTTCATGTGATAAGACAAGTCACAGACTTGGGGGAAATATTTACAAACAACATATCTGGCAAAGAACTAGTATCTAGAATATATAAAGAACTCACAAAAGTCAACAGAAAAAAAATGCTATTAAAAATAGGCAAAAGATACAAAAATATATTTCAATAAAGAGGGTAAACAGATGAGAGATGACAAACACATGAAATTCATTCAACGTAATTAGCCATGATGCACATGAATTTAAAATTACACCTATCCTGTAAGAGTAGCTAAAATTAAAAATAGTGACAAAATTAAATACTGGCAAGGATGCGGACCAACCAGATCACTCACACACTGATGGTAGGAATGTAAAATAGTACAGCCATTCTGGAAGACAGTTTTTCAGTTAACTATAAAACTAACGTGTTTATCATATGACCCAGCAACTACATTCTTAGGCATTTATTCCAGATAAATAAAAGCTTGTGCTCATAGCTGTTTTATTTGTAACAGCCAAAAGATGAAAACAAATTATGCTCTTTAGTGGGTGAATAGTTAAATAAATTGTGTTACACCAACACCATGAAGTACCACTCAGCAACAGAAAGGAATAAACTAGTGAAACATGCAATAACTTAGATTAATCTACAGAGAATTATGTGTTTTTTAAGTCTTTCCTTAAATGTCACAAACTGTATGATTTCATTCACATAACATTTTTGAAATGACAAAGTTGTAGAGATGGCAAAGGTATCAGTGTTTGTCAGAGGGTGGAGGTGGGTGGGTGGGAGGTAAGTAGGTATGGCTGTAAAAGTGCAACACAAGGAATCTTTGTGGTGATGGAACTGTTCAGTATCTTACGGTTGGATATATAAACCTACGCGTGTATAATAAAATTGTATATAGCAAAATACACACAAAAAAAGTTCAAGTTAAATTGGAGATCTAGAAAAAGATTGATGAACTATATACATATCAATATGCAGGTTGTGCTATTTTACTGCAGTTTGGAAAAATGCTATCATTGAGAGTAACAGTATTTTTCTATATTTGTTCTTACAACTGTAGGTATATCTATAATTATCTCAACAAAAATTTCTCTTTTTTTCAATGGAGCAGTCAGAACACACATAACATTTATTAAGTTCATCACCTTTATGCTCACAATTCATGGTTCCCTCGAACAAATTACAATAGTAACATTAAAGATTCCTGATTATAGATCACCTTAACAGACACAGTAATAAAAATGTTGGAATATTGTGAGAATTACCACAATGTTACACAGAAACATGGAGTGAGCACACACTGATGGAAAAATGGTGCTGATAAAATTTCTATTCAAGAGCAATGCTCATGAAAATTATTTTTCAACTTTTTAAATAATAACTAGTCCTCAAAAATCAATTCAAGGAAATCGAGTCAAGTGTTAAAACTTTAGTACTAAGTAAAGCCTTCTGAGATCATGTTGAACTTAAAGGCTACTTGCCTTAATGCATTCTAATTTGAAAATTCAATACTAGAATTAGAATCCTAAAATACTGCTTATGGTATGGATACTCTGAAAGTAAATTTTGATCTAGATTTGCAATGTAAGTCCCAGAGACTAAAAATATGGCTATGCACCTGAATCTATACAATGCACACTTGACATAACCTATATAACGTATGTTGTATACCATTTGCAGGCCATAAATCATCTCACATACATTGTCTAATTTGATAATCAAGAGTCCAGTCTTACCTATAGGTAAGAATCTAAGAGTCTTCTTGCTTAACAGACAAGGATATAGACTCAAATTACTTCACATTAAATGACTTCGCCCAAGGTCACCTTAGCAGTAATTGACAGAATCAAAACTTGAATCCAGGTCTACGGACTCCAAGAATACCACAAAATCACCTAACCTCAAGTAAAACTTTATCCCCCCTTCTTGTTTCTTTTTTTTTTTTTTTTCTTTTTTCTTTTCGGATTGTTTGTTTGTGATGGAGTTTTGCTCTTGTTGCCCAGGCTGGAGTGCAATGGCACTATCTCAGCTCACTGCAACCTTTGCCTCCCGGGTTCAAACAATTCTCCAGCCTCAGCCTCACGAATAGCTGAGATTACAGGTGCCTGCCACCACGCCCAGCTAATTTTTGTATTTTTAGTAGAGACAGAGTTTCATCATGTTAGCCAGGCTGGTTTTGAACTCCTGACCTCAGGTGATCCACCAGTTTCAGCTTCCCAAAGCGCTGGGATTACAGTCGTGAGTAACCGTGACCGGCCCCCTTCCTGTTTCTAATCTCTGTGGCTAGCTACCTAGTTCCCCCAAGCTATTTCTCAACCCTTCCCCTTATCTTTTTTACCAAATTCCTCATCTCCGATGCTATGAGTTTTCTGTTTAAACTAACCATCAACAACTCTCCCTCAGGCTCAGTCATGTTTAATTTTATGACTAGATTCTGTCTTTTTGTAGTCCCTTTTGGATTTGATTTTGGATGTTTTCCTAAGTTCTTATTTAGAACTTCCAAAGATATTTCCTCTAGTCTGTTTCTCCCAATATGTTAATTTCTTTCTATTTTTTTTTTTTTTTAAGGAAAGCGGACTTTATTGAGCAAAAAGAAAAAAGGAAAGATAACTCAGCAGAGCAAGAGAGTGTTCTACTAGCAAGTTTCCCACCTCACAGACTGAATCCTAGCTCACCACACACAGGAACAGGAGAGGCCAGGCTCCTCCCCACTGCAAATGGGGTGAACTTCCTGAGGCTCCACCCCATCCTCCCGGTGTGCAGGTGAGCATGATTCAGAAAGAATCAGTTGGGAAAGGAAGGGCTTCAACCAGGACCAACAGTCCGGTTTTTCAGCCATCAGGCTGTTTTAGACTTGAACGTGGGGTTTCTCTGGAGACCCTTAGCTGTCCTATCTCTATCACTAGCAAATAAGTCATTATATATAATTTTTTTCAGTCTTTTGATCTCTATTTTATTTTATTTATTTATTTATTATAGTTTAAGTTCTGGGTACATGTGCAAAATGTGCAGGTTTGTTACATAGGTATACGTGTGCCATGGTGGTTTGCTGCATCCATTACCCCATCATCTACATTACGTATTTCTCCTAATGCTATCCTTCCCCCAATACCCCCACCCCTTGCTATCCCTCCCCATCTCCCCCACCCCTCAGCAGGCCCTGGTGTGTGATGTCCCTTCCCTGTGTCCATGTGTTCTCATTGTCCAATAACCACTTATGAGTGAGAGCATGTGGTGTTTGGATTTCTGTTCTTGTGTCAGTTTGCTGAGAATGATGGTTTTCAGCTTCATCCATGTCCCTGCAAAGGACATGAACTCATCCTTTCTTATGGCTGCACAGTATTCCATGGTATATGTGTGCCACATTTTCTTTATCCAGTCTATCATCTATGGGAAGTTGGGTTGCTTCCGAGTCTTTGCTATTGTGAACAGTGCTGGAATAAACATATGTGTGCATGTGTCTTTATAATAAAATGATTTATAATCCTTTGGGTATATACCCAGTGATGGGATTGCTGGATCAAATGGAATTTCTATTCCTAGATCCTTGAGAAATCACCACAATGTCTTCTACAATGGGTGAACTAATTTTCACTCCCACCAACAGTGTAAAAGCATTCCTATTTCTCCACATCCTCTCCAGCATCTGTTGTCTCCTGATTTTTTAATGATCACCATTCTAACTGGTGTGTGATGATATCTCAATGTGGTTTTGATTTGCATTTCTCTAATGACCAGTGATGATGAGCTGTTTTCCATGTTTGTTGGCTGCATAAATGTCTTCTTTTGAAAAGTGTCTCTTCATTTCCTTTGCCCACTTTTTTATGGGATTGTTTGTTTTTCTTGTAAACTTGTTTAAGTTCCTTGTAGATTCTGGATATTAGCCCTTTGTCAGATGGGCAGATTGCAAAAACATTTTTTCCCATTCTGTTGGTTGCCAGTTCACTCTAATAGTTTATTTTGCTGTGCAAAAACTCTTAGTTTAATTAGATCCCATTAGTCCATTTCAGCTTTTGTTGCCATTGCTTTTGGTGTTTTAGTCATGAAGTCCTTGCTCATGCCTATGTCCTGAATGGTATTGCCTAGAATAAAGTCTAGGGTTTTTATGATGTTAGGTCTTATGTTTACATCTTTAATCCATCTGGAGTTGATTTTTATATGAGGTGTAAGGAAGGGATCCAGTTTCAACTTTCTGCATATGGCTAGCCAGTTTTCCCAACATCATTAATTAAATAGGGAATCCTTTCCCCATTGCTTGTTTTTATCAGGTTTGTCAAAGTTCAGATGGTTGTAGATGTTTTGCATTGCCTCTGAGGCCTCTGTTCTGTTCCATTTTTCTATATCTTTATTTTGGTACCAGTACCATGCTGTTTTGATTACTGTAGCCTTGTAGTATAGTTTGAAGTCAGGTAGTATGATACCTCCAGCACTTTTTTTTTCTTTTGCTTACGATTGTCTTGGCTATGCAGGCTCTTTTTGGTTCATATAAAGTTCAAGGTTGTTTTTTCCAATTCTGTGAAGAAAGTCAATGGAGCTTGATGGCAGAGCGTTAATTTGTTTCTTTAGGGGAATGATAAAAAGTACCTACTAGTTCCTAGTAGTAGTAGTAGTAGTAGTATTTCTTCCAGCCACTTCGCACACATGCTTCTACCAGGCACTCTATGCTCCCAGCCTTTCCTCTAATAAGATACACTCTCATGTGTCTCCACTCCCTTGGTACATTTGCACATACTCACTCCTCTCCCTGAATTTGAAAGGTGGACAATCCTCATCTTTGCCTAGCCAAATTCTAAGGTATCCTTCTATGCTCATATCAAGTGCAACTTCCTCTGGGCCTTCTTTGTCCTCCACCTCCTAGATAGAGTTAAAACTTCTCTCTCCTCTTACATTAAGAAAACACCTTATGCATACTCTATCACTTTTTTCACACAATATTTTAAAGATTTTTCTCCGTGGTAGCATTCACTATTAGACTGGGCTGTAAACTTGCTGAATGCCAAACTCATTGACACAAAGTAGAAACTAAATACATATTTCCTAAATTAATAAATGAATTGAGATGCATTTTAAACAAGGGATAGTAAGTAACAAACTGTTCTGGAGGAAAGCCAGACCACAGATGTTCAGAGTCACAAATTAGAACAATAGCAGAACTGTTAACATCACCCAAACTTGTCAGAAAAGTAAGTTAGCATTTGAACCATTAACAACCTCCAAAAATCAGCCTGTGTTCTTGGCCATGTTGGCAGAGAAATGGCATAATATGCATATGCATACATGTATATTCTTCTGTGCATGTCTATGTGTTGTCTGGGGACAGCAAGCAGGATGTCTCTGATTTGATTTCAAAACTAAATATATTTTGATAATTTTTGCTATATCTTCTGTCAACAAAAAATAATTGAAAGCTGACTGTACAACTAAGGCTTTTTTAAAAATGTGGTAGATACCTGTTCTTAAATGGAATTTGTAGTGCTCTTTTTCTCTCATGTTCTCATTCTGAAGCTGGTCAAATTTTGCTTTGCACAGTTGCCTTTCATGCATTTCATCTAGCTTGTTCAGTCTAGGAAATTTTATATATTTCAAATGGAGTCTCACTCTGTCCCCCAAGCTGGACTAAAATGGTGCAATCTCAGCTCACTGCAACCTCCACCTTCCAGGTTCTAAGCAGTTATCCTGCTCAGCCTCCAAAGTAGCTGGGATTACAGGCATGTGCCATCACACCTGGCTAATTTTTGTATTTTTAGTAGAGATGGGGTTTCACCATGTTGGTCAGGCTGGTCTCAAACTCCTGACCTTGTGATGTCTTTTTAATGGTGCTGTTAATCACTATAAGTAAATAATGACATTTGGAATATTTAGAAGTGGGTTAGTAACCAATTTTTAAAAAAAAATGATCAATATAATTTTAAAAATTGTTCTATTACTATTCCTTGCTTGGCCCAACAAATAGTGTGTAAAGATTCCTTCTTATAAAAGTAAAAAATAAAATGCTGATACATTACATTCAGTTTGGGATATAATTTTTTTTTGTACCAATTACTCTCCAAGAGGTTTACATTAGAATAAAGTATAACTTTGTGTACATCATTGATATGAGACCTTTATTCCTTTCTTAGTATATTTATTTTGATGCTATAAATTCCACTTTAAACACTGCTTCAGCCACATCTAACAATTTTTTATATATTGTATTTTTATTTTCATTTATTTCAAAATATTTTAATATTTCTATGATGTTCTTTTGACTCAGTGATAAAAGTGTTCAGGGGTCTTGTTCAATTCCCAAATATTTTGTGGATTTTCCAGATATACACCTGCTATCTTTTTCCAGTTTAATTCAGAGTACCTTCATTGTATGATTTCACTTCTCTTAAAATGTATTGGTGGTGTTCCTTTTTGTATTTAACCTTAACTCTAGCTTATCTCTAATCTAAATGGACTAGAATGAAGTATTCTATTGGTAGACTACCGCTGTGATGAAGGCAACAACATTGGGCCACCCTAACATCCCTCTGTCTACACCTTTTAAACAGATAGCTTTCCTGTGCCCCATCCTCAGAAAGTTGTGTTTCCAATATAATGTATTAAATCACCTCCAATGGATTTTGCCTCATTGGGATTTCTAGTGCTTTCTCTACTCAGAGTTAACTACATTTTCCCTGAGAATTCCAGGAAAGCTAAAGGAATTACCCTAATAGTAGAATAGTAAGTTTGTAGTTCTCACCCCAAGTGTTGTTTTCAACACTAAAATCAATAGTAGTTAACTTGAATAACTGCTGGCCACACTCAAGGTGGACTTCAACAACAAATATTTATTCAGCTCCAGACATTCTCAAATTCTTTGTCTCATGTTCTTTCTGCATATAGCTAAAGCATGTGTTACTAACTCTGTTTTAAAAAATGAGGACACTCAAGCCCAGAGAGTTTAGTTTCCATTCTTAGACCACGTAGCCAGTAAACAACAGTGTTGGGAAGTCAAACAAACATCACCGTATTTCAAGGTTGTTGTTCTCTCCCACATGTAGTACATGATTTTAATGACATCACAATGACTTAAAAATCACACTGAAGTATCTACAAACTAGCCCTGAAAAAACTAGGTAATACTGATCCCCACAGAGCCCCCTGATGGCTGGAGGTAGGTTAGGGAACGAACAGATGTCGTAGCCTTTTCCACTAAGAATCTGTCTCAAGAATGCAATCTGTCTATAAGCCACATTATTTCTTCTGTTAGTTTCATCTTCATGTCTATGTAGGATAGGGCCCCATTATAGGTCTTTACCCAATAAAAATACTTTTCCTGTCTGCTGGTTAAGGCCTTCAATATTTTTCTCCATGATGAAAGTTTTAATTACATATAAGAGATCGTATTAGACTCTGATGCCTTAGGGTAAAGAAGAGAGTAACTTAAAATATACTTTAAAGGAAAATGAAGAAGATATTAAGGCCTTTTGGGAATCTGCTGATAAGAAGTATCAAGTAGAGCCTAGTTCTTCCAGTATTTTTTAAGTGATATATCATTGTCGTAGATATTTGGGGTACACATGTAGATATTTTGATACCCATTCACACTCTGTAATGATCAAAACAGGGTAATTGGGATATCCATCACCTCAAATATTTATATTTTCTTTGTGTTGTAAACATCACAATTATTCTCTTTCTAACTATTTTGAAAGATAAATTATTGCTAACTATAATTTCTCTATTATCAAATACTAAAACTTATTTTTCCTATTTTTGTAATCATTAACCAAATTCTCTCATCCCCTCCCCCCTCCCACCTTCCCTTGCTAACATCTAGTAATCACCATTCTACTCTCCACCTCCATGTGGATCCACTTTTTTAGCTTCCATATATGAGTGAGAACATGCAGTATTTGTCTTTCTGTGTCTGGCTTACTTTACTTAACATAATAATCTCCAGTTCCATCCATATTGCTTAAAAAAACAGGACTATATTTTTTAATAGCTGAATAGTATATCCTTGTGTATTTAGACTACATTTTCTTTATTCATTGATCCACTGATGGGCATTTAAGTTGATTAATGACTTGACTATTATGAATAGTACTAAAATAAATATGGGAAAGCAGAAATCTCTTTGACATACCTATTTCCTTTTCCTTTGGACATATATGCAGCAGCAGGATTGCTGTATCATATGGTAGTTCTATTTTTAGTCTTAGAAGAGTTCCATGTTGTTTCCTATAATGGCTGCATCTTCTTGACTTTCCCAACAGTGTAGGAACATTTCCCCTTCCTCTGCATCCCTATGACTATTTGCTTTTTTCCTCTTTTTGATAATAGCCATTCTAACTGGCATGGGATGATATCTCACTGTGGTCTTAATTTGCATTTCCCTAATGATTAGCATGTAAATAATCTCAAGCCCAGAAAAGGGAAAAGAACTGTCCAAACTCACACAGTCAGATGTAACTAGAACCCAGGTGATTGATGCTCCATCACATGCAAATACAAGTATTTAGAACCTGGAAGTAGTGTTTTGGCAGCAATGAAAGGTAGTGGGTGGATCACATGGAGGTAGATTACAAAAAAAAATTGGGGGTTACCTACATCATGGTTTAGACGATGGGCTGTTTGGCTTTAGGTAACTGCCAAACTTAAATAAGTGGAATAATAATATCCCTCACTAAAAGGATTAAAAGAGATATTATACATTGAAGAATGTTGGATAGTTTGGCCCAGAGCAGTTATATAATAAAATATCATTTATAAATGACAAAAATTCCTAAATTTTATTATGCATCAAAATCACCCCAAAGTCTTGTTAAAACATAGCTTTAGGCCCCCACTACCATTTTTCCTATTCAGAATTTGCATTTCTAATAAGCCCTAGGTGATGCTTATGCCAATGGTCCAGAGAACCATGCTTTGAAAAGTTTTCAGAAAATAAATCAGTGAAAACCTGGGTGAACCTCCCCCTTTTAGTTGCTATCCAAGAGGTGGAAAGACAATACATGTCTTCTGAAATATAAAACAAACAAAAACAAGTAAACTTATGGTTTTTAGAAAATCCTCCTTTTTGGACCTCAAAGGCTCCATAAAAAGGATTTTTGGATTTGGTAAATTCTAATGATATTTATGGCTCTGAAATGTTAAGATCCTACAAAACCTGTTAATATTGTAGAGATAGAGCATTTGCACAACACAAATTCCAAGTAGCCAACCCATTCATGTAGGTACTAGGTCTGTAGGCTTTTATAGCACCCCCTTTTGTCCCCCCCGCACCCACACACCACAACCACTCCGTGATAGAAATCCCTACACAACACACTACACAAAATCGCCACTTGTCCTCAAATAGCCTATGCTACCAAAGGATTAAGCTGGAATAACAGCACATTGCCTCTTCCTAATGCCCCAAAGATCACATCATTAAATTATGTCTAGGGAGGAAAAACAGGCTATTCATGGACTCTGCAACACATGCTTATGTTTTAGATCCAACTGCTGAGACATTCTAAATTTGTTTGCAGTCTTGGAAATTTCATTGCCTCTTCTCAGGATTACGGCAACAGACAAATATTGTCTTTCTATTTCTCTTCTGACTGGTGGGTACTCTAGAAACATCCCTTGGAACATTTGGGATAGATAATAGTTTCTGCGTATTATATTTCACAGAAATTAACAACGTAACCTTAATAGGTGTGGAGGGATACAAAAAAACTATTATATGAGTCTAGAGGATTTATTTCCCCAGACGGCTTCTGTTACAGGCTGTGCCTGAATAAGTGAATTCGCTTTCCTGACCCATTTTCTAATTTATAAACTTAAGGGAGTCACACAAACTCATAGTGACTGACCTTGCTTTGTGAACTAAAGTGAGTTGTATGACACCCACAAAAGTGGGGAGAAATAAAAATAAATAATTCTCACAAAAAGAAAAACAACAAAGTACAGAGGGATGAAAAATTAAAATCACCCACTTTTCTCCTGCCTCTTTCAGACCCCCATAAGTAATTAATGTTAACAGTTCTTTGTGTAGCTTTTTGGATATTTTCTGTATATATATGAACATACATGTAATCTCTTTTGTATTTTAAAAGGAAAAAAATATAAATGTATATACAAAATCATTTTTTTCAAGTTTAGACTCTATTTCATTCATGTATTTATTTATTAGTAGCTTTTTTCTAACCTACAAGCTATTTATTTGTCCTGATGTGCCAGTGTTCTTTGTAATTTATTAAAAAAGACTCGTACTTTAGATAATTCAGTGTAGCATGAAGCTAATGTAGCTGACGACCTTTAATGAAATTTAAGCATTTTACTTGCCATCTGTTTTAGTTAGGATATATACATAGTTACTGTAACAAGTAACTCAACAAACACAAAAGCTTAACAAGTTTTTCAAAACATCATTCTTCTTCATATACTTGTCCATAGGCTAGTAGTTCTGAGTTGACAAGTTGGTTCTTCCATCCTGAATACACGGCTTCATCTCTTGGTCTGTCTTAGGTCTTGCTCATCTCTTAATCAGTAGAAGACAAAGAAATTCTGGACTTTACAGGCGCATTTCTTATTAAAAAACTATCATTACTTTTTGTTTATACTCTTTAGACAGAACTCAGCACAATATTGTACAGTGATCTATCCGTTATGCAGCAGGCCCACAAAACTCAGCCACTTAAAACAAATTATTTATTATCTCTCATGGTTTTGTGTAGTTGGCTGGGTAGTTCTGTGTTATCTCCTGGGCTCCATCATGTAGCTGCACTCAATTTATGAGTTGGTTAGTGTCTGGGCTCAGCTGGACCTTCTCTCCATGTGGTCTTTATTCCGGTATTTTTCAAATTAGGTTGTTTAATAAGCTCCAGGAGAATAAATATAATTTCAAGGCCTTCTCTTGTTTACCACATCCTATTGGTCTAAGCAGGTCCACAATTTAAATTCAAAATTTGGGGACATAGACTCTTTTTTTTCCCATAGGAGGTACATAAAGTCACATTACAAAAGTGTATGTACAAAAAAGGTGCCACAAATCTGTAGAAATTATTGTAAAAATCTACTGTAGTTAGATATCAGCCCTAATCATTCACACCTCTCCCACATTAAAAGCACATTCTTTCTCCTCCAAACACTCTCCCAACCCTCATTCCAGTGCAGCATCAGGCACCAACTCCCTGATCTTACTATGTACATCAGTTTGGGATGCTGGATGTAACTCCTTGGATACAGCTCCTCTTGATCCATAGACCTATCTTTAGATAGGTTGTAGACTTTACCCAACTCAACATAACATGGCTAGACAATGAACAATAACAATAGATATGGCTACTCAAAAAAAAAAAAAAACAAACAAAAAGGCAGAAATGGAAAGCATATAGCAGTCACTAGCCCACAGCAATTCCAAATGTCACAAAAGACTTATTACTTAGACTTCCTTCTCCAAGAAAGATGTCCAGGACTAAAAGTTTCCTTTAATTAAGACATTTCTGTTCCTTGAGAGTGGTTACCAAATCCACTGTTCTTCTAGCTCTGATTTTTAATACTGTCAACATTTTTTTATATTCAAGGAGTATATGTGCAGGTTTGTTACATGGGTAAATTACATGATGCTGAGGTTTGAGTATCATGATCTGTAACCCTTGGTAGTGAGCATAATAACCAATGGATTTTCAACCCTTGTCCCCTTCCCCATTCTAATAGACCCCAGTGTCTATTGTTGCCATTGTTATGTCCATGTATTCCCAATGTTTATCTCTCACTTATAAGTAACGCGTAGTATTTGGTTTACTGCTCCTGCATTAATTCACTTAGGATAATGGCCTCCAGTTGTATCCTTGTTGCTGCAAACAGCATGATTTTATTTGATCATGGCTGCATATTTCATATTATATATGTACCACATTTTCTTTCTCCAATTCACCATTTATGAGCACCTTATTAGATTCTATGTCTTTATTATTGTCAATAGTGCTGCAATGAACATATCAGTGGTATATGTCTACTTAGTAGTATGATTCATTTTTCTTTGCATATATACTCATTAATGGGAATGCTGGGTCAAATGGGTAGTTCCAAGTTCTTTGAGAAATCTCCAAATTGCCTTCCACAAGAGCTGAACAAATTTATGTTCCCATCAACAGTGTCTAAGTGTTGCCTTTCATCCTCAGCCTTATCAGAATCTGCTGTTTTTGACTTTTTCATTATATCCATTCCAACTGATTTGAGATGGTATCTCCTCGTGGTTGGTTTTAATTTGCATCTCTCCAATGATTAGTGATGTGGAGCATTTTTTATATGTTTGTCGATAGCTTGTATGTCTTCTTTTGAAAATGTCTGTTCATGTACTTTATCCAGTATTTAATGGGGTTATTTGCTTTTTGCTTGTTGAATTGTTTAAGACTCCTTATAGATTCTTCATATTAAACCTTTGTGTGATGCATAGTTTGCTAATACTTTCTTCATTCTGTAGGTTGTTTGCTCACTCTGCTGATAGTTTTATTTGCAGTGCAGAAGCTCTTTAGTTTAGTGAGTCCATTTGTCAATTTCTGCTTTTATTGCAATTGCTTTTGATAACTTAGTAATAAATTGTCAAGGTGATATCCAGAATAGTGTTCCTACATTTTCTTCCAGTATTCTTATAGTTTGAAGTCTTACATTTAAGTTTTTAATCTATTCTGCATTAATTTTTGTATATGGTGAGAGGTAGCTGTCCAGTTTCTTTCTTCTGCATGTGGCTAGCCAGCTTCCCAGGACCACTTACTGAATAGGGAGTTCTTTCCCCATTGCTTATTTTTGTCAACTTTATCAAATATCAGATGGTTATAGGTGTGTGGTTTTACTTCTGCATTCTCTATTCTGTGCCTTTGGTTTATACGTCCATTTTTGTAACAGTACCATGCTATTTTGGTTACTTTAGCCTTATAGTATAGGTTGAGTCAGCTACTGTGATGCCTCCAGCTTTGTTTATTTTGCATAAGTGTTGCTTTGGCTATCCAGTCTCTTCTTGGTCCCATATAAATTTTACAATAGTTTTCTTTTTTCCAATTTTGTGAGAAATGATATTGATAGTTTGATAGAAATAGCATTGAATCTGTAGATTGCTTTGAGCAGAATGGCCATTTTGACAGCATTGATTTTTCCAATACATGAACATTGAATGCTTTATTTGTTTTTGTTTTCATTTATTTTATTTTTCCATAAGTTATTGGGGTACAGGTGGTATTCGTTACATGAGTAAATTCTTTAGTAGAGATTTGTGAAAACCTGATGCACCTATCACCTGAGCAGTACACACTGCACTGGATTTGTTGTCTTTTATCCTTCACTCCCCTCCCACTCTTCCCTCCAAGTCCCCAAA
>JAZHEH010003105.1:0-122500 GCA_036589455.1 Ateles fusciceps
ACTTCTATCAATATTTTTTAAACAGTAGAATATGCTAGAGTATTAATTTTATTCAACAACTTCAGCAAAAGTATAAATCTAACCCTGGCCATAATCCTTGAAATCTTGGTTTTCATTTGGCTTGCTTATTTTAACATCTTAGCTACTGTCATGTCATAAGGAAAACGGTGTATGCACAATGGGTATGCATAATATAGTGGGTCAATGCACACGTGTGCATATGTATTATGTATACCTTCCAGCAGTAGTCAAGATTAGCTCTATCCCAAATGCCATAGATCTAGTTTTCTCTCTTGGTGTCCCAAATAGAGGCTGCCTCGTTTAATTTTCTATATTAATGTTTTGCAGAAATATTGAAAGTGTAGTAGGAAAAAAAGGGGAGGAAGGGGAAATATAGGGTTTAATTTCTAATCTTTGAGGAACTAAATTGGCTTGACCTTACTAATAGTTACCGTAACTTGAATGAGCTAAACTTTACATAGGCTTTTGAAAATCTTTCTGACTTACAGAAAAAAAAAAGATTGAGTCTGAGACATTTTCAAAACATAATATAAAAGTGTTCTAAATACATGTTTTTAAAATAATTTTCTGGAGAGATAGTTCGACACTGAATTTGTCAAAGATGCCTGAGACTATCTTTTAGCATATTTAGCAGGTTTCCTCAACCTTCGGCACTAGATGTTAGTAACAAGCCTAACAATTCCAGTTACAGTCATGAGCAAGTCTTAGAGTGAAATCTAAAATAAAATCTAGTGACCTATAAAATCCTAGAAAATCACATTGACTGTTACCACTATGAGCTCAACACTTATAATTGTTCTCCTTCCACAGTCTTCTCTAGTCACAGCCACTTGGCTAATTTTTAAACAATTTAAGCAATCTTCCACCAGGAATCATCATATTTGTTGATCTTGCTGCATGCTGACATGAGTATTCCCTTATTATTTTATTTAGATATTTACTTGAAAATTACTGTGTAAGCAAATTATCATATATTTGTTTTACACAAACTAAAATTTATTTTATAATAGAGAATCTTGCCTCTTACATTTTATACAGAATTGATCATCCAATTAATTAAAAGCAAATATAAAAACTTATAGCATAACCACTAAAACAAAAACGTAACATCTAGAATCCTAAACTGGAAAAGTAAAATTTAATTTAAGTATTTTATACCTTTTTGAAGAACAAAAGCATGTGTCATAACTGAAAATAAATTTGAGGTTAGAAAAAAGTCAGTGCTTCATAGATAAAAAATAAAAGCAAAAGTTCAGGGCAGGCAATTTCAAACCATTCAAAGAAATATTAAATCAATTAAAAATCATCTGGACCCTGGATATAAATAGTTTATATCAACCAATTAAACACTTAAAAGAGAAAATTATTAAATGGCAAACTCTTTTTTGGTGGATTACCACACTACCTCCTAGGCACAGATGAAGGCTCTTTAGAATTGAAATCCACAGTTTTAATGCAAGACCATGATTCCCGATTCTGGAAAAAATAATAAAAAAGCATTATGTGCTAATTTACTTTTTTATTTATTTATTTATTTATTTATTTATTTATTTATTTATTTATTTGCCAGTCTTTCCAGGGGACACATGAAGAATCGATGAAACACATTTATTTCTGCCTTGCGTAATTCAGAACTCACTCTTGGTTGAAAATGCTAGAAATTGATTATAAACATTTAAGTTGCTGAGAACAAGGAAGATAGTTATTTTGTGCAACAGACAAACTATAAACATGGACAAAAGTTAAAAAGATCTTTATTTGCCGAAATCTGAATATTCAAAGTCAGTTTAATATACTGAAAGATCTAGAAAATTATGCCCATGCTTATGACAGGAAACATTCTCTAACAACACGTAAAACCACATGTGTTTATTCTCCAGTATATCTTTAACTCCAATATGAGAATAAATTGAAAGCTAAGAAAGAATTACAAACAAATCCCTCTAAGAGTTGAAGGAGACTTTTAATACATAACCAGTTTTAAAAAGTGATAGTTTTATTACTTAATTTTTAAAATTTTGTACTATAAGTTCTGGGTCACAGATGCAGAAAGTGCAGGTTTCTTACACAGGCATACATGTGCCATGGTGGTTTGCTGCACCCATCAACCAGTCATCTACATTAGGTATTTATCCTAATGCTATCCCTCCGCTACACCCACAACACCCCAACAAGACCCAGTTTGTGATGTTCCCCCTCTCTGTGTCCATGTGTTCTCATTGTTCAACTCTCACTAATGAGTGAGAACATGCAATGTTTGGTTTTCTGTTCTGGTGTTAGTTTCCTGAGAATGATGGATTCCAGCTTTACCCATGTTTCTTTGTTGATTTACTTTGTTAATTTACAAGTGAAAGAATGGCAAAAATCTTCAACCAGAATATAGTCAATGATAGCCACACGAAGAAACATAGTCAAGAGCCAAGACATAACAATCGTGAAACCAGAAAGGGATAAGTAACTTGTAATGTTCAAGTAAGTCTCAATTAAAATTAACAGATAACTGCTCAGCAGAAACCCCGGAAGTTAGAAGACAGTAGAATATCAAAGTTTTAATGGAAAAAAAAGTGCTATCCAACCTGACATCCAGAACTGGTAAAATGATACTCAAGCAAAAATGTCTGGATAAAGGAAAGCTAGAAAACTTGGCGACTAACCTTTCACTAAAGAAAAAATGCTATTATGATTACAACCCTGGCAAAGTTAAAAATTAATGAACACTCAATAAATTGAGAAGGATGGAAATGTACAAGAGCAGCATATTCTAATATTGTTAAGATCAAACTTTAGGTTAGTCAAAAAAACTTTAGTATTATTCAAAGTAGGCTATTTTAAATTTAAAGTAGAAATTGAAGTTTCAAATATAACTATTTAGTATAAAAGTACAGAATAATAGTTTAAAAATTAATCATATTTTTTAAATGGGCAAAGGAGGATTTGAAGTTCAGATAAAATAAAATAAAATGTAGAAACCAAGTAAATGTCAGAGTAAGCAATATTTTAATTGCATTTTATTTTAAATGTGAGCTCTTGTCTAAAAAGGCGTAGACTGGCACAAACACACTTTTTAAAGAATAATGTATTCATGTTATTTCTACGCAAGCCTTACTTTAGTCACAAAGACACGGAGGGCAAAAGTAAAATAATGTAAATTTCTAGGAAAAACATGCCAATGGACTACAGAACACTATATATCTGTCTCTTCAACTATGCAATAGGGGCAGTGGCAGAATGAGTGTGGTGCAATTATTTTGTAATTCTAGAGTCTACCTGAAGGTTTACAGCTTGCAAAAGAAGATGTCTATACTAAACATTCAATTAAATTTTATTAACTTTATAGCACAGATTAACAGCAGCTGCTTATTCTTTATGAACCACTGCTGAGGTATGCTGCCTTAAAAATACTTCAGGAGAAGCTTGTAAACGCCATGCTAAAAAGAAAGAACCCTGCCCTTCAAACCTCAGGAGGACTTGTGGACTGAATGCAGCTTTAAATATGGAAGTCTCAGCAGAAGTAAATAGTCACTGTTTCACTTCCCTACCATTTTGCAGGCTTTTCCTCCTCCTGCTCAAGCAACTTTTAGAAGATTTAAAGAGCCAGAACATCTTATTTTTTAAAATTATTTTAATTTCATTTAAGAGGTAAGACATTTATGGACAATAACATTCAAAAGTAAACACATATAAATAAAAATTTAGAATAAATTGAGATGTTAACCTTATGTGCCCCCAATCAGTGCAGACGACTAAACAAGCAAACAAACAAACAAACAAAACAAGAGGAGGTATAGTAAGACTGATTTTCCGGACAGAAAGAGCCTATATAATGAATTTTAAAAACCTAGTGAACAATAGGAGGAGAAAATCTGACTTTCAATGTTACAGAGATTTAAATTTCAAATTCCCTTTATAAATACAAACAAAGTCACAAACGAAAAATGAAATAGGAATCTATAGTTCATTGAAGAGAAATAACAATAGGAAACTTCCTGGATGGCCCAAATGGCATGCTTACTAAAAAATACATTTTAGGCCGGGCATGGAAGCTCATGCCTGTAATCTCAGCACTTTGGGAGGCTGAGACAACCAAATCCCAAGGTCAAAAGATCAAGACCACCCTGGCCAACATGGTGAAACTCCATCTCTATCAATAAATACAAAACATAGCTGGGTGTGGTAGTGCACCGCTGTAGTTTCAGCTACTTGAGAGGCTGAGGCAGGATAATTGAAGGAAAAATTAACAAATCTAATAAAAAAGCTATTGAAATTATTAAGTCAGTGAAAGAAAAAATATGTAAATATGAAAACACTATCAAAGAGCCACACATAAGCATTTTGGAAGTTTAAGGGAAAAAACAAACAAACAGAGAAAAAAAAAAAACGAATAATCATGAAGACTACTAAAAACAAAATGGTCGACTATGTCACAAATTTGAGAAAATGAAAGACACTCAAGAAGCTGAAGAAACTTCAGGTAAGACAAACTCAAAGAAACATGTTCAAATATACATGATTATCACCACCAATTCCACAGAAATACAAACTATCATCAGAGAATGATACAAACACCTCTATGCATATAAACCAGTAAACCTAGAAGAAATGGACAAATCATATTCATGACAAAGTTGTGATTGCTGTGCTGAAGATTTCATGCTGATTGGCTGTTCTATTAGCATTTAGGAAGGACAGCTTTACAAATGTTTACATTTGAGATTGAGATAATACTTTTATCGATTGACTTCCATGTTAAAAAAAATACATAATTATTAAACTTTTAAAAACAAATAAAAAGATAATCTTGCAAGAAACAAGATAAGTGATTACTCATTAATGAAGACCGTCAAAAACAAACAGCAAGTTTCTTTCCTAAAAACTCACCAGCCAGAAAGCAGTAGAATAATATATTCCAAGAGATGTAAGAGAAAGCCTTCACACAGTAATGTTGTGTTAAAACAATATTTCCATCAAAAGTGAGGGAGAAATTATTACATTTTCGAATAAAATTTGTGGTTTATTACCAGCACACTACACTTTAAGAAATACTTTATGGACTACTTCAGGGTTAAATGAACAAACACTAAATATTGTATAATTAAATACAGATCAGGGTAAATGTAAATACTTGAACAATTATAAAGGATAAAATAAATTTAAAATGTGCACCACCACAATTTGTTCTCCAGATAATTTAAAACACTAATATATATATTTTTAGAAACTGTCACTCATTTGAGCTTTGACATACAATGCCTAGAGGTATAATTTTGAGAACACAATAGGTGAATAATAGTGGCCCAGCTATGCAGGAATGAGAGTTTTGTGTATTATTGAAGGTAAACTAGCATAACATTAATAATGTACTTTTAGAAGGTTCCATGTAATTGTTATAGCAGCCACAAAAGAAAGAGTAACAGGCAGATAGAAAGCTTTTGGCACTACACCAGAGTAGGAACTGTGGATTCAGCTACTCTTACCAGAGGCCGTTTAGCCAACTGC
The DNA here is from genome assembly GCA_036589455.1 of Ateles fusciceps. Lineage (NCBI taxonomy): Eukaryota > Metazoa > Chordata > Mammalia > Primates > Atelidae > Ateles > Ateles fusciceps. Next base: position 5,518 of record JAZHEH010003105.1, read on the forward strand.
CTTTGAACTATGAGACCAAGCCCAAGCTGTCTCACCAGGAAGTAAGTGTGGAGAACCTAAGTCACATAACATAGCTGCTTCTTCACACAACTTTTACTACACAAGTGGCCACTGAGTGGAAGAGGCTTATCCATAGCAAACACCTAGTAAAGCACTGGAGGCAGAAAGAAGTGGCTATGTGGAGACTCAACTGATACAAAGTTGGCACAGCCACTGCCTCCATTTTGTCTCTTTCTTCATGACTTTCCAGGATTTTTATGTTGAAACCACTGTTGATAAGAGAGAAAAAGAAACAAGAAAAAAAATGGAGACAGAGTATTTAGTTCAGTGCAAAGGTTATGACAAACAGAATGACACTTGGGAAACAAAGCAGAACGTTGTGAACTGTGAAAGATGTATTTGTGGCTTTAACAGGTGACAGACTGAAAAACAGAACAAAAAGACACAGTCTGGAACAAGCAGAACTTTTTCAAATAATTCCAGACAAGGAAATTCCAGATCTACCAACAGCAGTTTCCTAAGAACTCTCCAAAAATGCCATTGACTGGCAAACACCACAAATCCAAAAAAAATAGCCAGTACTTTCCTGCCAGCCAGACTGCTAGAATAAACACCACTTCAGCTGTCTGACCCCAAAAATATGGAGCTGATAAATTCAACTATCAAGACACTTGCCCCTTAGGTACTCTTTAACAGCAAGAACAAAATAAATAGCTTTCAGGGACCCAAGAAACTGGATTCTGTCGCACCAGATCAGCAGGACAAGGTGGTGTTCAAGGTGGAAGCAGAGAAGCCCATCACAGTTTCATCATATCCTAGTGCAGAACAGGATGGAATGCAAAACAGGACCCAGACACACCCACTAATGTATCAGATGTCTGGCTTGGTTACTATTTCATGGCCACAGACAAAACTAACATGGAAGGTATGTTGGTATTAATGGACCCCTTAACAGCCAATGGAGCAGCAAATATTCATACATCTGTTCCAAGAGTGAGAGATTACCAAAGAAATATTATTGAAGAAGGAAAAGACCAGCCTTTTATCAAGAGGATATATTTCACTATAAGACAAAAAGAAAGTGCCAGCAGATACAGAGGAACTGTAGTAAAGAAAGACAACGGATTACCCAGTTATTGCTATCTACTTTATTGACAGTAAAAAGAAAAATGCAATTAATACAGAAGTAATTAAAGAAATCCTGAATGCTCTAGAAAGAGCTGCCACAGATGACAGCAGGCTCATGCTGTTCGGCACAGCTGGCAGTGTCTTTTGCTGTGGTCTTTTGCCTTAGGGTACTTTGTAAAGCATTTAAGGAATGACAAAAACAGAATGAACATTGAAGTGGTAGACACCATGAAGAATTTTGTGAACGCTTTCATTCAAGTTTTAAAGCCTACTGCTGCATTAGCCAATGGCCCAGACATTGGATTAGGTGCATCCATACTGCCTCTTTGAGATTTGGTTTGGGCTAAAGAAAAGGCTTAATTTCCAACACCTTGTATGAACTTTGGACAGAGTCCAGATGGCTGTGCTACTCTTACATTTCCAAATATCATGGGTGCGGCATCTGTCAATGAAATGTTGATTGGTGAGTGAAAGCTGACAGCACAGGAGGCATGTGCCAAACACCTGGTCTCTAAGGTGTTTTTGACTTCAGCTTCCACCCAAGAGGTTATGATTGAAATTAAGAACCTTGCCTAATGTAATTCAGTTATGCTGGAGGAATGTATGGCCCTTGTTTACTGTAATGTTAAATGTAATTGGAACAGGGCAGTGAGAGACAGTGTGAATTACTAAAGAAAGTCTAGAGCTTAGCACAAGGGTTAGAGTTCATGTTAAAGTATACTCAAAAGGAAATTGATTCATTTTAATTGCCAGTTTGTCTGCTCAGGACACAATAACTGAGCTGTGTGGAATACATCACTAACTGCAAGATGCCCTAATCCATCTCTATAGCTCCCCAAAATTTCAATTATAACTGAGGCTTTGAAGGAGAACTGAAAACACTTAAGCCATTTGTTTAATATCATCCAGGCATTTGTAAGTACTATAAATTTGAAATAAATATTAACAAAACTACTTTGCTCAAACGTCATAATTTTATGCACGTATAAGCCCAAATTTAATAGCGGACTGTTGAGCACTAGCCTGTCCTTTCAAGCCCTAATCTTTATTTATGGCTGCTACTAGATAAAAGACCAGAATTATGTTTTATTTGATTTGAGTGACAGAAACATCTGTAATAATGTTTTCTTATTTTTATATCCCAGAATGCAGAGTCTAATGGGGTATGAGGCAGTCTCTGCTTCTCTTCCCCAGATAGAGACATAGAAACATCTGAGATGATGCCTTTGATTTTATAGTGATAAAAATCCATCAGACAGAAAATTCTAAATTAAAAGACCTATATTTAGGATAAAGAAATTCAACACAAAATTTATTGATGTTCTTTCTCCCAAACTAAACATATGGTTGAATTTATGTGGCGATATCAATTAATTTTCTTTTTCTTCATAAAATCTAGCTCTTATCTAGTTAACATAAAAGCAAAAAAGCCTTCATCTCTCTAAAGTAAAACTTGTTGCACAGTATTAGAGAATCATGGAATCAATTAGGTAGAAACATCCAAACTTTAATGTTTATAATGTGGTTTTAGGTTAGTGAAGAATATGTTCTATTTAATAAATTAAAAACATGGAAAAATTATTAAAGGCAGAAACTTCTTTTAAAATAAAGAAAAGAAATCTAAACTATATATATAACATTTAAAATTATTGTTGTCTAGTATATGTGCACAAAATTTTCTAGAAAAGTTTACATGTTCAGTCATCCAGAGGCTGTCTGAATCTTGTTTTTGGGATTTATGGAGGCTCCACTACATTGGCATAGTTGAATAACCCACTGGCCACTGGTGATCAATGTGTCTTTTGTCACAGGATCTTTAAGGTGTTGCTTCACTAGCCAAAAATCTCTATGGATGATGGCACCATTGCTCAAGTTTCTCTTGGTCGTTAGGCTTATTTTACCTATTCAGCTTGGCAGGTTGCCCACAACTCAATCTGCAGGCTCAGGTACTATTCCTGCTAAGGGTGAGCCAGGCACAGAGTAGAGAGAGGTGCATGAGTGAGTGACTGTTGAGTCAAGCCACTGCATACAGCTAGGCTCAGACACTGTGTAAAGCTGACAAGGTCCAGGTACCAGCACAGGTGCCAGTTTTTGGCAAGTCTGTGACTAAATTCGGCACACCCCAAGTTGTTTTTCCTGCAGGCACCGGGGAATCCAGTTGTGCTGACACCCAGAAGCCTAGAAAGTCAGAAACTGCAGAGCTTCCAAAATGGTGTCACAGCCCTGGCTTGGGAAAGGTTTAGGTCAGGGCTCTTTTAAGGGCTGAAGCCCTGCTTTATTTTATTTTATTATTTTTTAGTTTTAGTTTTAGTAAGCAACAATGTGGCAAGTTTGTGTGCTTCGGCCCTATTTGTTTGACTGATTTCTCAGTTTTTTTTATATAGTTGAGTCCTTGTGCCATGTTCAGTAAGAATGAGGTATGAAGACAATAGAATAACAAATAAGTGCTTTATTGAGTGACCGTGCATTTCTCAGGAGATCCAAAGTGGTATTTCCTTTTCTAAAGAAGGACATATTTGCACCTGTGTGACACTCAATAAAGAGGAGACACAGAGTGAAGAACTCCAATCTTGCAGGTAGGTTGTGCTGACACCCGTGCAGCCCTCAGTAAAGAGGCGATGCATAGTGCAAACCTCCTATCTGCAGGAAGATTGTCGAGATGTCTCTGCAGTCCTTAGTGAAGAAGAGACCTATCTAACCACAGACTAATAATCCCAATAAGTGTACAACTCTCAGTGGAGAGGAGACCCACAGTCAATAGCTCCACTTTACAAGCAGGTTATTCCATGGCATGCCTCAGTCTGGAGTTCATCTGGGCTTCACCTGGTAGAAAGAATGTGCCTCGTGGTCCATGGGTGGTGATGGGTAGGACCAGAAAGTGGCATAAGCTCTCCCTATGATCTGCAGAACATGCAGCCTCTTGCCCAGGCTGTGGACAATCCATTACTTAAACATTCCTTTAGGGATGCTTCACTGAGGGACCCTTTCTCTCTGCCTAGGTGCCTGTCTGTCTCCTGCTAAACTTCATGGTGCCAATACTGTTTGTGCAGAGAAACCTCCAGGCCAATACTAAGCTGCCTTCTGCCCTACCCAACTTGCTGAGCCTCCTATGCTCACTGGTGTCCAAGAAATAGAGACACTGGAGGTGGCAGAAGGCTGTTCTGTCAGCACAACCTCAAGTGCGAGCACACTGGCAAAGTTGTGAAAGCACCTGGGCTCAGTCAAACATTTGCTTCAAAGTCAGAGGGGGCACTGGGAGCTGGTAGAGGCCAGGCAATGAGAGAATGCACTTCAGAAACGTTCTGGGACGGATGGCTTCCCACGTCATGGAAAACACAGGGACACCTGAGTCTACAGCTGTGGCTGGAGGGCTGCAACTGTGCCTGAGTAGGTGGGGCACAGCCCTGGCTTTCTCTCCCTCACTGCACCTGGCATTTTGGCAACAGCCCTTTTAGGTGGGTTGCCGCTACCGTTACCTACAGCACTTTTCCCGTTCCAGAGTGACGCAGGGTGAACCTGAGAGTCCCTAATCTTTGATAATGCCTCTGTCTTTATATTGACAAACCCCAACTTGAAGCTGTCAGTCAACATTCGCATATAAAATGACAGCACTTTGGGGATTCCAAAGATTTAAGAGTTCTATACCAGAAAACAAAGAGCCAACCACTTCTAAATCATCCTTTCAGCTTCTGCTTTTTCCCAGTCCAATGTCCCAGACAAAGCTTTTACTTCAACCTCCGATTTGTTCCAGGCCAGGTCCTGAACCAAACTGAGTTGGGCTGTCTTCAAGACAGCTCACAGAGAACTCAGAATGTATCTCACTTTCCAGTTCATAGAAACACCAGACTCAGCCGTAGAGTTGGAAAATCTCCAGCCCCCTCTTTACTGTGGAGAACTTATTTCTTTTGCTTATTAAAGCTTTGTTCTTACCTGAACTTTGTCTCCAGGAACGTTAATTAACCTTAATGACCATGGGGCATTACTTCAGCCTGCGATTTGTCCCAGGCCAAGCTCTCAGGCCAAGTTTCCACTTCAGGTCCTGTTTGGTCCAGGGCCCAAGCCGAGGGCCAACCAACAAAAGTCACGTCTGTGCATTATCACTTCAGCTTCTGATGAATCACACATTCCTTTATTTATTCATCTTCAGAAACCCTCAAGCCCAGCCTCACAGTAGGCAAACCACTCAAACCCCCAATCCATCATAAATAGCTTTTTACTTTCACATATTAAATTTTTTACTTCAACCTGTTTGCATCCATGCTCCTTATTTTTCCTGGCCAAGAGATGAAGAGCTCTGTGTGATACTTCACAATAATAGACTGTTACATTGTGGTACATTAATGTGACTAAAATGATTAAAGTCTGTAAATTGAACTCTGGGATGCTTTAGTCAGCTGGACTATCTGGGAAACTTGCCGCACACTGAGATGCGTATCTTTGGGGAAATCCAAAATGTAGTAGTCGCCAACGCGGGCTGGAAAACATGAAGATAGCTTCATTTTGTTGCCTTACCTGTCCTTCCTGAGCTGCTGTGGCTGTGTGTTACCTCTAGGACTTTATCATCTATAATTGTTCCCCTTCTACAGTCTTTTCCAGCCACAGTGACCTGGCTATGTTTTAAACAATTTAAGCAGGCTTCCACCAGGTGTCACCATAAGTGTTGCTCTTGCTGCATGCTTACGCGATTATTCCCTTCTTACTTTATTTGGACATTCACTTAAGAGTCACTTTGCAAAAGAATTATTGCATACTTGTTTTATATAAAATCAAAATTTACTTTATAATAGACAATCTTGCTTCATATATTTTCTATGGAATTGATAACATCAATTAATACAAAGTAAACAAAAAACTTTTTAACATAAACGCTAAAACCAAAATCTAACATCTAGGATGACAAATTAAGAGAGTAACGTTCAATTTAAGTGTTATATACAATATTGACAACATAAATCTCATACATAAAAATTAACTCTAAAATTAGAAAAAATTAGTACTTCATACATAAAAATGAAAGCATAACCGCAGGGCAGGCAACTTCAAGCCATTCAAAAAAAAAAAAAAAAATCAAACCAATCAAAAACTGCTCTTGGAATTTTTCATTCTTCTAAATTTGTAGAATTGTCTCAGATTATATCTGTTCACACAGAATATTCATTAGTAGTTAACTTTGACAGGGCTGTAATAGTAATAGCATTTTTATTTTAGAAAAAGGTTACTCACAGTTTCCTTTAGGTTTCCTTCGTCTAGTCATTTTTGCTTGAGTATCATTTTACCAGTTATAGATTTCAGGTCTGATAGCAGTTTTTCTTTCCTGATATTCTACAACCATCTGTCTTCTGTGGTTTCTGCTGAACAGTCATCTGTTAATTTTAATCAAGACTCTCTTGTACATAACAAGTTGCTTATAGCTTTCTTCTTTTACAATTTTCTTTTCCTTGTCTCTCTTGATTGACTATAATGTTTTTTGTTGTGTCTATTATGGACTATATTTGGGTTGAAGATTTTTTGCCCTTCTTCAACTTGTAGATTCAGATTTTTAATTAAGTTAGGAAAATGTTCGTCCATTTTTTCTTTCAGATATTATTTTAACCTCTTCTTTTCTGTATGTAGGAAATACCCATATTGCATGTGTTTGTATACCTCGTCGTGTTCTATTGACTCCTTATGTTTTTCACATAATTTGATTTTAATTCTCAGACTTCATTATTTCAGTTTTCATTTTTTCAGCGTTTCTGAATATTTACCTGTTCTAATCTGCTGTTAAACTCATATATTGTAGATTTTATTTGAGCCATTGTGCTGTTTATCTCAAATTTTTTATATTTTCTTTTATAATTTTTGTCACTGATGCTCTCACGTTGTTCTTTCATACTTTGTCATTTTTCTTTAAGTCTACTTAAAACTGTTGCTTTAAATTCTTTGTCTATAAAACATGGGACAGGATCTGTTTCTGTATTTACTTTACATTGTCCATAGGCTTCGGTTTGTTTTTGTGTTCTTGTTTTTCAGAAAACCATATTTAAAATGTCATAATGTGCTAACTGAAAATTCTAGGTTTTCTTCATTTCTCCAAGGTGTTTCATACTTATTAAATACGTATCTTGCATTTCATTAGCATTTAAAATAAGAACAATGTAAAAACTATCACATTTTAAAGACTGGATCTGTATTAATACTCTCTTTCAACATTCAGGGGGATTGTTTATAATTCTGTCTTAGTCTTCAGTTTCTTGTCACATTGGAAGTATAGAATTGATGCATATCGTTTTGTTTTTCAGTATGTTTTCTATCATAACCTGTGCATTATTTTCGAAGTTTTTTAGTATATTAAACTGCTTTTAAATATTCTGATCTTTGCACGTATTGATCTTTAAACTTTTGTCCCATTTATGGTTTATATATTTTATAAAATTACTGTATTGTTTTTGTTGTTGCTGCTCTCAGTAACTTAAATGTTCGTGAAAATTCCTGGAATTTTCAACTGAGGGTTAATTTAGAGTTAGGTAAAACAGAAATGTGTTCATCAATACTTCACATATGTCTTAAAACGATTAGAGAAAACACAATAAGTTAGCATATCAGTGCTTCTTGACTCTTTTCTGGAGGAGGAATCAGGTCCTCACGTTGACAGTAACAGATCTCAATTTTGAAGGCTTTATCTATCCCTGGGAGGTGGTGTGGCAAGCCACACACACACAAACAAGCTTATTATATTATAATTGTCCTCTTTTGTGTTTACTTGGTTGATATGAACCCTTGATTTTTAGTGTGCAGACTGATTTGGTTGATTCGACATTTTTTAGAATGATTCAAAGCTGTCTGTTCTATAGTTTTGCTTTCATTTTTATCTATGAGGCACTTGATTGTTTCTTTATTTCAGAATTTTATTTTGTGTATAATGTTTTTTATTTTTATTTTTGTCCCTTTAAAATGTTGTTTAAAATACTTAAATTGAAAGCACTTTCAATTTGGAATACTACATGACAGCTTTTGGTTTCAGTGGTTATGTTATAAAGTTTTGGCTTGCTTTTTATTAATTGAGGTTACAAATTTCCTAGAAAATGATGAAGACCAAATTATTTATTATAAAGTAGATTTTAGTTTCATGTAAAACAAATATATAACAATTTGCTTACAAAGTGACTTTCAACTAGATGTCTAGATAAAATAGTAATATTTAAATTATATCTATATAAAATAACTTTTTAAATAATGATGTCTAGATAATTTAAAGCCAAAAGAAACTGTGACTAACTCATCTGCTACAAAATACTATTATTATTACAACACAAAGTAAAGTGTTAATGAACACTCAGTGTATACATTTATAATCTGAGGCAATAATATGAAATTAGAAGGATGGAAAAGTGCAAGGGCAGCATACTTTATATTGTTGACTTTAAACTTTACTCAAACAAGTTAGTATTATTCAAAGTAGACTCTTCTAAGTTTATAACAATATTTCAAGCTGCAAATATAACTGCATATGTTATTCAAAATACAGAATTTTGAAAAAAAAAAAGTATTTATTATACTTTAAGTTCTGGGGTACATTCACAGATCGTCCAGGTTTGTTACATAGGAATACACGTGCCATGGTGGTGGTTTGCTGCATCCATTTCCCCATCATCTACATTAGGTAATTCTCCTAATGCTATCCTTTCCCAATGCCCCCACTCCTTGCTATTCCTTTTCTAGTCCCCCAATCCCGAGGCCCTGGTGTGTGATGGTTCCCTCTCTGTGTCCAGGTGTTCTCATTGTTCAACAACCATTTATGAGTAAGCACATGCAGTGTTGTGTCAGTTTGCTGAGAATCATGGTTTCCAGTTTCATCCACATCCCTGAAAAGGACATAAACTCATCAATTTTTATGGTTGCATATTATTCCATGATGTATATGTGCCACATTTTCTTTATCCAGTCCATCATTGATGGGCATTTGGCTTGGTTCCAAGTCTCTGCTATTGTAAGCAGTGCCACAATGAACATATGTGTGTATGTGTCTTTATAATAGAGTGATTTATAATCCTTTGGGTATATACCTAGTAATGATATTGCTAGGTCAAATTCTTTTTCTATTTCTAAATCTTTGAGGAATCGCCACACTGTCTTCCACAATGGTTGAAATAATGTACACTCCCAACAACAGAATAAAAGTGTTCCCATGTCTCCACATTTTCTCCAGCATCTGTTTTCTCCTGATTTTTTAATGATTGCAGTTCTAACTGGCATATGGCGGTGTCTCAATGTGGTTTTGATTTACATTTCTCTAATAATCTGAAATGATCATTTTTTTCATGTTTGTTGACTGCATAAAAGTTTTCTTTAGAAAAGTGTCTGTTCATATGCTTTGTCCACTTTTTCTATGGGGTTCTTTGTTTTTTCTTGTAAATTTGTTTAAGTTCTCCGTAGATTCTGGATATTATTTTCTTGTCAGATGGGTAGATTGCAAAAATATTTCCAGATTCTGTTGGTTGCTGGTTCACTCTACTGATATTTTCTTTTGCTGTGCAGAAGCTCTTAAGTTTAATTAGAGCTCATTTGTCTATTTTGTCTTTTGTTGCCGTTGATTTTTTGTGTTTGGTCATAAAGTGCTTGCTCATGCCTATGTCCTGCATGGTAGTGCCTAGGTTTTCTTCTAGAGTTTTAATGGTTTTAGGTCTCATGCTTAAATCTTTAATCCATCTAGAGTTAATTTTTGTATAATGTGTAAAGAAGGGATCCTGCTTTAGCTTTCTGCATAGGCTAGGCAGTTTTTCCAACGCCATTTATTAAATACGGAATCCTTTCCTCATTGCTTGTTTTGTCTTGTTTGTCAAAGATCAGATGGTTGTAGTTGTGTGACATTCCTTCTGAGGTATCTGTCCTGTTGCATTGGTCTATACCTCTGTTTTGGTACCAGTATCATGACGTTTTAAGTACACAACCAAAGTTTTTTAAAGGAACAAAAGATAAAATGAGGATCAAAAAAGATTTAAAAAATATGGAAAACAAGAAAGTAAATATTAACATAAGTAATATTATTCTTGTAATAACTTTAAACATGTGCTTTTTCTTAAAAAGGACCAGACTGATGCAAATGCATTATCAAAAGAATTATTCATTTATATAATTTCCATGCCAGTCTTACTTTAGGTGAAAAGACTCAGAAGCCAAAAGTAAAATAATGCTATGTTCTGGGAACGGCATGACAATGGACTACAGAGTACTATATGTCTGTCTCTTCTACTAAACAGTAGATACACTGGCAAAATTAATGTAGTGCAATTATTTTTGCAATTTCAGAGTTTATCTGAAGGTTAACAGCTTCTAAAATAAGATTTGCATAGTAAAATATAACTAAATTTTATCAATTTTGTAGCACAGATCAACGGTAGCTATTCATTTGTTATTAACCATCACTGTGACATGCTGCCTTGCAAAGACTTCTGAAGCAGCTTGCAAGAGCAGAAAAACAGAAAGGGCTCTGCCTTCCAAATCTCAGGAGGATTTATGCACTCAATGTGGCTGCTAATTATGGAGGTCCCAACAGAGATGAATAGCCATTGTTTCACTCACACATATTGTGTAGGCTTTTCCTCCTCCTGTTCAAGCAATTTTCAGAAGATAACTTAAAAAGCCAGAATGCTTTTTCTATATTTTTCTTCTTAGGAAGTCAGACATTGGTAGACAAAAACATTCAAAATAAATACATATATATATGTACATAGACATATATATACATAGACAGCCCAAATGGCAGGTTTACTGAAAAAAATTTTCGAAATTAATGTTCCTAAGAAGATAATAGAATAAACAAAAGAAACACAGAAAAATTATGAGCAAAATAATTATTAATAAACGGTGTAAAATTATTTTAATAACAAAAAATTATATAGATAAAAGTAAAGCAAACGAAATAAAAATTCCCTATAGAAAATTAAAAGCAGACTTGAGTAGAGGGAAGACCAAACTATCAGCAAATCTAAAGAACAGGCAACTGAATTTATTATGTCAAGAAAAAAAATAATAAAAGGAAAACAATGAAGACATGTGAACACAGCCTAGAAACCTGCAGAAAAGCATCCAGCAGCCATATTTACACATTGTGGAGGTTCAAAGGAAGAGACAAGGAATCAGGTAGACTATTTAAAAAGCAGTAGTCAAAAATGTCACAAATTTGAGAAAATAAATAAGCACCCAGAAGCTCAACAAACTTCAAGTAAGATAAAGTCGAAGAAACACACTTAAACTTGCATAATAATTTAGCCATTTAAAACAAAAACAAAGAGAATCTTGAAAGCAACAAGAGAAATGACTAGTTATGTACTAACAACTCTCAAAAATAATCATTATTATTATTATTATTATTAATTTTTTTTGTTGTTATTATCTGGAAACTCAGAGGCCACAAAGCAGTAGCTTAATATATTTCAAGTGATGTGAGAAAAACTTTCAAATGGAAACCTTATGTGTAAAGAAATTGTCCATCAAAAGTGAGGGAGAAATCATGACATTCCCAGATGAAATCTGGGGCCTTTTTCTAATAGACACCCTTTAAGAAATGCCTTATCGGGTACTTTAGGGTAAAATGAATGGACACTAAGTAGCAGTATAAATAACTAAAGATTAAAATAAGGAAAAATAGATAAACAATTTTAAAAGATAAATAAAATAACAATGTGTAGCTTCACAGTCTGTTCTACACATAATTTGAAACACTAATTTATTTAATACAAAGTTCTCACTAAAACTTTGCGATGTGTTTTTGACATACAATAATTACTGATATAATTTTGAGAACTGAATAAGTAAAATAATAGGAGCCAAAACCTATAGAGAATTATGAGTTTGCATGTTGTTGAAGGTAAGCTAGTATAGCTTTAAAAATGTTATGACTTTAGAATGTTCAATATAGTTGCCATGGCAACAACAAAAGAGAGTATCAGGCAGGTATAAAGCTTTGTGAACTGCATCAGTGTTAAGAGCTGTGGATTTAGCTAATCTTACCTAAAGCTACCTAGCCAGCTATCTTGGCACCACGAGAAAAAATTCAAGCTGCCCCACCAAAGAGTAAGTGTGAAGAGACTAAGGCTCCTAGGCTGCTTCTTCAGACAACTTTTACTACACCAATAGCCACAAATCAGAAGAGGCTCATTCATAACTAACACCTAGTGAAGCACTGGAAGCAGAAAGAAGTGGCTATGAAGAGACCCAACTGAAAAAAAATTGGCCGGGAAACTGCCCCAATTCTGTCTCTTCCATCATGGCTTCCCAGGAGTTTGAAGTTGAAGCTATCGTTGACAAAAGACAAAACAGAAAAGGGAAGACAGAATATTTGGTTCGATGGAAAGGTTATGACAAACAGGATGACACTTGGGAACCAGAGCAGAACCTCACAAACTGTGAAAAATGTATTTGTGACTTTAACAGACGACAGACTGAAAAACAGAAAAAAAGGGCATGGACCAGAGCAAGCAGAACGTCTTCAAAAAATGTCAGGAAAGGAATTTGCAGAACTACCACGTCCAGCTTTTCTAACAACCCATCTAAAATGCCATTGACTGGCAGACACCGCAAATCCATAAACAACCAGTTGTTTGCTGCCAGACAGAACCTTAGGAAAAACACAGCTTCACTTCCCTCTGACCCAAAAACTATGGAGCAGATAAATTCAACTATCAAGACGTTTGTGCCTCAGAGACCGGTTAACGGCCAGAACACAGTTAGTGCCTTTCAGGAACCTGAGAATCTGGATCCTGTTGCACCAGTTCAGGAGGACAACGTGTTGTTCAATGTGGCAGCAGAGAAGCCTGTCAGAGGTTCATCAGATCCTGGTGCAGAACAGGCTGGAATAGAAAACAGGACCCAGACACAACCACCAATGTCTCAGATGTCTCACTCAGTTACGGCTTCCATGGCCACAGAGTCAGATAACAAAGAAGGTATAGTGGTAGAAAGTGCCAGCAGATACAGAAACATTGTAGTAAAGAAAGACCACGGATTCACCCAGATATTGCTATCTACTATATCAACTGAGAAAAATGCACTAAATGTGGAAGTAATTGAAGAAATCATGAATGCTCTGGAAAGGGCTGCCACAGATGACAGCAAGCTCGTGCTGTTCAGTGCAGCTGGCAGTGTCTTTTGCTGTGGTCTTGATTTTGGTTACATTGTGAAGCATTTAAGGAATGACAGAAGCAGAATGAGCACTGAAATTGTGGACATCATCAAGAAGTTTGTGAATACTTTCATTCATTTTAAAAAAACTATTGTTGTATCAGTCAACGGCCCAGCCATTGGACTAGGTGCATCCATACTACCTCTTTGTGACTTGGTTTGGGCTAATGAAAAGGCTTGGTTTCAAACCCCATATACCACCTTTGGGCAGAGTCCAGATGGCTGTGCTACTCTTACATTTCCAAGGATCATGGGTGAAGCATCTGCCAATGAAATGTTGATTGGTGGGCGAAAGCTGACAGCACGGGAAGCATGTGCCAAAGGCCTGGTCTCCCAGGTGTTTTTGACTGCAAATTTCACCCAAGAGGTTATGATTCAAATTCAGGGGCTTGCTTCCTGTAATCCTGTTATGCTGGAGGAATGTAAGGCCCTTGTTCGCTGTAATATTAAGATGGAGTTGGAACAGGCCAATGAGAGAGAGTGTGAAATGCTGAAGAAAATCTGGAGCTCAGCAGAAGGGATAGAATCCATGTTAAAGTACGTTCAAACAAAAATTGACGACTTTTAAGTGCCAGTCTGTCTGCTTAGGACACAAGAACTGAGCTTAGCAGAATATATAATTAGCTGAAGATACCCTGATTCATCTTCATAGCCCAACATAATTTCAATCATAGCTAAGGCTTGCAAGGAGAATTGAAAACCTCTAAGCTCGTTATTTAATATTATTAAGTGTTAAACACAGTATCTTTAAAATAAACAATTAAACGACTTATTTGCTTAAATATCATTATTTTATGCACGCAAAAGCCCAAATAGTAAATCAGACTGGTGAGCACTAGATTTTTCTTTCAAGCTCTAATTTTTGTCTATGACTACTACTTTAAATAAGATGAGAATCCTGCTTTATTAGATCTAAGTAACAGAAAAATTTGTGATAATGTTTGTTTTTCTTATTTTTATATCCTAGAATGTAGAATCAATTGAGGTGAGTGTCAGTCTCTGCTTCCCTCCCCCCAAATAACATCTGAGATAGTGCCTTTGACTTTATGGTGGCGCAAATACCTCAGAGACACAAAATTCAAAATTCAAAATCTTACATATGTTTCAGAATAACGATTTCAAACATAACGTGCACTCATGATTATTCTTCCAAACTGAACATATCCTTAGAATTTATACTGAGATAATTATTAATTTTTTATACATGTCTAGTGATTACCCAGTTAGCATAAACAAACCTTTATTTTTCTAAAGTAAAATTTGTTGCACACTATTAGTGAATCATGAAATCATTTAGTTAGAAATATTCAAGTTTTTATGATGTGTAGTTTTAACTTAATTTAGAATATGTTTTACGTAATAGGTTAAAATTCTGGACTTTTTTAAACATTTTTAATTGAGACACAGTCTCACGTTGTCATGTGGTCTGGAGTGCAGTGGCAATCTTGGCTCACTGCAGATTCTGCCTCCCAAGTTTAAGCAATGATCCTCCCTCAGCCTCCTGAGTAGGTGGGACAACAGAGCCTACAACTACTCCCAGCTCATTTTTGGTATTTTTAGTAGAGACAGGGTTTCATTATGTTGGCCAGGCATGTCTTGAACTCCTGACCTTGTGACTTGCTTGCCTTGGCCTCCCAAAGTGTTGATATTACAGGCATGAGCTGCCACACCTGGCCTGGACACATTTTTAAAGGCAGAAACTTCTTTCCAAACAAAGAAAAGACCCCTACAACATATCTGAAATGTAAAATTATTGGGTTTTGCTTCTATCTATCTGCACAAAATTTTCTAGAGCATGCTTCATGGTAAGCTATCCAGAAGCTCTCTAAATCCTGTCCTAATGGGTTTTTGTTTAGCCTCCATTACATAAGAATGAGCAAATAATGCACTGGCCACTGATAACATGACCTTTGTCACAGTGTATCTAAGGTGTGTTGATTCACTAGCCAAAAATCTCTGGATAACGTCAACTTTGCCTAAGTTTCTGTTGAGCCTGCTGTGTTAATTTTGCCCAGCCATCTTCTAGCCTACACTAAGCTGAAACTGAGTATTCAGATTCCATTAATGCTATGGATAAGGCAGGTACAGAATAGAGGGAGGTGCATGAGTGAGTGACTGTTGAGTCCAGCCACTGCATATAGCTAGGCACATTGGCTCTGGTGAGGTGAGCAGGTCCAGGTGCCAGCACAGGTGACAATTTCCTGTAAGTCTTTGGCTGAATCAGGCATACCACAAGCTATTTCCTCTGTAGGCACTGAAGAATGCAGTAGCATCCAGAAACTTATAAATGACAGAAACTGCACAGCCACAAAGATGGTGTTACATCCCTGGCTTGGGAAAGATTTAAATCTGGTCTGTTTTGAGAACCAAAGCTCTTCTGTCTTTTCTTTTCTTTTCTTTTCTTTCCTTTTTTTTTTTTTTTTTTCCTGGTAAGACGTAATGTGGCAAGTGGGGTTTGTATGTTTCAGTCCTGTTTGTGTTACTAATCTTTCAGTTTTCCATTCAGTGAGTCCTGTCTCAAAATGAGGTAGGTGGAAGAACGGGAGAATAATAAAAATAAATATCTGCCTTATTGAGTGACAGTACTGTTTTCAGGAGCCCCAAAGTTGGTTGCTCCTTTTCACAAGCAGGACATACTTGCTTCTGTGCCACACTCGGTGAAATGGAGACCCAGAATGAAGAGGTCCGATCTGCAGACAGGTTGTGCTAACATCTCTGCAGCCCTCAGTAAAGAGGAGATGTAGAGGGGGTAGCTTCCGTCTGCAGGAAGGTTGCTAAGATGCCTCTGCAGATCTTACTGGAGAGGAGAGCTCTCTAACCGCAGGCATTTAACCCCAATAAGTGTACAACTCTCAGTGCAGAGGAGACTCACAGTTGGTAGCTTCGATTTGCAAGCATATATGATCCCATGATTTGCCTGTGACTGGAGCCCATATGGGCTTCAAAGAGCAGAAAGAATATGCTGATTGGTCTGTAGGTGGTCACGACTGGGCTCAGAATGAGACATAAGTTTTTGCGATGGTCTCCAGAACATGCAGCCTGGCACCCAAGCTTTAGGTAATCTATGGCTTGAAAGTGGTGCTTCACTGAGGAACCACTAATTTCTGCCTAGGTACCTATCTGTCTCCTGCTACAGTTCACAGTGCCAAGGCTGTTTTTGCAAAGAAAACCTTCAGGCCCATACCAAGTTGCCCTCAGCCACTCTCCAACTCCATAAGACTCCTGTGCTCACCAATGCACCAGGACTAGAGAACACTGAGGTGGCAGAAGGCCATTGTGTCAGCACCACCTCCAGAGTAAGCACACATGGCCAGGTCATTACAGCTGGGCTCAGCCAAAAATTTACTTCAATGTCAAAGAGAGGCACTGGGAGCTGAGGGAGTTCAGGCTATGGAAGCTGGCACTTCAGAGTTTTTTGGGGGAAGGATAGCTTCTCAGGGATGCCTGTGGCTGAGCAGCTGCAACTGCTTCTTTGTGGATGGGGTTTCTTCTGATTTAACTGGAATGCGGGTGTGGCTTCTGCCTATTCTTAGTTGCCACCAGCTTCACAGAGTGCACAGTCCTGGCTGCACCTACCTCATACACCTGGGATCTTAGCAACAGCCTCTTAAAATGGGCTGCAGCTACCATTACCTGCAGCACCTTTTTTATTCCAGAATAATGCAGCGTGAAGCTGAGAGTCCCTACACTCTAGTTATGACTTTGTCTTCTCATTGAAAAGCCCCAACCTAAAGCTGTCAGTCAACTGTAGCATATAAAAAGAAAATGCTTTGGAGATTCCAAAGATTTTAGGAGTTCTATGCCAGAAAACAGAGACAAACAGCAAACATATTTAGCAACCTTACAGCACTAAAAAGAAAACCCCAGGACCAGAGTGTTCAATGGCTGAATTCTGCCAAGTGGTCTAAGAATTAAAACAATTTATTTTCTTTTAAAAAAGTATTTACTTTAAAAGAAAAAAGTACAGATCAAACATTGCTAATAAAAAATATTCATACTCTAACGTGAAACTTGATTGATGACATGATACAAGTAGAAAACTGCACAGAAAAGTTTCCACGTACACTTTGTTTAATGCACAAAATACATAAAATTACCTTCTTGAATGTGAGGGGAAAGAGAAGCAAGAAGCTGAAATGAGTTTTTGGTAAAATTATTTTAGACATACAAAGAGCCTGAAAAATTAGTCTGCAGACACTGATAAAGGAAGTAGAAGAGGAGGACTGACTAAAGCTATGTCCATAGCTGCAGTAATCAGAAAACAAGACCAAAAGTAGAAATGCCTTTGTCATTTTGGCTGAAACATATCCACAGCTACACAGATACTGGCTCAATATTCCAGACAAAGCTTTTACTCCACCTCTGACTTGTCTCAGGCAAGTCTTGAATAGTGCTTTCTTCAAGACAGCTCACAGACAACTCAGAACATTCCTCTTTCCGGTTTGTAAACACAGCAGACCCAGCCTTATAGTTAAAAACGCTCATGAGTTCTATATTTTCTCTGGAGGGCTTTATTTTATTTTTATTATTTTGTTACTAAACTTCTTTTCTTACTTGAACTTTATGTCCAGTCTCCTTAATTATATTGACCATGATACATCACTTCAGCCAGTGACTGGTCCCAGACCAAGCTTTCACTTCAGCTCCTGCTTGGTCCAGGGCCAAGGTCTAAGGCCAAGTTAAATCGCATCTATGAATTATCACTTCACCTCCTGATGAATCCCAGGTCAAGGTTCACGACCACGTTGAGTAATACTTTCTCCAAGACCACTAACTATATTCCTTTTCTTCCCTGACTTTAGAAACCCTGAAGCCTAGCCTCATAGTAGGCAAACTACTCATATCCCAGCTCCACTGTATAGTGCTTCTTACTTTTCCTTATAAAACTATTGCTTAAACGTGTTTGCATCCATGCTTGCTAATTCTCCTGGCAGTGAGACACAGAGCTCTGTGTGATACCTCACAATGAGGGATTGCTACATTGTGGTGCATTAATGAGACTGCAATAATGAAAGTCTGGAATTGAGCTCTGGAATCTATTAGCCTTGTAGTACCATCTGGGAAAATGGCCCTATGTTGTGATGCACACTCTTAGGGACGGTCCACTATGTAGTGGTCACCAACAAAGGTTTAAAAGTCAACATGGCTTCCTTATTTTGCCTTAAGCATTCTTCCTAAGGTGCTTGGACTTACCTCACTGGTATAAATTTACATGTGCATCTCAAACATATTGTATTTTATAGGCCTGTAATTGGGTCACTAGTGCCTTTGTGTTTCGTTTGTTCCTCTCTTTTTGCCTAGGCTCTTCCTGGGTCCTATGATTAAAGATAGAGAAGGCTAATCCCAGGAGGTTTTCCAAGATACTATACAATTCCGGAGTCTGCTTTTGTAATTTTCTTCTGATGTTAGGGGCTGCCTGAGCAATAAATAGTCTTTTAAGATTATCCATGTATTAATTGAATAAGGATATACAAAGATGTGGTTTATGAATGTCTCTCTTTGTCTTTCCATAAAAGCCAATAATTTTTTTCTCTGGTGTCTTTTTCAATAAGAGCAGTTTAGAGTCATTAAGAGGTTTGTGGTTCTGGTTCTTCACAGACCTTTTAATATGCACATCAAAAAGTTTCTTTTTTTCTAATCTATGGGATTACTAGGGCTCAAATTAGGATTTCCAAAAGGTTCTTTCTTGCTACAGGAATTGAGAATCTTGTCTCTTTTTCACTCATTTTATTGAGTGCTTTACATTTTTATAAATGAATATAGAAGACATGCAATTTGCCCTGGAATCTCTCTGGTGCCTGCAGTGTTGTTTCTCAGAAGCAGGTAGAGTTTGGCTTAGGAGTAACACATCATCTTCCCATGTGAGACCAAAAACGTTGGGAGGCTGAGGCAGGCAAAATATGAGGTCAGGGGTTCAAGACAAGTCTGGCCAACATAGTGAAACCTTGTCTTTACTAAAACTTCAAAAAATTCGCTGGGTGTGGTGGTGTGTGCTTTTAATCCTAGCTACTTAGGAGGCTGAGACAGGAAAATTGTGTGATCTAGGCAAGTGAAGGTTGCAATGAACCAAGATGGCACCATTTCACTCCAGCATGGTCCATGGTGCAAATGAGCTAGGTGTAAGAAAGGTTCTGTATATTTATTGAGGGTATCAGAAAACTTGACTGGGTCTTACTTTATTTTTTTAGGCTACTGTAATGAAAAAGAAACCTGCACCTTAGTGAAAACTCGTCCATTGGGCATTTCCTATAGCGGTGGCAGAGGACTTTTGGGGTTAGGTATTAAAATTGAAAAAGTCGATAATGATGTGACTGGAAAAGTGTCCAGATAAAGAAAATGATAAAAGCTGGGTTGATGAATGGTTGTTTTTGAGAGTTTCCAGGGGATATGTTTCTTTGACTTTGGAGAGTTGTTTACTGTGGGCTTTTCTGATATGGCTGCTATGAAGGCATGGACAATTTTACAGTATTTACACAAGTTTGGGATGTTTCACAGGTCAAAGAAGCCTTGCAAATAGGACACCACACCACAACTAATTTGTCATTCCACCTTCGGCAAATACCTAGCTGTTTAACAGTATTGAAAGAGCAAAGCTACGTGGTTATGGTAAATCCTTGGTAAAATTCCTTTAAGCAGAGAAAGCCTGAAAAATCAAGCTGTAGGCACAAATTAAAAAAACCTACACTATCCTGTGGTACAGTCAGACAAAGAAATAAAGCCCAACATTTTTTGTATGTCTAAAACATGCCCATAGCTGTCAAATAAAAAACAAACAAACAACAACAACAACAACAACAAAAAAAACAACGGGTTTCTGCATTAAAATGCAATGTCCTTTGTTGAACCAGTGAGCTTTCAGGAAACTGCATCCCTTGTTTTCTGGACATGTACAAATGTTACAAAGAACATTTTGTGTTGCTGAACATGCTTTAGACTTTGAGCCAAGCTTTTAAAAATGGTCACTTTAGTCTCTGGTCTCACACCAAGGTCCTTAGTTGTGCTTTCTCTTAGCTCTTGACTGGTTTAGGGCCATGTTCTTAAGCCAAGCTGAGTCACTTATGAGTCATCATTTCAGCTCCTAGTTGGTCCTGGGAAAAGTTGAGTAGTGCTTTCTTCAAAATTAGTTATTATGTTTACTTTCTTTCCAGTCTACAAATATGTCAGATTCTTCCTCACAGTTGGCAACCCACTCTTCCTCCCCAGAAGTTAACTTATTAAACATTTGTTACAATCTGACCCTTTGCATTCATGACTTTTAATATTCTTGGCCTTGAGATTTAATAGAAACCTGTGTGACACCGCACAGTGAGAGAATGATACACTGTGGTGCATTGGGAGGTGGTGACACATGTTTTGGTGCATGGGCTGGAAAAGAGTTTCATTAAAAGGGTGAGTAGAATTACACGCCAAAGTATTTACATTTGCTTCTGAGAATTGTTGCATCAAAGTATTTTTTTCTTAAATTTTTAAAACCCAATAGAGTGGCTGCCATCCTTACCAGGCTCAGGACAAAGGCATGCCGGGAAACATTTTGGCAATTTTTCTTTATCTGCAGGGGTTGAAAATGTTGCCTCTGCTCCAATTCAGTTTTGTTGTTGTGTGTTGTTGTTGTTTTGTTTTGTTTTTTTCTCCACAGGGAACCTAGTCATCACATGGCACTGAAAGGAAATTTAGGGAAGCTGAAAGTTTCTGGTTAAGACTGAAATAACTCTAGTTTCTGAGAGTCCATCAGAGTGTTACCACAAAAATATCTACACTTTTCTGTTGCATCTTTTGGGGGCTGGTATATCTCCTATTTCTTCTCTGTATGTAATGTCTCAACCTGCAAATATCTTACTGAGTAAAGTCAGCTGGAATCATAGTATTTAGGAAGGTAATTAAAATAGTTGCCATTTTGTAATTATCTAAAACCACAGAATTTAACATTGTAGTCCAAAAATTTATATTTGGTAAACCTTTTTCGTCCTCTAACGATAAATATTTATGGCACTGTATGGAAGGTATACATTAAGAAGAAAATGTGTCCTTTTCGGTGGTTGTTTCTGTAAAAAGCTCAGCACTGCCATATTAATCTAAGCAGTTTCTTTATCTGACACCTTAATTTTTTTCTGCAGAGACAAATGCTGTGGGGGAGTGTCTACAGATCTTTAATTCTTTTTTTCTAACTTTTGACTATGGAAACACTGGAGTCAGAGTCTTCCAATGCTACCTAGTGAGATAAAATTCTTATTTGTAGGACGTGTTGTCAGTACTTTGCACCAAACCCTGGGTTTTATTTAACTTCTCTTATTCCTATGTCTCTCTAACAGTTATAAGATTCCATGCCCTATATTTAAACAAAACTCTCCACTTTCAATCGTTGGAATAAAGTTGCCTGTGAGAGAAATCTTCTAGTTCAGTGCTGTTTTATGAAAGCTTGCCAATACCTTGAAAATCCTCTGGGTTGAGTAGGCTTAGAGACCAATGAAGAGTCACCAGTGGAGATCTAGGGCCTTGTGCAGTCAACATTACTTCTCCTGCTGGCTAGCTCCTATGGAAACTAGGAGTGAAGATTATGCTTGCACCCATGGAAGACACCTATGTTAGTTGCCAGACTCAGAAAAGACAAGAGGAATGAAAAGACAAGGAACACACTTTCTATCTTTCTTTTCACTTGGGCTTACTTCAAAAATAGGAAGGAAAATATAGGATGCTTTCTCTTTTTGTCTTTTTTTGTTTGTTTATTTTTTTTTTTTTTCTTTTTATTTGCACAGGGTCTTGACAATCTTACTGGCTCCAGGACAGACAGGCCTGGCTTTCTGAGGAAAGCGTTCATTTTAATATGATCCAACAACTAGATATTTTCTTCAGGTCACAAAGAAAGTAGTCTGAAATTTCCTATGTACAAACTTACTTTGATTTTAGAGACAACCCACATCATTGTCAGCATTTGTAAAACTGACTCTTCCCTCTCGACAGTGTTTAGGCAAATCTAAAATAGATAATTCATTAAAGTCAGAGAAAAACCCCTGGAGAACCCACAAATGCAACTTCTGAGTGACCCATCTACTGCCACCCTCATCCATGCCCTCCAATAGCCATTTCAACATCTTGTCTTGCTGTGCCACCAAAGAAACCCTCAACGTCACTGTTGCCCTTGAAGGACATACTCGATAGAGGTGGTGCTACTAGAGTTCAAGTTTTCTTCTCATCGCAGGGACTTAGACAAATAATGGGCCACATAGGCAAGTCCTCTGAAAACTCTGATTGATATACAGAGGTTTTCCAAAATCTGATCCATGTGTTTAATTTTCTTGAAGACATGCTACATTGTTCCTAAACAAAATCCTAACTGTTGCTCTAAAGCAGGCAACATTACAGACTGCAGAATTATTCATGGATGAACCACATGTCTCTTATAGCCAGCCTAAAAACTAGAGGATGCGAGGCTGAAAAAAAAAAAAAAGTTGAACATATAGCAGAATGCTTATTTTTAATAGGAAGGGAGGCAGAGTTTCTTGAAAAGCCAGTTGAAACCTTAGTGATCTTATAGATGAGCAAAAAGCAAACAAACGACAGACAATTTCTAATTAGCATACTGAAAGGCTTATTCGGGAAAAGGGCCAAACTTCTTAATTACTCTAAGCTACTCATCATAGATTAAAACAAAATAAAATTATTCAGCCTTTATTGAATGCCTGAGAGTGGCTTCAGTGAAACAGACTTTTCTATCTACTTATTTAGTTGAGAGACAGTTAAACTTAAGAGAAATGTTTATTACTCAGGCAGCCCCTGACATCAAAAGGAAGAGCCAAAAACATGTCATAGGTTTGGATAATGTTATACTGTTAGCAATGCATCACGATGTGACAGTCTTCTGTTTCAATTTGAGATAACAACCAGAGTCTTCTATTTTACATTTAAGAAGACTAAGGTTGTAGACACAAGAAAGAGGTTGAACCAAAATTTAAATAAGTGACAAAAGAAACACTCTGTTGGCAGAGATAAACGATAAATAAGTTGTTCACTGAGCTTTAAAATTTTTGTGACAAGAAAAAAAATAAAGAAATATGCTTAGTTTACAAGCCGTATCCGAGAGTGT
Source organism: Ateles fusciceps (assembly GCA_036589455.1). Taxonomy (NCBI): domain Eukaryota; kingdom Metazoa; phylum Chordata; class Mammalia; order Primates; family Atelidae; genus Ateles; species Ateles fusciceps. Next base: position 28,889 of record JAZHEH010003105.1, read on the forward strand.
GTGACTTAGGTTTACCCAGGCCCAGGACATGTTAGACAGCTTAGCCCAGGAACTTTGCCTGGGAGCAATCTGAGGCTGAAGTAATAATTTATAAATGCTACTTGGCTTGGCCCAGAATCTATTAGGACCTGAAGTAAAAGCCTGGCCTGGGATGCTGGCTCAGAGCCAATGAGGGACTGAAGTAATTATTTTTATATATGTGTTGGGTGAATAATAAAAAAGAAAAGAAAGGCGCCAACCAGTTCCCACTTAGAGCACACTGGATTTGTGCCCACTAAGTAAAAAGAAGCGTTCTTTTTGGTTTGTTTGTTTGTTTTCCCGGAAGCCCACTGAGTATACAATAAACAACATTTCTATGCCAGACATTGTTTTCCCATCTGAGTGAACTGGAGGTTTGTGCAAGATTTTATTAGAGTGGACTGCAGGTTCTACTATCTGTGTCACTGTGTCACAACCCTCTGTGCTAGGTCTTCTAATGTTGCCCACAGCTTGTTTTTTTGTTTTCTTTCTTTTTTTTTTTTTTTTAAGGCTGCTTATTGCATTCTACTGAAGTAAGAGCCTATCCCATTGGCTTGAGGTCCTTCAAGGGACACTTTACTTGCTGTATACCTAAGGAAAGCTAGATAGCTTGTCTTTTTTCTCCCTCTGAAATGGAAAACCTAACTGCTTTTAAGGAGATGGGTCACTGACGTTTCTAGCTACTTTCTGTTTGACAAAGGTGTTATGTAGGCAGAAGCAGCTAGGATTCTACCCAGGATTGGTTTAGGTGTCCTTAGAAGAAAGGCAAGTTAATGCATGATATATTACCGGAAAATATTTGTGGAATGCTTGCCCGCAATTAGAATACTGTTCTAGATTTCTTCATTATCCGTATCTTACTATTTCCCCTGAAATATAGCTGGAGATCACCAGTTGACTTACAGAAACAACAGGGTTAATTTAAAATATAGGTAAAAATTTTAAAACAACTTATGAGGCTAGAAGAGAGTGATATAAGTGTGATATGTTGTGTAACACTTTTTTTCTGTAGTCCTCATTTTCCTTAAGAACAAATCGTTGTAGAAGTTAGTTGCTTGCAAAAGAGATTTGTCTTATATTTGGCCTAATTTTTGTAAAGTGCTGCAAGAATAATTACCTTTACATAGGCTTTCTTCATTGAGTTTTCTGGAACTTCATTCTACAAAAAATCTCAAATAGGACATTATAAAGCTGAGAACAGCCAAAGATTTGTACCCTTAAATAGGTATAATTTGGGCAAGCTTCTATATTCACTGAGGTTCCAAGTGTATAGTATTGGAACTGTGTAGACAAAGTATAAGGTCAGTGTTTTTCAGGGGACATTTATTTATTCTGCAAGTCAAGTTTAATGAAAGAAAAACACTCGCTTTCAGTCAAAGCTTTAGGAAAGTAGCCAGCTTTTCTTTTTTGCATTTTATTGCAAATAAAAATAATTTTGTTGCTTCATGGTCAAATAAAGTAAGATTTTCAAAACCTATTACAACTTTCAAACAACATTTTACAAATTTGCTGAAGAGCAGATTAGTGTTTCAAAAGTTTCTCTTTTGCTTTCATTTCAATACTTAATTAAAAAATAAACAATAATATTTCAAATTCATGGATGTATTTTCTCTGTCATATAGTTTTGGATGATTTAGAGGACCCCTGGGCAGTAAAAAAAAAAAGGCAAACAGTACTATATAACATATTTACGTACAGGTTATTTTAAAGGTAATATTTTATTCATTCTGAATACGTCTTTGTGAGAAATATTAACATCAGTTTGAAACAGCATGGATTTTTAATCTTCTAATGTCTGAATTTCTGCTACCAATTTTAATTTAAGTTATGTTATGCTATTGTAAACCACAGAAAAACAAAATTGCTTTGCTAATTCTGTATCTGACTATAACAACCTTGATATTTTGTAGTTTACAGATTATTGCCTTCTTTTAATGTACCTCAAAAAAATGGCTTATAATTAGCTGAAGTTTAACAGGTGCTCTCAACTGCAGGTTTTTAATAATATAAAAATATACAGAACTTCAGAATAGAGAAAATGTTTCTAAATATCAAGAAGGAGAAAAGTTAAAATAGACGAAATTAATAGAAGAAAAACAAAATCTCTTTATGTTTTGTTTAAAATCTTTCTGATACCTGTTTTGTTTTTTAGAGTCAAAAGCACTTTCCTTGAAACTAACTATGGGTTTACTGCTGTTAATAAAATTTGGACAGCCCTCTTTTTCTTTCACTTTTTCTTTGTCTTTTCTAAGATATGGAAACTATTTGTGATTATTCTTAACTTACAACAATGTATTTGTATGCCTCAGTGCATCAACAAAATTATTTTTATTTGCAATAAAATGCAAAAAGAAAAGCTGGCTACTTTCCTAAAGCTTTGACTGAAAGAGAGTGTTTTTCTTTCATTAAACTTGACTTGCAGAATAAATAAATGTCCCCTGAAAACACTGACCTTATACTTTGTCTACGCAGTTCCAATACTATACACTTGGAACCTCAATGAATATAGAAGCTTGCCCAAATTATACCTATTTAAGGGTACAAATCTTTGGCTGTTCTCAGCTTTATAATGTCCTATTTGAGATTTTTTGTAGAATGAAGTTCCAGAAAACTCAATGAAGAAAGCCTATGTAAAGGTAATTAGTCTTGCAGCACTTTAAAAAATTAGGCCAAATATAAGACAAATCTCATTTGCAAGCAACTAACTTCTACAACGATTTGTTCTTAAGGAAAATGAGGACTACAGAAAAAAAGTGTTACACAGCATATCACACTTATATCACTCTCTTCTAGCCTCATAAGTTGTTTTAAAATTTTTACCTATATTTTAAATTAACCCTGTTGTTTCTGTAAGCCAACTGGTGATCTCCAGCTATATTTCAGGGGGAAATAGTAAGATACGGATAATGAAGAAATCTAGAACAGTATTCTAATTGTGGGCAAGCATTCCACAAATATTTTCCGGTAATATATCATGCATTAACTTGCCTTTCTTCTAAGGACACCTAAACCAATCCTGGGTAGAATCCTAGCTGCTTCTGCCTACATAACACCTTTGTCAAACAGAAAGTAGCTAGAAACGTCAGTGACCCATCTCCTTAAAAGCAGTTAGGTTTTCCATTTCAGAGGGAGAAAAAAGACAAGCTATCTAGCTTTCCTTAGGTATACAGCAAGTAAAGTGTCCCTTGAAGGACCTCAAGCCAATGGGATAGGCTCTTACTTCAGTAGAATGCAATAAGCAGCCTTAAAAAAAAAAGAAAAAAAAAGAGAGAGAAAAAAAAAAAAAAAACAAGCTGTGGGCAACATTAGAAGACCTAGCACAGAGGGTTGTGACACAGTGACACAGATAGTAGAACCTGCAGTCCACTCTAATAAAATCTTGCACAAACCTCCAGTTCACTCAGATGGGAAAACAATGTCTGGCATAGAAATGCTGTTTATTGTATACTCAGTGGGCTTCCAGGAAAACAAACAAACAGACAAAAAAGAACACTTCTTTTTACTTAGTGGGCACAAATCCAGTGTGCTCTAAGTGGGAACTGGTTGGTGCCTTTCTTTTCTTTTTTTATTATTCACCCAACACATATAAATAATTACTTCAGTCCCTCATTGGCTCTGAGCCAGCATCCCAGGCCAGGCTTTTACTTCAGGTCCTAATAGATTCTGGGCCAAGCCAAGTAGCATTTATAAGTTATTACTTCAGCCTCAGATTGCTCCCAGGCAAAGTTCCTGGGCTAAGCTGTCTAACATGTCCTGGGCCTGGGTAAACCTAAGTCACACATTCTCCGGATATGGCTTGTAAACTAAGCATATTTCTTTAATTTTTTTCTTGTCATAAAAATTTTAAAGCTCAGTGAACCACTTATTTATCGTTTATCTCTGCCAACAGAGTGCTTCTTTTGTCACTTATTTAAATTTTGGTTCAACCTCTTTCTTGTGTCTACAACCTTAGTCTTCTTAAATGTAAAATAGAAGACTCTGGTTGTTATCTCAAATTGAAACAGAAGACTGTCACATCGTGATGCATTGCTAACAGTATAACATTATCCAAACCTATGACATGTTTTTGGCTCTTCCTTTTGATGTCAGGGGCTGCCTGAGTAATAAACATTTCTCTTAAGTTTAACTGTCTCTCAACTAAATAAGTAGATAGAAAAGTCTGTTTCACTGAAGCCACTCTCAGGCATTCAATAAAGGCTGAATAATTTTATTTTGTTTTAATCTATGATGAGTAGCTTAGAGTAATTAAGAAGTTTGGCCCTTTTCCCGAATAAGCCTCTCAGTATGCTAATTAGAAATTGTCTGTCGTTTGTTTGCTTTTTGCTCATCTATAAGATCACTAAGGTTTCAACTGGCTTTTCAAGAAACTCTGCCTCCCTTCCTATTAAAAATAAGCATTCTGCTATATGTTCAACGTTTTTTTTTTTTCAGCCTCGCATCCTCTAGTTTTTAGGCTGGCTATAAGAGACATGTGGTTCATCCATGAATAATTCTGCAGTCTGTAATGTTGCCTGCTTTAGAGCAACAGTTAGGATTTGGTTTAGGAACAATGTAGCATGTCTTCAAGAAAATTAAACACACGGATCAGATTTTGGGAAACCTCTGTATATCAATCAGAGTTTTCAGAGGACTTGCCTATGTGGCCCATTATTTGTCTAAGTCCCTGCGATGAGAAGAAAACTTGAACTCTAGTAGCACCACCTCTATCGAGTATGTCCTTCAAGGGCAAGAGTGACGTTGAGGGTTTCTTTGGTGGCACAGCAAGACAAGACGTTGAAATGGCTATTGGAGGGCATGGGTGAGGGTGGCAGTAGATGGGTCACTCAGAAGTGGCATTTGTGGGTTCTCCAGGGGTTTTTCTCTGACTTTAATGAATTATCTATTTTAGATTTGCCTGATAACACTGTCAAGAGGGAAGAGTCAGTTTTACAAACGCTGACAATGATGTGGGTTGTCTCTAAAATCAAAGTAAGTTTGTACACAGGAAATTTCAGACTACTTTCTTTGTGACCTGAAGAAAATATCTAGTTGTTGGATCATATTAAAATGAACGCTTTCCTCAGAAAGCCAGGCCTGTCTGTCCTGGAGCCAGTAAGATTGTCAAGACCCTGAGCAAATAAAAATAAAAAAATAAAAAAAAACAGAAAAAAGAGAAAGCATCCTATATTTTCCTTCCTATTTTTGAAGTAAGCCCAAGTGAAAAGAAAGATAGAAAGTGTGTTCCTTGTCTTTTCATTCCTCTTGTCTTTTCTGAGTCTGGCAACTAACATAGGTGTCTTCCATGGGTGCAAGCATAATCTTCATTCCTAGTTTCCATAGGAGCTAGCCAGCAGGAGAAGCAATGTTTGACTGCACAAGGCCCTAGATCTCCACCGGTGATTCTTCATTGGTCTCCTAAGCCTACTCAACCCAGAGGATTTTCAAGGTATTGGCTAGCTTTCATAAAACAGCACTGAACTAGAAGATTTCTCTCACAGGCAACTTTATTTCAACGATTGAAAGTGGAGAGTTTTTTTTAAATATAGGGCATGGAATCTTATAACTGCTAGAGAGACATAGGAATAAGAGAAGTTAAAAAAAAGCCAGGGATTTGGTGCAAAGTACTGACAACACTTCCTACAAATACAAATTTTATCTCACTAGGTAGCATTGGAAGACTCTGACTCCAATGTTTCCATAGTCAAAAGTTAGAAAAAAAGAATTAAAGATCTGTAGACTCTCCCCACAGCATTTGTCTCTGCAGAAAAAAATTAAGGTGTCAGATAAAGAAACCACTTAGATTAATATGGCAGTGCTGAGCTTTTTACAGAAACAACCACCCAAAAGGACACATTTTCTTCTTAATGTATACCTTCCATACAGTGCCATAAATATTTATCGTTAGAGGACAAAAAAGGTTTACCAAATATAAATTTTTGGACTACAATGTTAAATTCTGTGGTTTCAGATAATTACAAAATGGCAACTATTTTAATTACCTTCCTAAATACTATGATTCCAGCTGACTTTACCCAGTAAGATATTTGCAGGTTGAGACATTACATACAGAGAAGAAATAGGAGATATACCAGCCCCCAAAAGATGCAACAGAAAAGTGTAGATTTTTTTATGGTAACACTCTGATGGGCTCTCAGAAACTAGAGTTATTTCAGTCTTAACCAGAAACTTTCAGCTTCCCTAAATTTCCTTTCAGTGCCATGTGATGACTAGGTTCCCTGTGGAGAAAATAACAAAACAAAACAACAACCACAACAACAAAACTGAATTGGAGCAGAGGCAACATTTTCAACCCCTGCAGATAAAGAAAAATTGCCAAAATGTTTCCCGGCATGCCTTTGTCCTGAGCCCGGTAAGGATGGCAGCCACTCTATTGGGTTGTAAAAATTTAAGAAAAAAATACTTTGATGCAACAATTCTCAGAAGTGAATGTAAATACTTTGGAGTGTAATTCTACTCACCCTTTTAATGAAACTCTTTTGCAGTCCATGCACCAAAACATGTGTCACCACCTCCCAATGCACCACAGTGTATCATTCTCTCACTGTGCGGTGTCACACAGGTTTCTATTAAATCTCAAGGCCAAGAATATTAAAAGTCATGAATGCAAAGGGTCAGATTGTAACAAATGTTTAATAAGTTAACTTCTGGGGAGGAAGAGTGAGTTGCCAACTGTGAGGAAGAATCTGATATATTTGTAGACTGGAAAGAAAGTAAACATAATAACTAATCTTGAATAAAGCACGACTCAACTTTTCCCAGGACCAACTAGGAGCTGAAATGATGACTCATAAGTGACTCAGCTTGGCTTAAGAACATGGCCCTAAACCAGTCAAGAGCTAAGAGAAAGCATAACTAAGAACCTTGGTGTGAGACCAGAGACTAAAGTGACTATTTTTAAAAGCTTGGCTCAAAGTCTAAAGCATGTTCAGCAACACAAAATGTTCTTTGTAACATTTGTACGTGTCCAGAAAACAAGGGATGCTATTTCCTGAAAGCTCACTGGTTCAACAAAGGACATTGCATTTTAATGCGGAAACCCGTTGTTTTTTTTTTTTTGTTGTTGTTGTTGTTGTTTGTTTGTTTTTTATTTGACAGCTATGGGCATGTTTTAGACATACAAAAGATGTTGGGCTTTATTTCTTTGTCTGACTGTACCACAGGACAGTGTAGGTTTTTTTAATTTGTGCCTACAGCTTGATTTTTCAGGCTTTCTCTGCTTAAAGGAATTTTACCAAGCATTTACCATAACCACGTAGCTTTGCTCTTTCAATACTGTTAAACAGCTAGGTATTTGCCGAAGGTGGAATGACAAATTAGTTGTGGTGTGGTGTCCTATTTGCAAGGCTTCTTTGACCTGTGAAACATCCCAAACTTGTGTAAATACTGTAAAATTGTCCATGCCTTCATAGCAGCCATATCAGAAAAGCCCACAGTAAACAACTCTCCAAAGTCAAAGAAACATATCCCCTGGAAACTCTCAAAAACAACCATTCATCAACCCAGCTTTTATCATTTTCTTTATCTGGACACTTTTCTAGTCACATCATTATCGACTTTTTCAATTTTAATACCTAACCCCAAAAGTCCTCTGCCACCGCTATAGGAAATGCCCAATGGACGAGTTTTCACTAAGGCGCAGGTTTCTTTTTCATTACAGTAGCCTAAAAAAATAAAGTAAGACCCAGTCAAGTTTTCTGATACCCTCAATAAATATACAGAACCTTTCTTACACCTAGCTCATTTGCACCATGGACCATGCTGGAGTGAAATGGTGCCATCTTGGTTCATTGCAACCTTCACTTGCCTAGATCACACAATTCTCCTGTCTCAGCCTCCTAAGTAGCTAGGATTAAAAGCACACACCACCACACCCAGCGAATTTTTTGAATTTTTAGTAAAGACAAGGTTTCACTATGTTGGCCAGACTTGTCTTGAACCCCTGACCTCATATTTTGCCTGCCTCTGCCTCCCAACGTTTTTGGTCTCACATGGGAAGATGATGTGTTACTCCTAAGCCAAACTCTACCTGCTTCTGAGAAACAACACTGCAGGCACCAGAGAGATTCAAGGGCAAATTGCATGTCTTCTATACTCATTTATAAAAATGTAAAGCACTCAATAAAATGAGTGAAGAAGAGACAAGATTCTCAATTCCTGTAGCAAGAAAGAACCTTTCGGCAATCCTAATTTGAGCCCTAGTAATCCTATAGATTAGAAAAAAAGAAACTTTTTGATGTGCATATTAAAAGGTCTGTGAAGAACCAGAACCACAAACCTCTTAATGACTCTAAACTACTCTTATTGAATAAGACACCAGAGAAAAAAATTATTGGCTTTTATGGAAAGAAAAGAGAGACATTCATAAACCACATCTTCGTATATCCTTATTCAATTAATACATGGATAATCTTAAAAGACTATTTATTGCTCAGGCAGCCCCTAACATCAGAAGAAAATTACAAAAGCAGACTCTGGAATTGTATAGTATCTTGGAAAACCTCCTGGGATTAGCCTTCTCTGTCTTTAATCATAGGACCCAGGAAGAGCCTAGGCAGAAAGAGAGGAACAAACGAAACACAAAGGCACTAGTGACCCAATTACAGGCCTATAAAATACAATATGTTTGAGATGCACATGTAAATTTATACCAGTGAGGTAAGTCCAAGCACCTTAGGAAGAATGCTTAAGGCAAAATAAGGAAGCCATGTTGACTTTTAAACCTTTGTTGGTGACCACTACATAGTGGACCGTCCCTAAGAGTGTGCATCACAACATAGGGCCATTTTCCCAGATGGTACTACAAGGCTAATAGATTCCAGAGCTCAATTCCAGACTTTCATTATTGCAGTCTCATTAATGCACCACAATGTAGCAATCCCTCATTGTGAGGTATCACACAGAGCTCTGTGTCTCACTGCCAGGAGAATTAGCAAGCATGGATGCAAACACGTTTAAGCAATAGTTTTATAAGGAAAAGTAAGAAGCACTATACAGTGGAGCTGGGATATGAGTAGTTTGCCTACTATGAGGCTGGGCTTCAGGGTTTCTAAAGTCAGGGAAGAAAAGGAATAGAGTTAGTGGTCTTGGAGAAAGTATTACTCAACGTGGTCCTGAACCTTGACCTGGGATTCATCAGGAGGTGAATTGATAATTCATAGATGCGATTTAACTTGGCCTTAGACCTTGGCCCTGGACCAAGCAGGAGCTGAAGTGAAAGCTTGGTCTGGGACCAGTCACTGGCTGAAGTGATGTACCATGGTCAAGATAATTAAGGAGATTGGACATAAAGTTCAAGTAAGAAAAGAAGTTTAGTAACAAAAAAATAAAAATAAAATAAAGCCCTCCAGAGAAAATATAGAACTCATGAGCGTTTTTAACTATAAGGCTGGGTCTGCTGTGTTTACAAACCGGAAAGAGGAATGTTCTGAGTTGTCTGTGAGCTGTCTTGAAGAAAGCGCTATTCAAGACTTTGCCTGAGACAAGTCAGAGGTGGAGTAAAAGCTTTGTCTGGAATATTGAGCCAGTATCTGTGTAGCTGTGGATATGTTTCAGCCAAAATGACAAAGGCATTTCTACTTTTGGTCTTGTTTTCTGATTACTGCAGCTATGGACATAGCTTTAGTCAGTCCTCCTCTTCTACTTCCTTTATCAGTGTCTGCAGACTAATTTTTCAGGCTCTTTGTATGTCTAAAATAATTTTACCAAAAACTCATTTCAGCTTCTTGCTTTTCTTTCCCCTCACATTCAAGGAGGGAATTTTATGTATTTTGTGCATTAAACAAAGTGTACGTGGAAACTTTTCTGTGCAGTTTTCTACTTGTATCATGTTATCAATCAAGTTTCACATTAGAGTATGAATATTTTTTATTAGCAATGTTTGATCGGTACTTTTTTCTTTTAAAATAAATACTTTTTTTAAAAGAAAATAAATTGTTTTAATTCTTAGACCACTTGGCAGAATTCAGCCATTGAACACTCTGGTCCTGGGGTTTTCTTTTTAGTGCTGTAAGGTTGCTAAATATGTTTGCTGTTTGTCTCTGTTTTCTGGCATAGAACTCCTAAAATCTTTGGAATCTCCAAAGCATTTTCTTTTTATATGCTAAAGTTGACTGACAGCTTTAGGTTGGGGCTTTTCAATGAGAAGACAAAGTCATAACTAGAGTGTAGGGACTCTCAGCTTCACGCTGCATTATTCTGGAATAAAAAAGGTGCTGCAGGTAATGGTAGCTGCAGCCCATTTTAAGAGGCTGTTGCAAAGATCCCAGGTGTATGAGGTAGGTGCAGCCAGGACTGTGCACCCTGTGAAGCTGGTGGCAACTAAAACTAGGCAGAAGCCACACCCGCATTCCAGTTAAATCAGAGGAAACCCCATCCACAAAGAAGCAGTTGCAGCTGCTCAGCCACAGGCATCCCTGAGAAGCTATCCTTCCCCCAAAAATCTCTGAAGTGCCAGCTTCCATAGCCTGAACTCCCTCAGCTCCCAGTGCCTCTCTTTGACATTGAAGTAAATTTTTGGCTGAGCCCAGCTGTAATGACCTGGCCATGTGTGCTTACTCTGGAGGTGGTGCTGACACAATGGCCTTCTGCCACCTCAGTGTTCTCTAGTCCTGGGGCATTGGTGAGCACAGGAGTCTTATGGAGTTGGAGAGTGGCTGAGGGAAACTTGGTATGGGCCTGAAGGTTTTCTTTGCAAAAACATCCTTGGCACTGTGAACTGTAGCAGGAGACAGATAGGTACCTAGGCAGAAATTAGTGGTTCCTCAGTGAAGCGCCACTTTCAAGCCATAGATTGCCTAAAGCTTGGGTGCCAGGCTGCATGCTCTGGAGACCATCGCAAAAACTTATGTCTCATTCTGAACCCAGTCGTGACCACCTACGGACCAATCAGCATATTCTTTCTGCCCTTTGAAGCCCATATGGGCTCCAGTCACAGGCAAATCATGGGATCATATATGCTTGCAAATCGAAGCTACCAACTGTGAGTCTCCTCTCCACTGAGAGTTGTACACTTATTGGGGTTAAATGCCTGTGGTTAGAGAGCTCTCCTCTCCAGTAAGATCTGCAGAGGCATCTTAGCAACCTTCCTGCAGACAGAAGCTACCCCCTCTACATCTCCTCTTTACTGAGGGCTGCAGAGATGTTAGCACAACCTGTCTGCAGATTGGACCTCTTCATTCTGGGTCTCCACTTCACCGAGTGTGGCACAGAAGCAAGTATGTCCTGCTTGTGAAAAGGAGCAACCAACTTTGGGGCTCCTGAAAACAGTACTGTCACTCAATAAGGCAGATATTTATTTTTATTATTCTCCCGTTCTTCCACCTACCTCATTTTGAGACAGGACTCACTGAATGGAAAACTGAAAGTTTAGTAACACAAACAGGACTGAAACATACAAACCCCACTTGCCACATTGCGTCTTACCAGGAAAAAAAAAAAAAGGAAAGAAAAGAAAAAGAAAAGACAGAAGAGCTTTGGTTCTCAAAACAGACCAGATTTAAATCTTTCCCAAGCCAGGGATGTAACACTATCTTTGTGGCTGTGCGGTTTCTGTCATTCATAAGTTTCTGGATGCTAGTGCATTCTTCAGTGCCTACAGAGGAAATAGCTTGTGGTATGCCTGATTCAGCCAAAGACTTACAGGAAATTGTCACCTGTGCTGGCACCTGGACCTGCTCAGCTCACCAGAGCCAATATGCCTAACTATATGCAGTGGCTGGACTCAACAGTCATTCACTCATGCACCTCCCTCTATTCTGTACCTGCCTTATCCATAGCATTAATGGAATCTGAATACTCAGTTTCAGCTTGGTGCAGGCTAGAAGATGGGTGGGCAAAATTAACACAGCAGGCTCAACAGAAACTTAGGCAAAGTTGACGTTATCCAGAGATTTTTGGCTAGTGAATCAACACACCGTAGATACACTGTGACAAAGGTCGTGTTATCAGTGGCCAGTGCATTATTTGTTCATTCTTATGTAATGGAGGCTAAACAAAAACCCACTAGGACAGGATTTAGAGAGCTTCTGGATAGCTTACCATGAAGCATGCTCTAGAAAATGTTGTGCAGATAGATAGAAGCAAAACTCAATAATTTTACATTTCAGATATGTTGTAGGGGTCTTTTCTTTGTTTGGAAAGAAGTTTCTGCCTTTAAAAATGTGTCCAGGCCAGGTGTGGCAGCTCATGCCTGTAATATCAACACTTTGGGAGGCCAAGGCAAGCAAATCACAATGTCAGGAGTTCAAGACATGCCTGGCCAGCATAATGAAACCCTGTCTCTACTAAAAATACCAAAAATGAGCTGGGACTAGTTGTAGGCTCTGTTGTCCCACCTACTCAGGAGGCTGAGGGAGGATCATTGCTTAAACTTGGGAGGCAGAATCTGCAGTGAGCCAAGATTGCCACTGCACTCCAGACCAAATGACAACGTGAGACTGTGTCTCAATTTAAAAAGTTTAAAAAAGTCCAGAATTTTAACCTATTACATAAAACATATTCTAAATTAAGTTAAAACTACACATCATAAAAACTTGAATATTTCTAACTAAATGATTTCATGATTCACTAATGGTGTGCAACAAATTTTACTTTAGGAAAATACAGGTTTCTTTATGCTAACTGGGTAATCACTAGACATGTATAAAAAATTAATAATTATCTCAGTATAAATTCTAAGGATACGTTCAGTTTGGAAGAATAATCATGAGTGCACGTTATGTTTGAAATCGTTATTCTGAAACATATGTAAGATTTTGAATTTTGAATTTTGTGTCTCTGAGGTATTTGCACCACCATAAAGTCAAAGGCACTATCTCAGATGTTATTTGGGGGAGGGAAGCAGAGACTGACACTCACCTCAATTGATTCTACATTCTAGGATATAAAAATAAGAAAAACAAACATTATCACAAATTTTTCTGTTACTTAGATCTAATAAAGCAGGATTCTCATCTTATTTAAAGTAGTAGTCATAGACAAAAATTAGAGCTTGAAAGAAAAATCTAGTGCTCACCAGTCTGATTTGCTATTTGGGCTTTTGCCTGCATAAAATAATGACATTTGAGGAAATAAGTCATTTAATTGTTTATTTTAAAGATACTGTGTTTTACACTTACTTAATAATATTAAATAACGAGCTTAGATGTTTTCAATTCTCCTTGCAAGCCTTAGCTATGATTGAAATTATGTTGGACTATAAAGATGAATCAGGGTATCTTCAGCTAATTACATATTCTGCTAAGCTCAGTTCTTGTGTCCTAAGCAGACAGACTGGCACTTAAAAGTCATCAATTTTCGTTTGAATGTACTTTAACATGGATTCTATCCCTTCTGCTGAGCTCCAGATTTTCTTCAGCATTTCACACTCTCTCTCATTGGCCTGTTCCAACTCCATCTTAATATTACAGCGAACAAGGGCCTTACATTCCTCCAGCATAACAGGATTACAGGAAGCAAGCCTCTGAAATTGAATCATAACCTCTTGGGTGAAATTTGCAGTCAAAAACACCTGGGAGACCAGGCCTTTGGCACATGCCTCCCGTGCTGTCAGCTTTCGCCCACCAATCAACATTTCATTGGCAGATGCTTCACCCATGATCCTGGGAAATGTAAGAGTAGCACAGCCATCTGGACTCTGTCCAAAGGTGGTATATGGGGTTTGAAACCAAGCCTTTTCATTAGCCCAAACCAAGTCACAAAGAGGTAGTATGGAAGCACCTAGTCCAATGGCTGGGCCGTTGACTGATACAACAATAGTTTTTTTTAAAATGAATGAAAGTGTTCACAAACTTCTTGATGATGTCCACAATTTCAGTGCTCATTCTGCTTCTGCCATTCCTTAAATGCTTCACAATGTACCCAAAATCAAGACCACAGCAAAAGACACTGCCAGCTGCACTGAACAGCACGAGCTTGCTGTCATCTGTGGCAGCCCTTTCCAGAGCATTCATGATTTCTTCAATTACTTCCACATTTAGTGCATTTTTCTCAGTTGATATAGTAGATAGCAATATCTGGGTGAATCCGTGGTCTTTCTTTACTACAATGTTTCTGTATCTGCTGGCACTTTCTACCACTATACCTTCTTTGTTATCTGACTCTGTGGCCATGGAAGCCGTAACTGAGTGAGACATCTGAGACATTGGTGGTTGTGTCTGGGTCCTGTTTTCTATTCCAGCCTGTTCTGCACCAGGATCTGATGAACCTCTGACAGGCTTGTCTGCTGCCACCTTGAACAACACGTTGTCCTCCTGAACTGGTGCAACAGGATCCAGATTCTCAGGTTCCTGAAAGGCACTAACTGTGTTCTGGCCGTTAACCGGTCTCTGAGGCACAAACGTCTTGATAGTTGAATTTATCTGCTCCATAGTTTTTGGGTCAGAGGGAAGTGAAGCTGTGTTTTTCCTAAGGTTCTGTCTGGCAGCAAACAACCGGTTGTTTTTGGATTTGCGGTGTCTGCCAGTCAATGGCATTTTAGATGGGTTGTTAGAAAAGCTGGACGTGGTAGTTCTGCAAATTCCTTTCCTGACATTTTTTGAAGACGTTCTGCTTGCTCTGGTCCATGCCCTTTTTTTCTGTTTTTCAGTCTGTCGTCTGTTAAAGTCACAAATACATTTTTCACAGTTTGTGAGGTTCTGCTCTGGCTCCCAAGTGTCATCCTGTTTGTCAAAACCTTTCCACCGAACCAAATATTCTGTCTTCCCTTTTCTGTTTTGTCTTTTGTCAACAATAGCTTCAACTTCAAACTCCTGGGAAGCCATGATGGAAGAGACAGAATTGGGGCAGTTACCTGGCCAATTTTTTTTCAGTTGGGTCTCTTCATAGCCACTTCTTTCTGCTTCCAGCGCTTCACTAGGTGTTAGTTATGAATGAGCCTCTTCTGATTTGTGGCTATCGGTGTAGTAAAAGTTGTCTGAAGAAGCAACCTAGGAGCCTTAGTCTCTTCACACTTACTCTTTGGTGGGACAGCTTGAATTTTTTCTCATGGTGCCAAGATAGCTGGCTAGGTAGCTTTAGGTAAGATTAGCTAAATCCACAGCTCTTAACACTGATACAGTGCACAAAGCTTTATACCTGCCTGATACTCTCTTTTGTTGTTGCCATGGCAATTATATTGAACATTCTAAAGTCATAACATTTTTAAAGCTATACCAGCTTACCTTCAACAACATGCAAACTCATAATTCTCTATAGGTTTTGGCTCCCATTATTTTACTTATTCAGTTCTCAAATTTATATCAGTAATTATTGTATGTCAAAAACACATCACAAAGTTTTAGTGAGAACTTTGTATTAAATAAATTAGTGTTTCAAATTATGTGTAGAACAGACTGTGAAGCTACACATTGTTGTTTTATTTATCTTTTAAAATTGTTTATCTATTTTTCCTTATTTTAATCTTTAGTTATTTATACTGCTACTTAGTGTCCATTCATTTTACCCTAAAGTACCCGATAAGGCGTTTCTTAAAGGGTGTCTATTAGAAAAAGGCCCCAGATTTCATCTGGAATGTCATGATTTCTCCCTCACTTTTGATGGACAATTTCTTTACACATAAGGTTTCCATTTGAAAGTTTTTCTCACATCACTTGAAATATATTAAGCTACTGCTTTGTGGCCTCTGAGTTTTCAGATAATAACAGCAAAAGAAATTAATGATAATAATAACGATTATTTTTGAGAGTTGTTAGTACATAACTAGTCATTTCTCTTGTTGCTTTCAAGATTCTCTTTGTTTTTGTTTTAAATGGCTAAATTATTATGCAAGTTTAAGTTTGTTTCTTCGACTTTATCTTACTTGAAGTTTGTTGAGCTTCTGGGTGTTTATTTATTTTCTCAAATTTGTGACATTTTTGACTACTGCCTTTTAAATAGTCTACCTGATTCCTTGTCTCTTCCTTTGAACCTCCACAATGTGTAAATATGGCTGCTGGATGGTTTTCTGCAGGTTTCTAGGCTGTGTTCACATGTCTTCATTGTTTTTCTTTCTTTTTTTTTTTTTTTCTCGACATAATAAATTCAGTTGCCTGTCCTTTAGATTTGCTGATAGTTTGGTCTTCTCTCTACTCAATTCTGCTTTTAATTTTCTATAGGGAATTTTTATTTCATTTGCTTTACTTTTATCTATATAATTTTTTGTTATTAAAATAATTTTACACTGTTTATTAATAATTATTTTGCTCATAATTTTTCTGTGTTTCTTTTGTTTATTCTATTATCTTCTTAGGAACATTAATTTTAAAAATTTTTTTCAGTAAACCTGCCATTTGGGCTGTCTATGTATATATATGTCTATGGACATATATATATGTATTTATTTTGAATGTTTTTGTCTACCAATGTCTGACTTCCTAAGAAGAAAAATATAGAAAAAGCATTCTGGCTTTTTAAGTTATCTTCTGAAAATTGCTTGAACAGGAGGAGGAAAAGCCTACACAATATTTGTGAGTGAAACAATGACTATTCACCTCTGTTGGGACCTCCATAATTAGCAGCCACATTCAGTGCATAAATCTTCCTGAGATTTGGAAGGCAGAGTCCTTTCTGTTTTTCTGCTCTTGCAAGCTGCTTCAGAAGTCTTTGCAAGGCAGCATGTCACAGTGATGGTTAATAACAAATGAATAGCTACCGTTGATCTGTGCTACAAAATTGATAAAATTTAGTTATTTTTTACTATGCAAATCTTATTTTAGAAGCTGTTAACCTTCAGATAAACTCTGAAATTGCAAAAATAATTGCACTACATTAATTTTGCCAGTGGATCTACTGTTTAGTAGAAGAGACAGACATATAGTACTCTGTAGTCCATTGTCATGCCGCTCCCAGAACATTGCATTATTTTACTTTTGGCTTCTGAGTCTTTTCACCTAAAGTAAGACTGGCATGGAAATTATATAAATGAATAATTCTTTTGATAATGCATTTGCATCAGTCTGGTCCTTTTTAAGAAAAAGCACATGTTTGAAGTTATTACAAGAATAATATTACGTATGTTAATATTTACTTTCTTGTTTTCCATATTTTTTTAACTTTTTTGATCCTCATTTTATCTTTTGTTCCTTTAAAAAACTTTGGTTGTGTACTTAAAACGGCATGATACTGGTACCAAAACAGAGGTACAGACCAATGCAACAGGACAGATACCTCAGAAGGAATGTCACACAACTACAACCATCTGATCTTTGACAAACAAGACAAAACAAGCAATGAGGGAAGGATTCCATATTTAATAAATGGTGTTGGAAAAACTGCCTAGCCTATGCAGAAAGCTAAAACAGGATCCCTTCTTTACACATTATACAAAAATTAACTCTAGATGGATTAAAGATTTAAGCATGAGACCTAAAACCATTAAAACTATAGAGGAAAACCTAGGCAATACCATGCAGGACATAGGCATGAGCAAGCACTTTATGACCAAACACAAAAAAATCAATGGCAACAAAAGACAAAATAGACAAATGAGATCTAATTAAACTTAAGAGCTTCTGCACAGCAAAAGAAAATATCAGTAGAGTGAACCAGCAACCAACAGAATCTGGAAATATTTTTGCAATCTACCCATCTGACAAGAAAATAATATCCAGAATCTATGGAGAACTTAAACAAATTTACAAGAAAAAACAAAGAACCCCATAGAAAAAGTGGACAAAGCATATGAACAGACACTTTTCTAAAGAAAACTTTTATGCAGTCAACAAACATGAAAAAAATGATCATTTCAGATTATTAGAGAAATGTAAATCAAAACCACATTGAGACACCGCCATATGCCAGTTAGAACTGCAATCATTAAAAAATCAGGAGACAACAGATGCTGGAGAAAATGTGGAGACAGGGGGAACACTTTTACTCTGTTGTTGGGAGTGTACATTATTTCAACCATTGTGGAAGACAGTGTGGCGATTCCTCAAAGATTTAGAAATAGAAAAAGAATTTGACCTAGCAATATCATTACTAGGTATATACCCAAAGGATTATAAATCACTCTATTATAAAGACACATACACACATATGTTCATTGTGGCACTGCTTACAATAGCAGAGACTTGGAACCAAGCCAAATGCCCATCAATGATGGACTGGATAAAGAAAATGTGGCACATATACATCATGGAATAATATGCAACCATAAAAATTGATGAGTTTATGTCCTTTTCAGGGATGTGGATGAAACTGGAAACCATGATTCTCAGCAAACTGACACAATACTGCATGTGCTTACTCATAAATGGTTGTTGAACAATGAGAACACCTGGACACAGAGCGGGAACCATCACACACCAGGGCCTTGGGATTGGGGGACTAGAAAAGGAATAGCAAGGAGTGGGGGGGATTGGGAAGGGATAGCATTAGGAGAATTACCTAATGTAGATGATGGGGGAAATGGATGCAGCAAACCACCACCATGGCACGTGTATTCCTATGTAAAAAACCTGGACGATCTGTGAATGTACCCCAGAACTTAAAGTATAATAAATACTTTTTTTTTCAAAATTCTGTATTTTGAATAACATATGTAGTTATATTTGCGGCTTGAAATATTGTTATAAACTTAGAAGAGTCTACTTTGAATAATGCTAACTTGTTTGAGTAATCTAAAGTTTAAAGTCAACAATATAAAGTATGCTGCCCTTGCACTTTTCCATCCTTCTAATTTTATATTATTGCCTCAGATTATAAATGTACGCACTGAGTGTTCATTAACACTTTACTTTGTGTTGTAATAATAATAGTATTTTGTAACAGATGAGTTAGCCACAATTTCTTTTGGCTTTAAATTATCTAGACATCATTATTTAAAAAGTTATTTTATATAGATATAATTTAAATATTACTATTTTATCTAGACATCTAGTTGAAAGTCACTTTGTAAGCAAATTGTTATATATTTGTTTTACATGAAACTAAAATCTACTTTATAATAAAGAATTTGGTCTTAATCATTTTCTAGGAAATTTGTAACCTCAATTAATAAAAAGCAAGCCAAAAACTTTATAACATAACCACTGAAAACAAAAGCTGTCATGTAGTATTCCAAATTGAAAGTGCTTTCAATTTAAGTATTTTAAACGACATTTTAAAGGGACAAAAATAAAAATAAAAAACATTATACACAAAATAAAATTCTAAAATAAAGAAACAATCAAGTGCCTCATAGATAAAAATGAAAGCAAAACTATAGAACAGACAGCTTTGAATCATTCTAAAAAATGTCAAATCAACCAAATCAGTCTGCACACTAAAAATCAAGAGTTCATATCAACCAAGTAAACACAAAAGAGGACAATTATAATATAATAAGCTTGTTTGTATGTGTGTGGCTTGCCACACCACCTCCCAGGGATAGATAAAGTCTTCAAAATTGAGACCTGTTACTGTCAACGTGAGGACCTGATTCCTCCTCCAGAAAAGAGTCAAGAAGCACTGAAATGCTAACTTATTGTGTTTTCTCTAATCGTTTTAAGACATATGTGAAGTATTGATGAACACATTTCTGTTTTACCTAACTCTAAATTAACCCTCAGTTGAAAATTCCAGGAATTTTCACAAACATTTAAGTTACTGAGAGCAGCAACAACAAAAACAACACAGTTATTTTATAAAATATATAAACCATAAATGGGACAAAAGTTTAAAAGATCAATACGTGCAAAGATCAGAATATTTAAAAGCAGTTTAATATACTAAAAAACTTAGAAAATAATGCACAGGTTATGATAGAAAACATACTGAAAAACAAAACGATATGCATCAATTCTATACCTCCAATGTGACAAGAAACTGAAGACTAAGACAGAATTATAAACAATCCCCCTGAATGTTGAAAGAGAGTATTAATACAGATCCAGTCTTTAAAATGTGATAGTTTTTACATTGTTCTTATTTTAAATGCTAATGAAATGCAAGATACGTATTTAATAAGTGTGAAATACCTTGGAGAAATGAAGAAAACCTAGAATTTTCAGTTAGCACATTATGACATTTTAAATATGGTTTTCTGAAAAACAAGAACACAAAAACAAACCGAAGCCTATGGACAATGTAAAGTAAATACAGAAACAGATCCTGTCCCATGTTTTATAGACAAAGAATTAAAAGCAACAGTTTTAAGTAGACTTAAAGAAAAATGACAAAGTATGAAAGAACAACGTGAGAGCATCAGTGACAAAAATTATAAAAGAAAATATAAAAATTTTGAGATAAACAGCACAATGGTTCAAATAAAATCTACAATATATGAGTTTAACAGCAGATTAGAACAGGTAAATATTCAGAAACGCTGAAAAAATGAAAACTGAAATAATGAAGTCTGAGAATTAAAATCAAATTATGTGAAAAACATAAGGAGTCAATAGAACAGGACGAGGTATACAAATACATGCAATACGGGTATTTCCTACATACAGAAGAGAAGAGGTTAAAAGAATATCTGAAAGAAAAAATGGACGAACATTTTTTTTTCTTAAAAAAAAATGTTTTTTTTTTAAACTTAATTAAAAATCTGAATCTACAAGTTGAAGAAGGGCAAAAAATCTTCAACCCAAATATAGTCCATAATAGACACAACAAAAAACATTATAGTCAATCAAGAGAGACAAGGAAAAGAAAATTGTAAAAGAAGAAAGCTATAAGCAACTTGTTATGTACAAGAGAGTCTTGATTAAAATTAACAGATGACTGTTCAGCAGAAACCACAGAAGACAGATGGTTGTAGAATATCAGGAAAGAAAAACTGCTATCAAACCTGAAATCTATAACTGGTAAAATGATACTCAAGCAAAAATGACTAGACGAAGGAAACCTAAAGGAAACTGTGAGTAACCTTTTTCTAAAATAAAAATGCTATTACTATTACAGCCCTGTCAAAGTTAACTACTAATGAATATTCTCTGTGAACAGATATAATCTGAGACAATTCTACAAATTTAAAAGAATGAAAAATTCCAAGAGCAGTTTTTGATTGGTTTGATTTTTTTTTTTTTTTTTGAATGGTTTGAAGTTGCCTGCCCTGCGGTTATGCTTTTATTTTTATGTATGAAGTACTAATTTTTTCTAATTTTAGAGTTAATTTTTATGTATGAGATTTATGTTGTCAATATTGTATATAACACCTAAATTGAACGTTACTCTCTTAATTTGTCATCCTAGATGTTAGATTTTGGTTTTAGCGTTTATGTTAAAAAGTTTTTTGTTTACTTTGTATTAATTGATGTTATCAATTCCATAGAAAATATATGAAGCAAGATTGTCTATTATAAAGTAAATTTTGATTTTATATAAAACAAATATGCAATAATTCTTTTGCAAAGTGACTCTTAAGTGAATGTCCAAATAAAGTAAGAAGGGAATAATCCCGTAAGCGTGCAGCAAGAGCAACACTTATGGTGACACCTGGTGGAAGCCTGCTTAAATTGTTTAAAACATAGCCAGGTCACTGTGGCTGGAAAAGACTGTAGAAGGGGAACAATTATAGATGATAAAGTCCTAGAGGTAACACACAGCCACAGCAGCTCAGGAAGGACAGGTAAGGCAACAAAATGAAGCTATCTTCATGTTTTCCAGCCCGCGTTGGCGACTACTACATTTTGGATTTCCCCAAAGATACGCATCTCAGTGTGCGGCAAGTTTCCCAGATAGTCCAGCTGACTAAAGCATCCCAGAGTTCAATTTACAGACTTTAATCATTTTAGTCACATTAATGTACCACAATGTAACAGTCTATTATTGTGAAGTATCACACAGAGCCCTTCATCTCTTGGCCAGGAAAAATAAGGAGCATGGATGCAAACAGGTTGAAGTAAAAAATTTAATATGTGAAAGTAAAAAGCTATTTATGATGGATTGGGGGGGTTGAGTGGTTTGCCTACTGTGAGGCTGGGCTTGAGGGTTTCTGAAGATGAAAAAATAAAGGAATGTGTGATTCATCAGAAGCTGAAGTGATAATGCGCAGACGTGACTTTTGTTGGTTGGCCCTCGGCTTGGGCCCTGGACCAAACAGGACCTGCAGTGGAAACTTGGCCTGAGAGCTTGGCCTGGGACCAATCGCAGGCTGAAGTAATGCCCCATGGTCATTAAGGTTAATTAAGGTTCCTGGAGACAAAGTTCAGGTAAGAACAAAGCTTTAATAAGCAAAAGAAATAAGCTCTCCACAGTAAAGAGGGGGCTGGAGATTTTCCAACTCTACGGCTGAGTCTGGTGTTTCTATGAACTGGAAAGTGAGATACATTCTGAGTTCTCTGTGAGCTGTCTTGAAGACAGCGCAACTCAGTTTGGTTCAGGACCTGGCCTAGAACAAATCAGAGGTTGAAGTAAAAGCTTTGTCTGGGACATTGGACTGGGAAAAAGCAGAAGCTGAAAGGATGATTTAGAAGTGGTTGGCTCTTTGTTTTCTGGAATAGAACTCTTAAATCTTTGGAGTCCCCAAAGTGCTGTCATTTTTTATGCGAATGCTGACTGACAGCTTCAAGTTGGGGTTTGTCAATATAAAGACAGAGGCATTATCAAAGATTAGGGACTCTCAGGTTCACCCTGCGTCACTCTGGAACGGGAAAAGTGCTGTAGGTAACGGTAGCGGCAACCCACCTAAAAGGGCTGTTGCCAAAATGCCAGGTGCAGTGAGGGAGAGAAAGCCAGGGCTGTGCCCCACCTACTCAGGCACAGTTGCAGCCCTCCAGCCACAGCTGTAGACTCAGGTGTCCCTGTGTTTTCCATGACCTGGGAAGCCATCCGTCCCAGAACGTTTCTGAAGTGCATTCTCTCTTTGCCTGGCCTCTACCAGCTCCCAGTGCCCCCTCTGACTTTGAAGCAAATGTTTGACTGAGCCCAGGTGCTTTCACAACTCTGCCAGTGTGCTCGCACTTGAGGTTGTGCTGACAGAACAGCCTTCTGCCACCTCCAGTGTCTCTATTTCTTGGACACCAGTGAGCATAGGAGGCTCAACAAGTTGGGTAGGGCAGAAGGCAGCTTAGTATTGGCCTGGAGGTTTCTCTGCATAAACAGTATTGGCACCGTGAAGTTTAGCAGGAGACAGAGAGGCACCTAGGCAGAGAGAAAGGGTCCCTCAGTGAAGCATCCCTAAAGGAATGTTTAAGTAATGGATTGTCCACAGCCTGGGCAAGAGGCTGCATGTTCTGCAGATCATAGGGAGAGCTTATGCCACTTTCTGGTCCTACCCATCACCACCCATGGACCACGAGGCACATTCTTTCTACCAGGTGAAGCCCAGATGAACTCCAGACTGAGGCATGCCATGGAATAACCTGCTTGTAAAGTGGAGCTATTGACTGTGGGTCTCCTCTCCACTGAGAGTTGTACACTTATTGGAATTACAAGTCTGTGGTTAGATAGGTCTCTTCTTCACTAAGGACTGCACAGACATCTCAACAATCTTCCTGCAGATAGGAGGTTTGCACTATGCATCTCCTCTTTACTGAGGGCTGCACGGGTGTCAGCACAACCTACCTGCAAGATTGGAGTTCTTCACTCTGTGTCTCCTCTTTATTGAGTGTTGCACAGGTGCAAATATGTCCTTCTTTAGAAAAGGAAATACCACTTTGGATCTCCTGAGAAATGCACTGTCACTCAATAAAGCACTTATTTATTATTCTATTGTCTTCATACCTCATTGTTACTGAACATGGCACAAGGACTCAACTATATAAAAATAAACTGAGAAATCAGTCAAACAAATAGGGCCAAAGCACACAAACTTGCCACATTGTTGCTTACTAAAACTAAAACTAAAAATAATAAAATAAAATAAAGCAGGGCTTCAGCCCTTAAAAGAGCCCTGGCCTTTAACCTTTCCCAAGCCAGGGCTGTGACACCATTTTGGAAGCTCTGCAGTTTCTGACTTTCTAGGCTTCTGGGTGTCAGCACAACTGGATTCCCCCGGTGCCTGCAGGAAAAACAACTTGGGGTGTGCCGAATTTAGTCACAGACTTGCCAAAAACTGGCACCTGTGCTGGTACCTGGACCTTGTCAGCTTTCCACAGTGTCTGAGCCCAGCTGTATGCAGTGGCTTGACTCGACTCACTCATGCACCTCTCTCTACTCTGTGCCTGGCTCACCCTTAGCAGGAATAGTACCTGAGCCTGCAGTTTGAGTTGTGGGCAACCGGCCAAGCTGAATAGGTAAAATAAACCTAACGACCAAGAGAAACTTGAGCAATGGTGCCATCATCCATAGAGATTTTTGGCTAGTGAAGCAACACCTTAAAGATCCTGTGACAAAAGTCACATTGATCACCAGTGGCCAGTGGGTTATTCAACTATGCCAATGTAGTGGAGCCTCCATAAATCCCAAAAACAAGATTCAGACAGCCTCTGGATGACTGAACATGTAGACTTTTCTAGAAAATTTTGTGCACATAAACTAGACAACAATAATTTTAAATGTTATATATATAGTTTAGATTTCTTTTCTTTATTTTAAAAGAAGTTTCTGCCTTTAATAATTTTTCCATACTTTAAATTTATTAAATAGAACATATTCTTCACTAACCTAAAACCACATTATAAACATTAAAGTTTGGATATTTCTACCTAATTGATTCCATGATTCTCTAATACTGTGCAACAACTTTTACTTTAGAGAGATGAAGGCTTTTTTTTTTTTTTTTATGTTAACTAGATAAGAGCTAGATTTTATGAAGAAAAAGAAAATTAATTGATATTTCCACATAAATTCAACCATATGTTTAGTTTGGGAGAAAGAACATCAATAAATTTTGTGTTGAATTTCTTTATCCTAAATATAGGTCTTTTAATTTAGAATTTTCTGTCTGATGGATTTTTATCACTATAAAATCAAAGGCATCATCTCAGATGTTTCTATGTCTCTATCTGGGGAAGAGAAGCAGAGGCTGCCTCATACCCCATTAGACTCTGCATTCTGGGATATAAAAATAAGAAAACATTATTACAGATGTTTCTGTCACTCAAATCAAATAAAACATAATTCTGGTCTTTTATCTAGTAGCAGCCATAAACAAAGATTAGGGCTTGAAAGAACAGGCTAGTGCTCAACAGTCCGCTTTTAAATTTGGGCTTATACGTGCATAAAGTTATGACGTTTGAGCAAAGTAGTTGTGTTAATATTTATTTCAAATTTATAGTACTTAAAAATGCCTGGATGATATTAAATAAATGGCTTAAGTGTTTTCAGTTCTTCTTCAAAGCCTTAGTTATAATTGAAATTTTGGGGAGCTATAGAGATAGATTAGAGCATCTTGCAGTTAGTGATGTATTCCACACAGCTCAGTTATTGTGTCCTGAGCAGACAAACTGACAATTAAAATGAATCAATTTCCTTTTGAGTATACTTTAACATGAACTCTAACCCTTGTGCTAAGCTCCAGACTTTCTTTAGTAATTCACACTGTCTCTCACTGCCCTGTTCCAATTACATTTAACATTACAGTAAACAAGGGCCATACATTCCTCCAGCATAACTGAATTACATTAGGCAAGGTTCTTAATTTCAATCATAACCTCTTGGGTGGAAGTTGAAGTCAAAAACACCTCAGAGACCAGGTGTTTGGCACATGCCTCCTGTGCTGTCAGCTTTCACTCACCAATCAACATTTCATTGGCAGATGCCGCACCCATGATATTTGGAAATGTAACAGTAGCACAGCCATCTGGACTCTGTCCAAAGGTCATACAAGGTGTTGGAAATTAAGCCTTTTCTTTAGCCCAAACCAAATCTCAAAGAGGCAGTAGGGATGCACCTAATCCAATGTCTGGGCCATTGGCTAATGCAGCAGTAGGCTTTAAAAATTGAATGAAAGCGTTCACAAAATTCTTCATGGTGTCTACCACTTCAATGTTCATTCTGTTTTTGTCATTCCTTAAATGCTTTACAAAGTACCCTAAGGCAAAAGACCACAGCAAAAGACACTGCCAGCTGTGCCGAACAGCAGGAGCTTGCTGTCATCTGTGGCAGCTCTTTCTAGAGCATTCAGGATGGATTTCTTTAATTACTTCTGTATTAATTGCATTTTTCTTTTTACTGTCAACAAAGTAGATAGCAATATCTGGGTAATCCGTTGTCTTTCTTTACTACAATTCCTCTGTATCTGCCGGCACTTTCTTTTAGTCTTATAGTGAAATATATCCTCTTGATAAAAGGCTGGTCTTTTCCTTCTTCAATAATATTTCTTTGGTAACCTCTCACTCTTGGAACAGATGTATGAATATTTGCTGCTCCATTGGCTGTTAAGGGGTCCATTAATACCAACATACCTTCCATGTTAGTTTTGTCTGTGGCCATGAAATAGTAAGCCAGACCTTACATTAGTGGGTGTGTCTGGGTCCTGTTTTGCATTCCATCCTGTTCTGCACTAGGATATGATGAAACTGTGATGGGCTTCTCTGCTTCCACCTTGAACACCACCTTGTCCTGCTGATCTGGTGCGACAGAATCCAGTTTCTTGGGTCCCTGAAAGCTATTTATTTTGTTCTTGCTGTTAAAGAGTACCTAAGGGGCAAGTGTCTTGATAGTTGAATTTATCAGCTCCATATTTTTGGGGTCAGACAGCTGAAGTGGTGTTTATTCTAGCAGTCTGGCTGGCAGGAAAGTACTGGCTATTTTTTTTTGGATTTGTGGTGTTTGCCAGTCAATGGCGTTTTTGGAGAGTTCTTAGGAAACTGCTGTTGGTAGATCTGGAATTTCCCTGTCTGGCATTATTTGAAAAAGTTCTGCTTGTTCCAGACTGTGTCTTTTTGTTCTGTTTTTCAGTCTGTCACCTGTTAGAGCCACAAATACATCTTTCGCCATTCACAGGGTTCTGCTTTGTTTCCCAAGTGTCATTCTGTTTGTCATAACCTTTGCACTGAACTAAATACTCTGTCTCCATTTTTTTTCTTGTTTCTTTTTCTCTCTTATCAACAGTGGTTTCAACCTAAAAATCCTGGAAAGTCATGAAGAAAGAGACAAAATGGAGGCAGTGGCTGTGCCAACTTTGTGTCAGTTGAGTCTCCACATAGCCACTTCTTTCTGCCTCCAGTGCTTTACTAGGTGTTTGCTATGGATAAGCCTCTTCCACTCAGTGGCCACTTGTGTAGTAAAAGTTGTGTGAAGAAGCAGCTATGTTATGTGACTTAGGTTCTCCACACTTACTTCCTAGTGAGACAGCTTGGACTTGGTCTCGTAGTTCAAAGACAGCTGGCTAAACGGCCTCTGGTAAGAGTAGCTGAATCCACAGTTCCTACTCTGGTGTAGTGCCAAAAGCTTTCTATCTGCCTGTTACCCTTTCTTTTGTGGCTGCTATAACAATTACATGGAACCTTCTAAAAGTATATTATTAAAGTTATGCTAGTTTACCTTCAATAATACACAAAACTCTCATTCCTGCATAGCTTGGCCACTATTATTCACCTATTGTGTTCTCAAAATTATACCTCTAGGCATTGTATGTCCAAACCCAAATGAGTGACAGTTTCTAAAAATATATATATTAGTGTTTTAAATTATCTGGAGAACAAATTGTGGTGGTGCACATTTTAAATTTATTTTATCCTTTATAATTGTTCAAGTATTTACATTTACCTTGATCTGTATTTAATTATACAATATTTAGTGTTTGTTCATTTAACCCTGAAGTATTCCATAAAGTATTTCTTAAAGTGTAGTGTGCTGGTAATAAACCACAAATTTTATTCGAAAATGTAATAATTTCTCCCTCACTTTTGATGGAAATATTGTTTTAACACAACATTACTGTGTGAAGGCTTTCTCTTACATCTCTTGGAATATATTATTCTACTGCTTTCTGGCTGGTGAGTTTTTAGGAAAGAAACTTGCTGTTTGTTTTTGACGGTCTTCATTAATGAGTAACCACTTATCTTGTTTCTCGCAAGATTATCTTTTTTTATTTGTTTTAAAAAGTTTAATAATTATGTATTTTTTTTAACATGGAAGTCAATCGATAAAAGTATTATCTCAATCTCAAATGTAAACATTTGTAAAGCTGTCCTTCCTAAATGCTAATAGAGCAGCCAATCACCATGAAATCTTCAGCACAGCAATCACAACTTTGTCATGAATATGATTTGTCCATTTCTTCTAGGTTTACTGGTTTATATGCATAGAGGTGTTTGTATCATTCTCTGATGATAGTTTGTATTTCTGTGGAATTGGTGGCGATAATCATGTATATTTGAATATGTTTCTTTGAGTTTGTCTTACCTGAAGTTTCTTAAGCTTCTTGAGTGTCTTTCATTTTCTCAAATTTGTGACATAGTCGACCATTTTGTTTTTAGTAGTCTTCATGATTATTCTTTTTGTTTGTTTGTTTGTTTGTTTGTTTTTTCCCTTAAACTTCCAAAATGCTTATGTATGGCTCTTTGATAATGTTTTCATTTTTACATATTTTTTCTTTTACTGACTTAATAATCTCAATAGCTTTTTTATTAGATTTGGTAATTTTTCCTTCAATTATCCTGCCTCAGCCTCTCAAGTAGCTGAAACTACAGGGGTGCACTACCACACCCAGCGATGTTTTGTATTTATTGATAGAGATGGAGTTTCACCATGTTGGCCAGGGTGGTCTTGATCTTTTGACCTTGGGATTTGGTGGTCTCAGCCTCCCAAAGTGCTGATATTACAGGCATGAGCTTCCATGCCCGGCCTAAAATGTATTTTGTAGTAAGCATGCCATTTGGGCCATCCAGGAAGTTTCCTATTGTTATTTCTCTTCAATGAACTATAGGTTCCTATTTCACTTTTCGTTTGTGACTTTGTTTGTATTTATAAAGGGAATTTAAAATTTAAAACTCTGTAACATTGAAAGTCAGATTTTCTCCTCCTATTGTTTACTAGGTTTTTAAAATTCATTATATAGGCTCTTTCTGTCCGGAAAATCAGTCTTACTATACCTCCTCTTGTTTTGTTTGTTTGTTTGTTTGCTTGTTTTGTGGTCTGCACTGATTGGGGGCACATAAGGTTAACATCTCAATTTATTCTAAATTTTTATTTATATGTGTTTACTTTTGAACATTATTGTCCATAAATGTCTTACCTCTTAAATGAAATTAAAATAATTTTAAAAAATTAGATGTTCTGGCTCTTTAAATCTTCTAAAAGTTGCTTGAGGAGGAGGAGGAAAAGCCTGCAAAATGTTTGGGAAATGAAACAGTGACTATTTACTTCTGCTGAGACTTCCATATTTAAAGCTGCATTCAGTCCACAAGTCCTCCTGAGGTTTGAAGGGCAGGGTTCTTTCTTTTTAGCATGGCTTGTACAAGCTTCTCCTGAAGTATTTTTAAGGCAGCATACCTCAGCAGTGGTTCATAAAGAATAAGCAGCTGCTGTTAATCTGTGCTATAAAGTTAATAAAATTTAATTGAATGTTTAGTATAGACATCTTCTTTTGCAAGCTGTAAACCTTCAGGTAGACTCTGGAATTACAAAATAATTGCATCACACTCATTCTGCCACTGCACCTATTGCATAGTTGAAGAGACAGATATATAGTGTTCTGTAGTCCATTGGCATGCTTTTCCTAGAAATTTACATTATTTTACTTTTGCCCTCCGTGTCTTTGTGACTAAAGTAAGACTTGCATAGAAATAATATGAATACATTATTCTTTAAAAAGTGTGTTTGTGCCAGTCTACGCCTTTTTAGACAAGAGCTCACATTTAAAATAAAATGCAATTAAAATATTGCTTACTCTGACACTTGCTTGCTTTGTACATTTTATTTTATTTTATCTGAACTTCAAATCCTCCTTTGCCCATTTAAAAAATATGATTAATTTTTAAACTATTATTCTGTACTTTTATACTAAATAGTTATATTTGAAACTTCAATTTCTACTTTAAATTTAAAATAGCCTACTTTGAATAATACTAAAGATTTTTTGAATAGCCTAAAGTTTGATCTTAACAATATTAGAATATGCTGCTCTTGTACATTTCCATCCTTCTCAATTTATTGAGTGTTCATTAATTTTTAACTTTGCCAGGGTTGTAATCATAATAGCATTTTTTCTTTAGTGAAAGGTTAGTCGCCAAGTTTTCTAGCCTTCCTTTATCTAGACATTTTTGCTTGAGTATCATTTTACCAGTTCTGGATGTCAGGTTGGATAGCACTTTTTTTTCCATTAAAACTTTGATATTCTACTGTCTTCTAACTTCCGGGGTTTCTGCTGAGCAGTTATCTGTTAATTTTAATTGAGACTTACTTGAATATTACAAGTTACTTATCCCTTTCTGGTTTTACGATTGTTATGTCTTGGCTCTTGACTATGTTACTTCGTGTGGCTATCATTGACTATATTCTGGTTGAAGATTTTTGCCATTCTTTCACTTGTAAATTAACAAAGTAAATCAACAAAGAAACATGGGTAAAGCTGGAATCCACCATTCTCAGGAAACTAACACCAGAACAGAAAACCAAACATTGCATGTTCTCACTCATTAGTGAGAGTTGAACAATGAGAACACATGGACACAGAGAGGGGAACATCACAAACTGGGTCTTGTTGGGGTGTTGGGGGTGTAGCGGAGGGGATAGCATTAGGATAAATACCTAATGTAGATGACTGGTTGATGGGTGCAGCAAACCACCATGGCACATGTATACCTGTGTAAGAAACCTGCACTTTCTGCATCTGTGACCCAGAACTTATAGTACAAAATTTTAAAAATTAAGTAATAAAACTATCACTTTTTAAAACTGGTTATGTATTAAAAGTCTCCTTCAACTCTTAGAGGGATTTGTTTGTAATTCTTTCTTAGCTTTCAATTTATTCTCATATTGGAGTTAAAGATATACTGGAGAATAAACACATGTGGTTTTACGTGTTGTTAGAGAATGTTTCGTGTCATAAGCATGGGCATAATTTTCTAGATCTTTCAGTATATTAAACTGACTTTGAATATTCAGATTTTGGCAAATAAAGATCTTTTTAACTTTTGTCCATGTTTATAGTTTGTCTGTTGCACAAAATAACTATCTTCCTTGTTCTCAGCAACTTAAATGTTTATAATCAATTTCTAGCATTTTCAACCAAGAGTGAGTTCTGAATTACGCAAGGCAGAAATAAATGTGTCTCATCGATTCTTCATGTGTCCCCTGGAAAGACTGGCAAATAAATAAATAAATAAATAAATAAATAAATAAATAAATAAATAGTAAATTAGCACATAAGGCTTTTTTTATATTTTTTCCAGAATCGGGAATCATGGTCTTGCATTAAAACTGTGGATTTCAATTCTAAAGAGCCTTCATCTGTGCCTAGGGGGTAGTGTGGTAATCCACCAAAAAAGAGTTTGCCATTTAATAATTTTCTCTTTTAAGTGTTTAATTGGTTGATATAAACTATTTATATCCAGGGTCCAGATGATTTTTAATTGATTTAATATTTCTTTGAATGGTTTGAAATTGCCTGCCCTGAACTTTTGCTTTTATTTTTTATCTATGAAGCACTGATTTTTTTCTAACCTCAAATTTATTTTCAGTTATGACACATGCTTTTGTTCTTCAGAAAGGTATAAAATACTTAAATTAAATTTTCCTTTTCCAGTTTAGGATTCTAGATATTACGTTTTTGTTTTAGTGGTTATGCTGTAAGTTTTTATATTTGCTTTTAATTAATTGGATGATCAATTCTGTATGAAATGTAAGAGGCAAGATTCTCTATTATAAAATAAATTTTAGTTTGTGTAAAACAAATATATGATAATTTGCTTACACAGATTTTCAAGAATTCTAAATAAAATAATAAGGGAATACTCATGTCAGCATGCAGCGAGATCAACAAATATGATGATTCCTGGTGGAAGATTGCTTAAATTGTTTAAAAATTAGCCAAGTCGCTGTGACTAGAGAAGACTGTGGAAGGAGAACAATTATAAATGTTGAGCTCATAGTGGTAACAGTCAATGTGATTTCCTAGGATTTTATAGGTCACTAGATTTTATTTTAGATTTCACTCTAAGACTTGCTCATGACTGCAACTGGAATTGTTAGGCTTGTTACTAACATCTAGTGCCGAAGGTTGAGGAAGCCTGCTAAATATGCTAAAAGATAGTCTCAGGCATCTTTGACAAATTCAGTGTCGAACTATCTCTCCAGAAAATTATTTTAAAAACATGTATTTAGAACACTTTTATATTATGTTTTGAAGATGTCTCAACTCAATCTTTTTTTTCTGTAAGTCAGAAAGATTTTCAAAAGCCTATGTCAAGTTTAGCTCATTCAAGTTACGGTAACTATTAGTAAGGTCAAGCCAATTTAGTTCCTCAAAGATTAGAAATTAAACCCTATATTTCCCCTTCCTCCCCTTTTCTTTCCTACTACACTTTCAATATTTCTGTAAAACATTAATATAGAAAATTAAACTAGGCAGCCTCTATTTGGGACACCAAGAGAGAAAACTCAATCTATGGCATTTGGGATAGAGCTAATCTTGACTACTGCTGGAAGGTATACATAATACATATGCACACGTGTGCATTGACCCACTATATTATGCATACCCATTGTGCATGCACGTTTTCCTTATGACATGAAAGTAGCTAAGATATTAAAATAAGCAAGCCAAATGAAAACCAAGATTTCAAGGATTATGGCCAGGGTTAGATTTATACTTTTGCTGAAGTTGTTGAATAAAATTAATACTCTAGCATATTCTACTGTTTAAAAAATATTCGATAGAAGTTTTTATACTGAGCATCGTTGATTAGAATTATGCATTCTCTGCCTTGTTCTAAGATAACAAAAAGTAAATGAACTCACAAAAATGCATATTAGACACTAAGAGAAAATAAATGACTGAGGAAGGTAATGTAAGAGAAAAATATGTGAAAATGTTAAGTTAAATTTAAAAAGAAGGCAAATTCATACAATGTAAAATCTTTTACACTTGAATAAAAATTTGTTTCAAGTGTTAGCGTTTAGCATAAACTTGCTGTTATCCACATTTTTAAAGCTCAATTCATTCCCCGTTTAGGCACCTGACCTGTAGGATCGGTTCGTGATGCTGGAGACTTCTCCACAAGGCACAACTCCTATGAATATAGAGCTTGCTTTCACTCCGTGATTAATATATTGCTATTGAATGCCTAAAATAGAAAGACAAAACCTATGTTTTGCTTAATATACTAAGAGAGATCTATGCTCTTTAGGCACATGATTGGAAAAATGCAAACTGTGAAATCACGGCATTGACATTCATATGTACGTAATATAATATATATATTATATAAGCAGAAATATGGTTATTAATCACATTTTTAAAATCAAATACTATATAACCTATTCTACTATATAAATATATATCAACCTCCCATATATACATAAAACAATATGTATATAGTATTATTTATTATCTTTTGTAATCACATGAGTTCATAGTTAATAACATCCAATATATGTCACATCTATCATAAGCTATACAATATGTAATGTCCTCCCGTATACATAAACACATATGTAGATGATAAATATGGGAAAATATTATGAAAGTATATTTTATTAGTTTATATATACTATATAAAAGGTAATAACTACCATATATAATATATAACATACTCCCACATATATGACATATAATATATAATATCCTCCCATATAGATAATATATGTCTCATATAAAATAGAATATGTACATGCAATATATCTGTGATATATTGTACATGTAGTATAATATATATTATATAATATAATACAGATTACATATGTGAGGTTACTATATATTGCGTATAATATATATGGTAGGATATTATTTATGATATATATAGGAGGTAGTTACATAATACGTATAATATGTCCAATAAATATATAATATTGTAGTATATACAAAAACATTATACTATACAAAATATAGTATTTATACTAGATATCTATTATATAGTATATGTAGTATTATATTATATGCACTATACTATAATACTATACCACATTATATTATGTAATACAGTATGTAGTACATATAATATATATGTTATAAGTACTATGCTGTATATTATGTACGCATGAAATAATATAATATGTAATACATATACACATGATAGGTTATTATATATGCTTTATAACACATAATGGAAGATATTATGTATGATATATTATATATGGAAGGTTATTACATATTATATATAATATATCTAACATGCCTTTAATAATATAGCATATATAATATATATTAAACTATATTATTGATTATAAAGCATATATGCTACATACATTATATAGCATAATATAGTATTACATAGTATAGAATACTATACATATATTATAATATATTACATATTAAATACATGTATAATAATATACTGTATACAATAATAAAATATACATCCATATTTTCCCATAGATATCCCTCACATATATATACATATATGGGAGGATATTGCCTATTTTATATATTATAAACATAATATATTATATAGTATATAATGATTATGTATTTAATATAGTATATGTAATATATACTGTAATTTATTATATTGTATAATAGAATATATCTTATAAAAGTATTATATTATATAATGTTAGTGTATATAATACGTACTATAATGTATTATGTTATGTGTACTGTGTTATTACATAGGTATTAAATATATAATGCATGATATGGAATAACCTCCCTTATATAACACATCATACATGATAACTTCCCATGTATATGATCTATAATAATAATACATAACACATAACCTCTCACATATGTTATATGTAAAACATATTGCATTATATCATATACACATTTTGATATATATTACATTATACATATAATATATCATATAACACATGTGTAATATATAACATGACATATATCATATTACATATACATATTTTATTATTATATATCATGTATGTAATATATATTGTCTCTATGGGAGGTTATTGTACATCATATGAAATATATGTGAGAAGTTTTCATACAATATGTTACTATATGTGTAATTCCATACATTACATATTATATACAATATATAACATTATATTATGTATAGACACATATATAATATTTGTTTATTATGTATACAGTATATAATGTATATTCCTATAAACACATATGTAATATATTTAATATACTATAGGAAACACCTTATTATTATATATAATGGATTACATATGTAAACACACATATATAATAGGTGTTCATTATATATAATGTATACTATATTATATATGTGTCTATTTATATAAAACACATATTAAATATTTATAGTTAAAAACAAACTACTTTTTAACAAAAAGAGGAAATTGTTATGACAATTTAGTTCTTCATTTTCGCAGCTGGTCCTGTGTTTATAGCTGATATGGTTGAATAACATCTTCTACTCCCAATTCCGGGTTTCCTTTGCCTTCAGTGATCACCTCAGCAGGTCCTGTTTTGTCTTTCTCTCCCTCCATCCCCAGAAGTGACCAAATCTTAATTCCTGAAGAATCTGAACTATTTGTAGTCCTCTCAGAATTCACTGTTTGTAGTTTCTCATTGACCTTGATCACAGGTCATGGTAATTCCAGGACACATCCTAATGCGTCTTCTGTATTCATGCATAGTCTTCTTTATCTCCACTGTGACGTAGTAGACTTATTTCATCTAGATAGTTTGAGTTAATTCCCTCATTAAGCACTGTAACTCCCTTATTACATTGTTGACTCAAAGCTAAGAGAAGCCCGAAGTGTCCCAGTGACAATATTACCTTCTAGTTTAATGAAATTGTTGTTTGGTCTCCTTGTGACATCACCCGTCCCTCTTGAACTAAGACCTCTAGGTCAACAGGACATAATATCATAGAGATAGGAAGCAAAAATATTGATAGCAGATCACTAGCGGTTATGGTGATTGGGACATTTCTACTTCCATTCCTTGATTTTTGAACCCCTGAATTCTGGCTATGGCAGCAACAGCACCACATGTTGGATTCTGATTCAGACCATACATAGTCTTCAGGAGAACTTGTCCCAGCCTTGCAAAGTATTGTCACATAGTTGGCATTGCAACTGTAACTTTGAAAGGCCATTTCACCATTCTATTTATTCAGCTGCTTCAGGATAATGAAATACGTGGTAAGACGAATAAACTTAATGAGCAGGAGCCCCCTGCCACACTTCCACACATCTTTAGCTGCAAAGTGAGGCATTGGTCAGAGGCAGTGCTCTATGGAATACATTGATTATGAGTAAAGCATTTTGTGGGTCCACAAATGGTAGACTTGGCAGAAGCACTGTGTTCAGAAGAGGCTAACCTATATCAGGTGTGTGTATTCCAGTGAGGACAAACTTCTGCCCTTTCAATGATGAAAAGGTCCAATGTAGTTAACCTGTCACCAGGTAGCTGGCTAATTACTCTGAGGAATGGTGCCATACTGAGGGTTCAGTGTTGGTCTCTGCTGCTGGAAAATTGGGAATTCCGCAGTGGCCAAGCCACATCCTTGGTGAGTGAAAGTCCATGTTACTAAGCCAAAGTGTAACCTTCATCTTTGCCCCCATGGCCACTTTATAAATGGGCCTCTTGGGTGATGGCACAGGCACCTGGGGAAAGAGGCAGAGTGACATTCACAGAATGAGTTATTCTATCCACTTGATGATGAAACTCCTTCTCCGCTGAGGTCACCCATTGGTAAGCACTCACATGGAATACAAATATCTTCAGTTTCTAACCACTCAAAGAGGCCCACCCACATACCTCTTCCTCAAATTTCTTTGTCACCAATATGCTAATAATTCTTGTTCCAAGCATTTAACATCCAGCCAAACCACTGGCTACGGCCCATGAGTTAGTATATAATTGGACATTGACCATTTCTCCTTCCATGTAAAGTACACAACCAGGTTCACTGCTTGCAGTCCTGCTCACTGGGAAGATTTCTCTTTCCCTCAGCTACGCACACCTTGCCTTTGATGGTTCAGTGCTGCCACTCGGTCCCTGCCACCTCAGGATCCAATTTTTCTTGTCGTATTTAAATTTTGTAGTTGAGTGACTCTGGTTCCCACTGTTACATCTGACATACAGAGAGAAACAATTACAGGGCTATTCCTTTCTGAGATGTCCCAGAAAGCAGCTGTAGTGCTTCAGCTGCCCACTTGTGTGTGGCGGCTGCATGTTGTGAAGTACCATCTGTTAACCAGGCTCCAGTCTTTTCTTCCTCTGTCAGCTGATCATAAAGATCTTCTCATGAGGCCATCAGAGCAGACTGGAGAAGAGAAGGCAGGGTGGGAGTGGAGACCATGGGCATTTGAGCCATTTTCTCATGTAACTTACTTGTGCCCCAGGACCTACTCAAACCTTGTCACGTATATACCACTTCCATCTGATTACAAAATGCTGCTGTGCACAACCCATTTTATGGCTGGATAGGTCAGAAAGCACCCAGTTTATAATGGGTAGTTCAGTTTACATGGTAACTTGACAACCCATAGTCAAAGTTTTGTTTGCAGCAAAGCTGAGTAATGGCCTGAGGCTGTCTCTCCAAAGCAGAGTAGTTATCTTCAGAAAATGCCAGGACCTCTCCTCAAATTCCTAGATGCCTACACAGTGATTCACCTGTGGACACCTGGCAAATGCTCCAAACGACATTCCTGTCACTTATACCTCACGCATCATTGGATCTGCTGGGTAATATGGCCCAAGAGGCAGAGGAGCTTGAACAGCAGCCTGTGCCTGTTGCATAGCCTTCTCGTGTTTAGGATACCACCCAAAGCTGTGGCCTTTTGGGTCACTCCAAAAATGGGCCAGAGTGACACATCCAAATAAAATATACATTGCCTCCAAAATCCAAATAAATCTATTAAGCATTGCTCCTCATTCTTGGTTGTAGGAGGGAGCTAATGCAGCAACTTGTTCTTTGCCTTAGAAGAAAATATTTCAATAGGCTCTACAAGACTGGACCACTAGGAATAGTACTGAGATAGAAGGACTCTGAATTGATTTGTTTCCCATCCTTTCATACAAAAAGTGCTGTACCTGTAAGTCCACTGTACCTGCTACTTCTTGCTCGCTGGATCAAATCTGCATGATATCATCAATGTAATGGACCAGTTTGCTGTCCTGCAGAAGCGAACAGCAGTCAATGACACTCTGAATAACAGTATGACATGAAGATAGACAGTTTATATATTCCTGAAGTAGGTTAGTAAATGTGTACTGCTGGCCTTGCCAGCTAAAGGCAAATTACTTCTGTTGGGCCTTATAGACAAGAATAAAGTAAAAGGCATTTGCAAAGTCAGTGGCTGCATCTGTTACCAGGTAACAGAGATGTATTAATTTGCTCAAACAATAAAATTACATATGGCACAGCAGCTGCAAACTGAATCACCACTTGGTTAAGTTACGGCAATCCACTGTCATTCTCCGAGATCCATCTGTCTTCTGCACTGACCAAATGCGAGATTTGAACGAGAATGTGCTCTTAATTACAAACCCTGTGTCTTTGAATTTCTTGATGGTGGCACTAATTTTTGCAATCCCCTCAGGAATGTTATATTGCTTTCAAGTTACTATTTTTCTAGGTAGAGGCACCTCTTAATGGCTTCCATTTAACCATTTCCATTATAGTAGCACTCACCCTACATGTCAGGGAGCAAATGTGGGCTTCTGCCGGCTGCTAAATATGTCTATGCCAATTATGCATTTTGGCAATGAGAAAATGACCACAGGATGAGTCCAGGGAAACAATGAACGCGCTGTAAGTCTGACCTAAGTTAAAAGTTTATTAATTACCTGACCTCTATAAGTTCCTACTTTAAGTGTAGGACCACAGTGACATTATTTTTTCCCCCTGAAACCCATATCAGCTAAGAGGTAGTGTCCAGTAGTTTTCAAACTTCTCATTATTTTTATTTTCCTAGTACACAGTCACCCCAGTAAAAGGCTGCACGTCTCCTTGAAAGATATTATGTATAGAGTCGGTAACACCTTTATTCTCACAATTGGTGAATCAGCCGTGCCAAATGCATTTATTTTGCATAACTTTCTTAACAGTTTCCACCAACGACTATTAGTGTTCTCCATATTATTAGAAGTAAAGTCCTTAACAGTTTTGCATGAAGTTATATTAAGCAGCCAACTCCAGAAACTTCAAAATCAATGACAGAACTTGACTTTTAATATTATGGTTCTCTGGAACCACTTCTGTTACCAAGATCTGTATTCATCAGGGTTCTCTCACAGAAACAGAACATATATATGTTACGTGTGTGTGTGTGTGTGTGTGTGTGTGTGTGTGTGGTGTGTGTGTGTTATGTGTATATATATATGTATGTATATATGAGAGTTTATTAAGTACCAATTAACATGATCACAATGCCCCACAATAGGCATTAAGTATCGCAATAGGCACAGAGTTTATTGGTATCAATTTACATATACATATTATATTCGTGGGGCATTGTGATCATGTAATATGTGTGTGTATATATATATATATATATAAACATATATGTAAAAATATCCGTGTATGTGTGTGTGTGTGTGTGTATACACACATACACGTATATATATATATGCGTTTATTAAGTACCAATTTACATGATCACAATGTCCCACAATACGCTGTCTGTAACTTGAGGAGCAAGGAGAGCCAGTTTGAGTCCCAAAACTGAAAAATCTGGAGTCGTACATGTGAGGGCAGAAAAAATCTGGACAAGAGAAAGACGTAGGTTGAGAGGCTAAGCCCATTTACCTTTTCACGTTTCTCTGCCTGTTTTATATTTACTGAAAGCTGAATAGATTATGCACACCAGATTCAGGGCAAATCTGTCTTCCCCAGTCCACTGACTCAAATATTAATCTCTTTTGGGCAAGATTTACCCAGACAGACCCAGGATTAATAGTCTGTATCTCTCAATTTAGATAAGTTGAGACTCAGTATTAAACATCACAGACTCCTGAGAATAAATTTCCTGTTCCCCATTCAAGTTCCAATTTCAAGCCAGGGACAGACTGAAGGCTGGGACCTAGCCTGATGGACAAGAATGGAAACCGATGGTGGTTTTTTAAAGTGTACCCTTTGCTGCCCAATCATGAAATCACAAGAACATTTTTTTTTTTTTATTTTGAATCCCATTAAATTTCCGGACTCAGTCAGACTCAAGGACTTTTTATTCTACTAGCTGTGGAGAGGGGCTACACACCGAAGTCCCTTCTCTCTGTTGAGAGTTGAGGAGACAAAGAGTCATCTATCATCGATGCAATGGAGCTACCCACCACAGGTTCTGCTGAGAGCTGGGGAAATGGTAGTATGATCAGATAAAGAAAGGAGCTACCCATTTTAGGGTTTCCTCTCTGCTGAAGCTTAGCAAATATTGGGATCACCAGATGTAAAGAGAATCTACCCACTCCGGGTTCTTCTCTATGTGGAGAGCTTAACACCTGATAAAATGACCAGAAGGATGGAGAAGCGACTCACTCCAGGGTCTCTTTCCTGCTGAAAGCTGGACACTGATTATTGACACCCTTCCTATAGAGAGGAGCTACCCACTTTTGAATCTTCTCTCTGCTGAGAAGTGTACTCTCATTAGGACAGCTGGTCTTTGGAGAACTACCCAATGGAGGAGTCTTCCAAGTTCTCTCACTCAGTAATGCTTCTGTTTACGTTGCTTACTCTTCACTTGTCCATGTACTTCCACCTTCCTGGGTGCAGAACAATTATTTGAAATCCTCTGAATGATGGAGCTAAAAGAGCTATAACACAGATAGAGATAAAATATGTCCCTTGATCATCACATTGTAGAAAACAAAAATAAGAGAAGAACTGTGGCCCTTCAGGTTGCACAGGCCTAAGGGCTCTCACAGCCAGGGCTGTGATATCCTTTTTAAGACTTTGCAGTTCCTGGCATCTGTAAGCTTTTGGGCATCACCACAATCACCAGTATTAACTGTGGAATCTGCTTACAGTAACCCTGCTTCTCAGATCCTGCTTCTCAGCGAGATCGCACTTCGGCTGCCACTTAAAATTTCCCACCCTGCCACAACTGGTGTGGGTGTAGTGGCTGGACCCCACACTTGCTTATATAGCCCTCGCCACTTTATGACATATTTGCCCTTGGCTGGTGTTAAATCCAGGCCCATAATGCAAGCTGAGTGCACCGTGTCAGACAGAATGAATAGAACAAGGAGAGCAGGCTTACACAAAACCTCAGACGAAGGCACCACTGGCCACAGAGATTTCCATCTGGCAAGGTGACTTCCCCAAAATCCTATGACTAAATAATTATAGCTGGTTGTGTTTGAATACCTTACTTCTACTGGATCTTGAAATACTGGTAATTTAGTGTCTTACAATTTGACATTTTAAACCTTATTAGAAAATTATTATGTTTCAATTAATTTTAGAAATTAAATTTGAAAGATTGGTATTTGCATTGAACCTCCTGATGTCTCTTTGTTACACTCTCTTACTCTCCTGCATTCCGTAAGAATATCTACCTGAAATATGTTCTTCATTGGGTTCAGAGTTGCATTTTTACGGTAGATGATAAAGCTTACTAATGGAACAGTATTTCGGATCCCTGGATTATGGCATTTTGCACTCATATAATTTGTTTTATGAGGAGCTTCTTCTGTGCATTGAAGGATAATGATCAGCATTTATGACCTCTTCCAGTAAGTGCAACAGTGAAATCCTTTTCCACAGCAAAAATACCTAAATATGTTTCTGTCTTGTGTAAGAAATATGGATAACATTTATTATTCTAGAAAGTTCTGAAGAAGAAATAAGAATCACTTTTTAAAACTTTGCAGAAGTTTTTATGAGTTTCATTTTTTCTCTAACTCTCTGGTGTTCTAATTTCTTGGCATTTTCTATCTTTATCCAAGTAAGATAGGCATGTAATACTTTTAATTTTGCAGGGTAGTGTCCAAAACACAGATGAAATGGGTGTTGAAGAGCTGATAAAGTGGCCACATTGGGGTAAGAAAAGAGTTGTTAGTCTTTATCTCAAAAAGTTCAACATCACTAATTATTAGGGAAATGAAAATCCAAACTACCATGAGATATCTTCTGAAGCTAGTCAGCGTGGTGATTACTATGAACCCAAGAACCAACAGATTGTACTGGCGCAGTGCAATAATAGGAATGCTTTTACACTGTTGTGTAGAATATAAATAAGTACACACATTGCGGAAAAGTGTGTGGTGATTCATCAAGTATCCAGAACCAGAAATGCCATTGAAGTTAGCAATTTCATTAGGGGGTATATGCCCACTGCAAAATAAATCATTTTATTATGAGAATACAGACATGTGTGTGTTTATTACAGCGCTGTTCACAGTAAAAAGACATGGAATTGTCCCAAATGCCTATCAATGACAGAGTTGATAAAGAAAGCATGGAACATAAATACAATGAAATTTTATGAAGCCATAAAAAGGAATAAAATCATGTACTGTGAAGGGACATAGATGAAGCTGGAATCCATTCTCTGTAGCAAACTAACACAGAAATAAACAAGCGTAAAGAAACCAAACACTGCATGTATAAACTGGTGCATGGGAGCTGAACATTGAAGACACATATACCAGGAAGGGGAAAAACACACACTTTGGTCTGTCAGGGGGCAGTGAAAAAAAGCGCTTAAAAATAAAATAAACCTTCATACATGCCATGGAACACAACATAAAATATAATTACATAAAAATTAAAAAGGCATTCATTTTTGAAGAGTTTATAGTGGCTTGAAAATGTAGGCCAGAATTTATTTGAGACATTGTAAAATAAGAACAAATTAGAATTTTGACAAACTGGATTGACAGGTAAATAAGTAACATATTTCAAATTTTAGTTGACTGAATTTCTTTTCTTTTATTCTTAGAACAGAATTGATTGCCTTATCCTCAGAAAGTGCTGAGATTACAGGTGTAAACCACCATGCCTTGCCTTTGATTAAATTACTAATTGAGAAAAATATCCATCTTTCAAAACTTCATTTTTTGTATATTATATTTATATGAGTTATTTACATGTTTCATAGTTCCAGCAAAATAATGTATAGCCCCCCCCCCCCCCCCCCCCCCCCCCCCCCCCCCCCCCCCTTTTTAAGGTACTATCCTTCTATTGGAAATAAATTTATCTCCATTTATATGTAGTCAAGTGTAGGTTAACTAAGAACGTTATTTGCCTTTTGGGTAAAGTTCTCAGGTTTTACAAATGTCTTTAAAACTCTAATTTGGGAAACTAATTACCCTATTGATTATTACTCCGGTCTTTTTTAATGATTTTTTTATGTAAAAAAATCCAAAATTGTTATAAGATACAAAGAGATCCTTAATTACGTCAAATAAACTTAAAATAATTTTATTTGAAAATACATGGTTCTTAACCTTTGATTTCTACTAACAATATTGTGATTAGTTTTTCTTACTAAAAATTGATTGATGTTTTCGTCTTCCTTGCACTAAAAGTTCACCTGCAACATATAAAAAGTAATTAACTACCAGCAAAGCAAATAACGTTCTCAGTTAACCTACACTTGACTACATATAAATGGAGATAAATTTATTTCCAATAGAAGGATAGTACCTTAAAAATACATGTTCAAGTCTTTAGTTCACCCACTACCAATCATCCTGCTTTTCAGCTTCTTGTGCCACTAGCTATTGGCTGCGTAAAGAACCTCAAAGAGATAGCACATTTTTTGACTGAAATATATTACATAGACAAAGCAATAACTAATGAGTATTTTAAATTATAAAGCTGCTTTGGTTCATGAATAATAGTTTTGTTTGAAATTCTAAGTTTTCATTTAGAAAAAATTAGCTCATGGGTTTTTTTTTTTTTTGTTTTGTTTTTTTTTTTTTTTGGTCACATAGCTTAACATTTTGGATCCAACAGGTATACAGTTAAAGCAATTGTAGTCTTATAATAAATTTTAACTGAGGTATTGTTTCTTTCTATTTATTTATTTTTATTGTTTATTGTACTTTAGGTTCTTGAGTACATGTGCAGATCATGCAGGATTGTTGCATAGGTACATACGCCTATATCCCCCCCAGCACCAATATCTGGCATTTCTCCCCATGTTATCTCTCCCCAATCTCCCCATCCCCTGCTGTCCCTCCCAAAGTCCCCTCAACAGACCCCAGTATGCGATGATCTCCTCCCCCGTGTCCATATGTTCTCATTGTTTAGCACCCGCCTATGAATGAGAACATGTGGTGTTTGATTTTCTGTTCTTGTATCAGTTTGCTGAGAACAATAGTTTCCAGATTCATACATGTCTCTACAAAGGACAGGAACTCATAGTTTTTTCTGGTAACATAGTATTCCATGGTGTACATATGCCACGTTTCCCTTGTCCAGTCTATCATCAATGGGTATTTGGGTTGGTTCCAGGTCTTTGCTATTGTAAACAGTGCCAGAATGAACATATGTGTGCGTGTGTCTTTATAATAGAACGATTTATAATCCTTCGGGACTATACCCAGTAATGGGATTGCTGGATCAAATAATATTTCTATTTATAGAGCCCTGAGGAATCACCAGAGTGCCTTCCACAATGGTTGAACTAACTTACACTCTTACCAACAATGTAAAAGTATCTCCATTTCTCCACATCCTCTCCAGCATCTGTTATCTCCAGATTGTTTAATGATCACCATTCTAACTGGCATGAGAGGGTATCTCAATACGGCTTTGATTTGCATTTCTCTAATGACCAGTGATGATGAGCATTTTTAAAAATATGTGTGTTGGCCTCATATATGTTCCCTTTTGAAAAGCACCTGTTTATATCCTTTGCCCAATTTTGAATGGGATAATATTTTTCTTGTAAATCTGCTCTAGTCATTTGTAGATTCTGGATATTAGTCCTTTGTCAGATGGGTAGAT
This sequence comes from Ateles fusciceps, assembly GCA_036589455.1. Classification (NCBI taxonomy): domain Eukaryota; kingdom Metazoa; phylum Chordata; class Mammalia; order Primates; family Atelidae; genus Ateles; species Ateles fusciceps. Next base: position 73,696 of record JAZHEH010003105.1, read on the forward strand.
GGTAACATTTTATTTTTCCCGTTCTGTTGGTCGCTGGTTCACTCTAGTGATTGTTTCTTTTGCTGTACAGAAGCTCTGGAGTTTAATCGGATCCCATTTGTCTCTTTTGGCTTTTGTTGCCGTTGCTTTTAGTGTTTTGGTCATAAAGTCCTTGTCTGTGCCTATGTCAAGAATGATTTCACCTAAGCTTTTTCTAGGGTTTTAATGGTGTTAGGTCCGTATGTTGAAGTCTTTAATCCCTCTGGAGTTAATTTTCATGTAAGGTTTCAGGAAGGGGTCCAGTTTCTGCTTTCTGCACATGACTAGCCAGTTTTTTGAACACCATTAATTAAACAGGAATTTCTTTCCCCATTGCTTGTTTTTGCCAGGTTTGTTGAAGATCAGATGGGTGTATATGTGTGACATTGCCTCTGAGGCCTCTGTTCTGTTCCGTTAGCCTATATCTCTGCTTCGGTAACAGAACCATGGTGTTTTGATTATGGTAGCCTTGTAGTGTAGTTGAAGTCAGGTAGTATGATGCCTCTGAGGGAATGTATTAACATTTTGGGTCCACAAGAGGGAGTAGTTTCAAGGGTAAGAACTTCCCACTGTCCTCTTCCCCTCTTTCCATCCAGACACTTACCGGTCTTTGCTTAAAGTTTTGAATGTGCAAGAGAAATAATCAATAGTCAATCACTCCAGCAGAAATTTAAGGGAACACTTTTCATTGGCCAGGGGACTTGGAGAAGGTGGAAATTCCTCCCAGGTTAAAAGTCCCTGTCCCCTAATCTGGCCTGATTCTATACTTGCATCCTCTTCCACATTCTTCAAGGAAGCTCTCATTCTCTCTCTCGTTTTTTTCTCACTCTCTCTTCTTTGTCTTTTTTCTGCATAAATAAATCACTTCTCTGCAAAAACTCTTAGAGGTCCGATATTTTGTTACAAGCGCACCCATCCTTGTTTCCTCTGCAATTCTTGGATGAGTGAGAGACCAAGAGCCTGGAAAAACTTCCTTACAGGAGAGCTAAGTGATCCTCTGCACCCCCAAGCCTAGCAACAACTTTGGCGAGCCAGCCAGGAGAAGGCAGTGAGGAGCCAGGTACAGCCATGAGTCAGAATAAGAAAGCACGCCAGAGGGGTAAGTTATACCGGACACCTCTCTATCTCTCTTGCTTACAAATCTGTCATTTCTCTTTAAGAACGTTGGAGCAGTGGCACCAAGCCACGGGGTATTACCCGGCCATCTTTAAGTAGATTGGGCCAGCCAGGTTTAAATAAAGGCACAGGTTTGTTTATTTTATTGTTGTTATTTTCTCTCCTTTCTGCTTGTTTTCTGCTTTCTGCACCTTCTCTTTCCTGTGACTGTTATCTCTGGGCAAAAACCTGCAGGAGTATGTGGGGGAGAAGCAGGTAAGCACTCCACCTGGGGTCATTTGCTCCTTCGTGGACAGAAAGTGTGACTGGGAAAACCATTGCTCAGCCCTGGGGGTGGGCCTGGGCACATGCCAAAGCTGCAGTTGCTGGTGCCTATGGGCAGGAGAGTAGCATAGAGGAGGTAGCTGCTCTTGGGGTGGCCCAAGTATATACATGGTTCTGGCAGGGTCAACATGGCAGAACTAATGCTGTTGGGACACGGTATGGTTTCTGGAACTCACAGCCAGCACAGAAGCAGCTGCCAACCCGGCTTTTAAAATTACAGCAGCAATTAGGTTTTTTTTTTTTTTCCTCTCCATGCACTGGATGAGAAAAAGGAAATGGTCTCAGCTACAAGCCCCACCCGGCTTTCAGGCTGTCACATCACGTCAGGGTTAAGCATTCTCATTCAGATAAGGCTTAAAAAAACTTTCTACCTTCTTTCAACACAAGTGGCCAAAGAAGTGAAGGGGTTAAGGTGTAGGGCCTGCAAAGGAAGGATTACTGGTTCAAATCCCTGGTGGAGCCAGTCTTGAATTGGGGAATATTTTTAGGAAAATTCAGAAGCTGAAAGCTATGGGACTTTGCGATTTTTGTAAAAATGTGTCTTGTTTTGGATTGTCTCTCTCTCTCTCTAGCAGAACGTTTTCATCTAGAAGACCATAGTTAAACCAAGTCTAAGGCCCCAATAACTAATTTCAGACTTCACAAACCTCTGGTCATTTTCCTATGATGGAGAATGGGTTAGGGGAGGAGGCTTGCATCCTGAGAGTATTGTTCCAGCCTCAGCCACGTGGCCTGCCTTATTTTAACTGTGTGCCCTAATGGCACCCCCCTATAAGTTTGTCCTTCTAGGGCAGTTTTACTATCTGGCCCGTGTAAATTGGACTTTTGTTGGGGAATGTTGGTACCCATCTCCTGAGCCTCAGTGGCCTCGTTGGTATGTGACCACTCAACCCAGCAGCCCTTCATGCCTCTATGGTGGTCAATGGAGGTCAGGCAGACAGTGAGAGAGTGAGTCCCATGATGCTTGTAGGAATGATTCAAATCCAGTACAGAGGAGGTCCCCCAGGAAAGATGATCATGCATCTGGGGCACACTGAAATTTCAAGGTTCTGACTGGTGGACACTCCAATTTCTAGTACATTACCTGAGGGATGCCTCAGGTTCCATGGCTGTAACTTATAACCAGGGATGCTGGCATCCCTGTGTTCACCTTCAGATGGGTGCCAATCTTCCCAAGATCAAGTCCCCATTAAAATGTATTCTGATTAATTGGGACGAATTTGATACACAATCTTTAAGAAAGAAGTCAATGAACTATACACTGTTATCCAACATAACTGAGGGAAAGGAAGAAAACCCAACAGCTTTCCTTGAGCAATTGTGAGAGACTTTAAGAAAGTATGCCCTACTCACATCACCAGACTCCATTGAGGTTCAGTTAATACTAAAGGACAAGTTTATTACACAGTCAGCAGCAAATATCAGGAGGAGATTTCAGAAGCTGCCCTTTGGGTACGAACAGAGTCTAGAATCATTACTGAACCAAGAAATCTCACTGATTTATAATAGAGACCAGGAGGAAGAGGCTGAAAGAAACAAGGGAGATCAGAGAAAGGCTGCTGCCTTAGTCATGGCAAGCAGAGCCCGGGGGATCAACTGAGAGAAAGGCTCGGGTTAGCCACCAGTCTGGCAAAGCTTGTTACCATTGCAGTCTGAAAGAACATTTTATAAGAAATTGTCCCCAGAGGAATGGACCACCCCATCCATGCCTGCTGTGCCAAGGGAATCACTGGAAAACACACTCTTCCAGGGGATGGAGGTTATTAGGGCCTGAGATGTCTAACCATATAAACCAATGCAAGGACTGTGGGTCCCCAGGGCAAGTGCCAGCAAGAGCCCTCACCTTCACAAAGCCCTGGGTAAAGCTGACCATAAAGGTCCAGGAAGTTAATCTTCTCCTGGGTGCTGACACGGCTTTCTCAGTATTTCTCTTCTGCCTTTGAGACTTGGCGCTTGTTAAATCTATCCCCCTCAGATCTCTCTCTCTCTAGGCCCATTCTGGGAAGGACGGTTTTTGGTTATTCTGTCTACCCGAATGGCAGTTAAGGCGGTAGGAATCAAGTCATTGATTCATCAGACTCGGCTGAAGCCTCGGACGCCTCCTGAAGAAACTCATAGACCCTCCACTCTGCAGCCTAAAGTTCCAGAATACAGCACTTCATATCCTTTTGAGCCACTAGAGGATCTACACCTGCTCTTCCAACAAGATCCCCCAGGAAAGTAACCATGCATAATTCTATTGTGTATACCGGCATTAACAGAAATATAACCCTCAACTTTGCAATCTCTCAAACTCCAGTTATTCCTTTCTTGGTGTGGTTGGGCGGGGGGTGTTTGAATAATTAAAAAAAAAAAAAAAACTTGCTGCTGTATTAGGAAAGTTACTACCTCTATTCAGTTACTATAAGCTATTTCATAAGTTAAATAACCACATAGAAAGGTTGATGATTCTCTCTGCAAAGGCAGCTCACTCTGCAAAACAACTTAACTCTTTAGCTGCCATAGCTCTTCCAAGTAAAAGGGCCCTAAATCTGCTAATAACAGAGAGGACAGGAACATGCCTCTTTCTAGGAAAAGTGCTGCTACTTTCTAAACCAGTAGAATGTTGTTTTAAACATAATTAAATAACTCAGGAATTAATGAAACACAGGAGTAAAGACCTCCCAGAAATACTATTGTGAAGTCTGCTTAACAACTGACTGTCCTGGCGCTATTCTCCCCTAGACTCGTTTATAACCATTCTATAATTGTTGGCCTCTGGCCTCTCATATTTAACCTTTTTGTCACATTTATTTTCTCTAGAACCATAAGGTCACAGGTAATCCTGCCACTGGAACCCCAAATGTCCCTGGCTCATGAGCTCTATCGTGGACCTAAGGATCAAACTGCACACCTAAAAGGCTCCCCTCTGGAGAAAACCTCAACCTCAGGGCCCCTTCTATGCCCCATTTCAGCAGGAAGTAGCTACAGAGCGATCGACACCCGTGTTCCAACAGAAGTTGAACTTTCCTGTTCAGAGGGGGGGACTGAGGGAATGTATTCTCTTCCCAGGTCCACCAGGGGGCAAAGTTTTAAGAGCAAGAACTTCCCAATGCCCCACTCCTCTCTTTCAATCCGGAGACTTAACAACCTTTGTTTAAACTTTCACAGGCACCGAAAATAATGAAAAGTCAATCGCTCCAGCACAAGTTTAAGGGAAGTCTTTCATTGGCCAGAGGGCTTGAAAAAGGTGGAAATTTCACCCAGGTTAAAAGTTCCTGTCCCCCACATCCAGCTGGATTCTATACTCGGGTCCCCTTCCACATTCTTCATGGAAGCTCTCTCTCTCTCTCTCTCTCTCTCTCTCTTTCATTTTTACCCTCTCCTTTCTCTTTGTCTTTGCCTACATAAATCACTTCTCTGCAAAAACTCTTTGGGGTTGGATATTTTCTTACGAGTGCAACCATCATGGTCCCCTCTTCCATTCTTGGATGAGTGAGAAACCAAGATCCTGGAAATACTTCCTGGCAGGGGGAGCTATGCACTCCCTTGCATCTCAAAACACAGCAACAACTTCAGCTTTGTTCTTTTTTCTTAGGATTGTCTTGGCTATGCGGTCTCTCTTTTGGTTCCAAATGTAGTTTAAGATGGTTTATTTCCAGTTCTGTGAAGAAGGTCACTGGTAGCTTGATGAGGATAGCATGGAATCTATAAATCACTTTGGGCAGTATGGTCATTTTCCCGATATTGATTCTTCCTAACCATGAGCATAAAATGTATTTTCATCTGTTTGCATCCTCTTTTATTTCCCTGAGCAGTCATGTGTAGTTCTCCTTGAAGGGGTCCTTTACACCCTTTGTTAGTTTAATTCCCAGGTATTTTATTCTCTTTGTAGCAATTGCGAATGGAAGTTTGCTCTTGATTTGGCTCTCTGTCTGTTATTGGTGTACAGGAATGCTTGTAATTTATGCACATTGATTTTGTATCCTCAGACTTTGCTAAAGTTGTTGATCAGTTTGGGTTGAGACAATGGGCTTTTCTTTTTTTTTAGTCATATAACAACATTACAAACTTCATAATTGCTTGTTTTTTTTTTTTTAGAAAAAGAGAAAGAAGGAAGAAAAAGAGAATGAAATAAAGAGAAAAGAAGAAGAAGAAAAAAAAAGGGAGAGAGAACGGGAATCTTGCTCTATTGCCCAGGCTAGAATGCAGTCCACAAATGGATATTTAAAGCTTTTTTTATACTAATAATTGTGTTATACAATGGAGACAGGAAGGAATAAGGGAGGAAAATAACAAACAAACAGCCAACAATATTTCATTTAAACCTATGAAATGCTATGCAATTGCTAGGGATTGATTTACTCCCAACCATGTGGTACTTTTAGAATAAATGTGATGTGTTACTGAAAAAAAAAATGTATATTTTGTGGATTTGGAGTAGAGAATTCTGTAAATGTTTATTAAGTTTACTTGTTTGAGGTTTAAGTTCAAGTCCTGGGTATCCTTTAACCTTGTTATTAATTTGTCCAATATTGACAATGTAATGTTAAAGTCTCCCACTATTACTGTGTGGGGAGTCCAAGTCTCTTTGTAAGTCACCAAGAAGTTGCCCTATGTATCTGGGTGCTCCTATATTGGGTGCACATAGACTTAGGGTCGTTAGCTCTTCCCGTTACATTGATCCCTTTACCATTATACAATGTCCTTCTTATCTCTTTCGGTTTCTGTTACTTTAAAGTCTATTTTGTAAGACGAGAATTGCAACTACTGCTTTTTTTTTTTTTTTTTTGCTCTCCATTTGGTTGGCAAATCTCCTCCATCCCTTTGTTTTGAGTCTCTGTATATCCTTGATGTAAGATGGATCTGGATGAGCTTACTGATGGGTCCTTTGAAGTGGCTGATATTGGTTGTTCCCCTCATACATAGTGCCTCCTTAGAAGCTCTTGTAAAGCAGGCCTGGTGGTAATAAAATCTCTGAGTACTTGCTTGTTTGCAAAAAATTTTATTTTTCCTTCATTTATGAAACTTAGTTTGGCTGGTTATGAAATTCTGGGTTGAAAGTTCTTTTCTTTAAGGATGTTGAATATTGGCCCCCACTCTCTTCTGGCTCGTAGGGTTTCTGCTGAGAGATCAGCTGTGAGTCTGATAGGCTTCCCCTTGTGGGTAACCTACCTTTCTCTTGGCCGCCCGTAGTATTCTCTCCTTCATTTCAACCCTGATGAATCTAATGATTATGTGCCTTGGGGTTGCTTTTTTGAGGAATATCTTTGTGGTGTTCTCTGTATTACCTGGAGTTGGGTATTGTCTTGCCTTGCTAGCTTAGGAAAGTTTTCCTGGATAATATCCTGAAAAATATTTTCAGCTTGATATTCTCTTCGTACATTCAGGTACACCTATCAAACATAGATTAGGTCTTTTCACATAGTCCCATATTTCTTGGAGACTTTGCTCATTCCTTTTTACCCTTTTTTCTCTAATCTTGTCTTCTCGTTTTATTTCATTAAGTTGGTCTTCGACCTCTGAAATCCTTTCTTCTGCTTGATCAATTTGACTGTTAAAACTTGTGCATACTTCTCGAAGTTCTCATATTGTGTTTTTCAGCTCCATTAATTCATTTATATTCCTCTTTAAATTGTCCATTTTCATGAACATTTCGTGAAACCTTTTTTAAGGTTCTTAGTTTCCTTGCATTGGGCTGGAACATGTTCTTTTAGCTCACAGAAGTTTCTCATTATCCACCTTCTGAAGGGTGATTCTGTGGATTCTTCACATTCATTTTCTCTAGGCCTTGTTCAATTGGTGATGAGGCACTGTAATCCTCTATAGGAGGAGAGGCATTCTGATTTCTGGTGTTTTCAGCCTTTTTGCATTGGTTTCTTCCCATCTTTGTGAATTTATCTACCTGTCGTCTGTGTAATTGCTGATTTTAGATTATGTCTCTGAGTGGACGTCCAGCTTGTTGGTGATAAAGTTTTTTCTATTTCTTAATTTTCCTTTGACGGATGCCCCTCCCCCACAGAGCTGGACCTCCCCCGGGTTAGCTGTACTTGCTGTGAAACTCTCAATCTTCAGCAGTTCCAACTGCTGTTTTTATTTTTATTTTTTTGTGGAGGGGGTACCAGCCTTCTCCTGTGGTGACCCACTACGCCGGCTAAAACAGCGGCGTTAAGATTCGTGGCGCTTTTCTGCCCGGGAATCTCCCAGTCTAGTTCCCCACTTAGTCCGCTTTTTAATCAGCTGAATGGGAGACTCTGCTTTCCCGGAGCTCCAAACGCCAACCAAAAGGGCACTCGGTCCCATATACTCTGGACCGAGAACCGCCGCGTCGGGGTGACTGCAAAACGGCCGCGCCCCTCCAAAAGGGTCGCGCTGGCGACCTGTGTGGCTCCTCCGCCAAGAATCCCTTGGTCCGTGGGCTATGAAAATTCGTCTGAAAATGTGGCATCCACTCACTCTCTGCGCTTTCAGTGGGAGCTACAATCCTGAGCTGCTGCTAAGACAATGGGCTTTTCTAATATACAAGCATGTCATCTGCAAGTAGAGACAATTTGACTTTCTCCTTTCCTAATTGAATAGCCTTTATTTATTTTTCTTGCCTAATGGCTTTGGCTAGAACATCCAATACTATATTCAATAGGAGTGGTGAGAGAGGGCATCCTTGTCTAGTGCCAGATGTCAAAGGGAATGCTTTCAGTTTTTACCCCTTTAGTGTGATATTGGCAGTGGGTTTGTCATAAATAGCTTTTATTTTGAATACATTCTATCAATACCTAGTTTGTTGTCAGTTCTTAGCATGAAGGCTGTGAAATTTTGTCAAAGACCTTCCCTGCATCTTCTGAGATAATCATGTGGTTTTTGTCTTTGGTTCTGTTTATGTGATGGATTATGCTTACAGACTAGCATATGTTGAGCCAGCCATGCATTCCGGGGATGAAGCCCACTTGATCACGATGAATAAGCTTTCTGACGTGCTATTGCCGTAGGTTTGCCAGTATTTTACTGAAGACTTTTGCATCTATGTTCATAAACAATGATGTTCTCGAATGCTCCCTTAGACTTGGTTTTGGTAACTTAACACAGTGAGTTGTTTCAATCGTATGTGAAAAGTAATGAAACTTTAGAGTAACAAGAAGCGAAATTCAATGCTATAAAAAGTTTATGTATAAAATGTATGCATTAAAATATTTTGACAACCCCAAAATTGAAGTTGCTTAATATTATTTTAGTTAAATTTTAATAATGTTTTGGTTTTAAAATATCATGATATGAAAAGATAGCCTTTAAATGCATTTTATTTCTTATAAATGTCTACCACAGGCCCACAGAGAGGGTAGCAATGTTCACATCTTACACAGAGCTGTAACTCAAAGTGGGTAATAATGTAAGTAAATTAACAAATAACAACATAAAATTTAGTTTGTTTCAATAGAAAACCAAGTGTTAAATATATAACTGAGATACAGCATTCAGTATAAATCTTTAATTAGCAAATGTAAAATTATATTTATCTTTTTCTTTGTGTGGATATATATTCTAGCACATTGTAGGAGTTTCTAGCTAAACTCGCTACTTAAAGGTCGGATCTTGATTTATCTTGTGGCATCTATGTAGAGGAAAGAGTTTTATTTTTTGAAACAATTTTTTCTTAGTTTAATTATTGCATTGACATTGTAATTACATATTTTAAAAAGTGATTTTTTTCAAACAAATACTATTGTTAATCTATTTAGCTAACTGCTTTATGAGGCTAATGCATATTTTCAAATATATAAGAAGATATGTACTAAAAATTATTAACTTGCAACCAATATTATATTTCCACTCCAGAGATTATCTCTGTATGTGCACTAATGTATACCTATAGCCATTTGTTTAATTTTTACAAATGAGGGCATACAATATGTTGTATTGTATTTGTTTTGTTTTGCTTTTAGTCACACACCTACCAGTACATGAAGGTCTGTTTAATTCTGTTCTGTAGCTATATAACCTGTCACTCGACGTGCTCTAATTTACAAAATATACCTCTAAAGTGATTAATGTGTATATTGTGTCCAGTTTTACAGAAAGTAGAGAAGAATTTAAATTTCTCATAATGATTTTTAAATATATCATCTCATTGACTTTATCTCACACCAAAACTGTGAGTGTAGGACAAAGAAATTATCACTGTTTAATGAGAAAAAAAGGAGACATTTATGTGAAGGCTATAGTTTGTGTGAGTCACAATAACTCTAAACGAAGTTTTCAATTGAAAGTGAGAAAGCGTTAACATTTAATTTAAATAAAGTTCTGACAACAAGAAATTGAATACACTATGTTAAGTGCAATAGTTTTATGAAAACTAATCTTATAATGATTCAGGCAAAGTCTGTGTTTAACACATAAACATTTAATATTATGGCATCATATATAACACTCCCTAAGAAAGAATTTTTTCTTATCTCAGCTTGTGAAGCACTTAACGAGTGAGAATATCTGCTCCCATTGGACCCTGCCCACGAAAAAATTTGTGGGACTCAAAGTGGCTGGTGCTTCTTATCACATAAATTTTGTGATCCAGCAGTATTGCTACCATTGAAAACACAGGTAGCAAGGAAGGCAATGTCTGTGGCACTGTAAAAAGTGGGCCTTCATCCTCCAGACCCCAGAATGGTAGATCCTGGAAGAAAACCTGTTCACAAGCAAAGCCTAATGGGTGGAGCTGCACAATGCACAAGGCCATGGGAACTCACCTCTTAGCATCAGCATAACCTGGATGTGAGATATAAAGTTAAACATGATTATACTGGAGGTTTAAGAATTTACTGTCCTGACGAATTTTATACTTGCATGTGATCTCTACCCCTTTATTCTGGTCAATTTCTCACATTTGGTATGGCTGTATTTTTTCTATCCCTGCACCACAGTTGTATATAGGAAGCAACTAACTTGCTTTAAATTTTACTGGCTCATAGGCAGAAAAATCTTGACTCGTCTCAAATGAAACATTGACTTTGTTATTTAGTTAATGCTGAAATGAGTTAATCCATTGCAGGCCTAATGGAAAAGTGTGACTCCTTTTGAAATGTGAGGACGTTAGATTTGGTAGAAGCCAGCGATGAAATTACGTGGTTTGACTGTGTCCCCACCAACATTTTATCTTGAATTTTTACATGTTGTGGGAGGAATGAGATAGGGAGGTATTTGAATTATGGGGGCAAGTTTGCATGTAGGAGTGTGTGTGTGTGTGTGTGTGTGTGTGTGTGTGTGTGTGCTGTTCATGTTATAGTCAGTCTTATCAGGGCTGATGGTTTTACACACCAGAGTTTCCCTGCACAAACTCTCTCTTTGCCTGCTGTCAAGGTGTGACTTAATCCTCTTTGCCTTCTACCGTAATTGTGAGGCCTCCCCAGTTACGTGGAAGTGTAAACTCATTAAACCTATTTTACTTGTATAAATTGCCCAGTTTAGAATATGTCTTTATAAGTAGCACGAAAATTGACTAATTCAGTAAAAATATCAGAATTACCGATAAAATTCTATGACTTTAGTTTCACAGAGTCACCTCGAAGATGTAAGTAAAATGCAAATGTGTGTAGGACTCTGAAAATTTATATCAAACTTTTTCTAGTTTAATAATATATTTTAAAATAAACAATCCTGAAAGAGATGCTAAATCAAATTATTACAGTGCATCTACAATTTTTCAAATAGTGCTAACTTAAGACTACACCCATTTTATTTTATCTTATTTTTTTAAGAGTTGTCTCTATTGTTCAAACTGGAATAAATGCAGTGGTGTAAGCACAGCTAACTACAGCTTCTAACTGCTTGGCTCATGTTGTCCTGATGCCTCAGCCTCTCAATTAGCCGGGTTGCAAGAAGAGGCCAGGAGGCTCAGCTAATTAATTAATTAATTAATTAATATTTTTGTTAGGGTCAGAAACTTGCTATGTCTCTCAGGCTGACATTAAACTCTAGTTGTAAAGTGATCCACACACCTTGGCCTCATAAAGTGCTAAGATTACCAGGGTTTGCTACCACGACTATCTAATTTTTTAAAATATTTTATAGAGACAATGTTCCACTATTTTGCCAAACCAGGTTACAAATTTCTAGCCCCAGGTTTTCTTTGGTCCTGACCTTACACGATTTTAGAATTACAAATATGAGTCACAAATACTGGTCTATAAAATAATCCACCACTTTTATTATAAGTTAAACTTTTATCTAGTAAATATAAAGCTTCATACTTACGGATAAAGTAGAATAAATTGTGATATCAATTTATTGGAATAGTAGCAAATTTTTAAATAATAAACATACATTTAGACTAGACAATTTTAAGCTAAGAATTCTCAATCACTGCACAAATGCTTATTGTATATTTAAACTTCAACTGTGTATATAGTTATATATAAGTATGTATATATATTATAACTATATATACAACTAAATTTTAATGTATGTGTATATATATTTAAAATTTAAATTTATGTTTATATATATTTATTTATATTATATATAAATATATATATTTATTTATATTATATTATATTTGTGTGTGTGTGTGTGTGTGTGTGTGTGTGTGTGTATAGTGATTTGAAAAATGTAAAGTAGTATAATAGAGAGCCAGTACCAGTTACTGGGGACCACAAACTATTTTTATGATGTAAATTCCTGCGGTAATAAGTAATATAGCAGCAATTTGTATACTAATCGTAGTTCAGAAGCCAGTTTATTACATAAGATTCTTAAGTCAATGGGTAAAACTAGGGGCAATAAAACTTTGCTTGCTAAGTCTGTTTACCCCACATCTCTTTGTCTTTACTCTAGTTTGTTTGCTCATGTAAACTTTGTACTGGATGGTCCTATCAGGGGGAGGTCAAAGGGGAATCACCCATTTTTTTTTAATATTATGAGATTTTTATTGCAAATAAGGTTCAAATATATTTTCAAAGGGAAGAGTTAGAAAAGCAAACATCTTTAAATGTCTTCAAGATTAATGGTAAGAGTTTCTGAATTGGCCACGTTACAGAATAGTGGAGGAATTGTATAACTTAACTGCAGTTTGCATACACAGATGCTATGGGTTTTAGAGACAGTTTCCACTTTGGTTATTTATTCAGACAGTATTATATTGCCAACAATAATAATGTTTTATTTCATTATCCTGTTTGAACCAGGTTTAAGCACACAGCTGCAGCATGTTGAATTTATATATATATATATTTTATTGCACTTTAGGTTTGGGGGTACATGTGAAGAACATGCAAGATTGCTGCATAGGTACACACATAGCAGTGTGATTTGCTGCCTTCCTCCCCCATCACCTATATCTGGCATTTCTCCCCATGCTATCCCTCCCCAACTCCCCACCCCCGCTGTCCCTCCCCTTTTCCCCCCGACAGACCCCAGTGTGCGATGCTCCCCCTCCCTGTCTCCATGTGTCCACATTGTTCAACACCCGCCTATGAGTGAGACTATGCGGTGTTTGATTTTCCGGTCTTGTGTCAGTTTTCTGAGAATGATGGTTCCCAGGTTCATCCATGTCCCTACAAAGGACACGAACTCATCGTTTTTGATGGCTGCATAATATTCCATGGTGTATATGTGCCACATTTTCCCTGTCCAGTCTATCATCGATGGGCATTTGGGCTGGTTCCAGGTCTTTCCTGTTGTAAACTGTGCTGCAGTGAACATTCGTGTGCATGTGTCCTTATAGTAGAAGGATTTATAGTCCTTTGGATATATACCCAGTAATGGGATTACTGGATCAAATGGAATTTCTATTTCTAGGTCCTTGAGGAGTCGCCACACTGTCTTCCACAATCGTTGAACTAATTTACACTCCCACCAACAGTGTAAAAGTGTTCCTATTTCTCCACATCCTCTCCAGCATCTGTTGTCTCCAGATTTTTTAATGATTGCCATTCTAACTGGCATGAGATGGTATCTTAATGTGGTTTTGATTTGCATTTCTCTAGTGACCGGTGATGATGAGCATTGTTTCATATGTTTGTTGGCTTCATGTATGTCATCTTTTGTAAAGAGTCTGTTCATATCCTTCGCCCACTTTTGAATGGGCTTGTTTGTTTTTTCCTGTAAATCTCTTTCAGTTCTTTATAGATTCTGGATATCAGCCTTTTGTCAGATGGGTGGACTGTAAAAACTTTTTCCCATTCTGTTGGTTGCTGATTCACTCTAATGACTGTTTCTTTTGTTGTCCAGAAGCTGTGAAGTTTGATCAAGTCCCATTTGTCTGTTTTGGCTTTTGTTGCCAATGCTTTTGCTGTATTGGTCATGAAGTCCTTGCCTACACCTATGTCCTGAATGGTTTTGCCTAGATTTTCTGCTATGGTTTTTATGGTGTTATGTCTTATGTTTAAGTCTTTATTCCATCTGGAGTTAATTTTAGTGTAAGGTGTCAGGTAGGGGTCCAGTTTCTGCTTTCTGCCCATGGCTAGCCGGTTTTCCCAACACCATTTATTAAACAGGGACTCATTTCCACATAGCTTGTTTTTGTCAGGTTTGTTAAAGATCGGATGGTTGTAGATGTGTTGTGTTGCCTCCGAGGCCTCTGTTCTGTTCCATTGGTCTATATCTCTGTTTTGGTACTAGAGGAGCAAGATCAAAAGAACTCAAAACCTAGCAGAATAGAAGAAATCACTAAGATCAGAGCAGGACTGAAGGAGATCGAGACACAAAAAAAAACCTTCAAAAAATCAATAAATCCAGGAGTTGGTTTTTCGAAAAGGTCAACAAAATAGACAGACCACTAGCCAGATTAATAAAAAAGAAACGAGAAAATAATCAAATAGACGCAATAAAAAATGATAAAAGGGATATCACCACAGATTCCACAGAAATTCAAACCATCATCAGAGATTATTACAAACAACTCTATGCACATAAACTAGTAAACCTGGAAGAAATGGATAAATTCCTGGACACTTGCATCCTCCCAAGCCTAAACCAGGAAGAAGTCAAATCCCTGAATAGACCAATAACAAGGTCTGAAGTTGAGGCAGCAATTAAGAGCCTACCACTCAAAAAAAGCCCAGGTCCAGATGGATTCACAGCCAAATTCTACCAGACATACAAAGAAGAATCACCCATTAATGGTGTTTATTCTGGGCTCTGGAACCTAAAATATTTATTATTCATAAAACCTCTTTTAAGCATGTTAATTATCCACAAACATGTTGATTTAGTGTCTCTGTTGTTAAATCTATACTAAATAAATGTGAACGGTGACAGGGAGTTATGGTCAGCTGCAAATGCCTTCTGAAAGCTACCAACAACCATTCTTAGCCCATTCAAAATCACTTTACTGACTGTGAGAGTGCATTCACGCGTCCGTCATTGAGTCAGAGCCTGCAGGTCAGACCTCCAAAGGTGGTGATTAACATCTCAGGTGGTGACCCCAACATGACACCTATCACAGCAGGTGCCTGAACATGGAGTGTACCAACCTGATCATTGCCGTGAGGAAAGAGCAGTGGACCTCTCGAGAACTGGAAAGTAAAAGAGACAGGGTGGGTCAATTCAAGTAGTCAGTAAGTCATTGTTACCCACTGGGGGTTGTCAGGTTCAGCAAGGGATTGTTTCAGCCTAGGGATTCATCATGGGACAACAGTTATCTGTGCAACAACAGCAGCATATTAAAGTATTGAAAAAAATGCTGCATGCTGTTAAGGTGTCAGTCTCACAGGATCAATTAAGAGAATTAATGTGAACTGTTGTCTTTTATAATCTTTGGTTCTCGGTGGAGGACACAATAGGGTAAGAAATTTGGGAAAACTGATATTGAAGAAAAACAGGTCCTGGTAATATTTCTAACACCGTGGGCCTTAGTGAGAGTGTCTCTAATCCCATAATAGTAAAAGAACCAAATGAGGGGAAGGAGAAGGAATCACTATCTACCTTATCACCACCTGTCTCTTCCTCCGCCCAGCTATTATCAGGTACAAATAGTAAGGAGGAAATGGAGGTATGGAGGTTTCGCCTGAGCCAGTCCTCCAAGTAAAAAAAAAAAAAAAAAAAAAAATAGGACAAGAGAGTCTTCACAGTTACGAGTCCTCATCTTAAGCAAGTAGCTTTTGAGGGTGAAGTCTTAGAATGCTCAGCAATTAAAAATCGGTAAGGCAATCAGATACATGAATACATTCCTTTTAGATCGTGTAAAGAGTTAAGAAAATGTGATAAGAAAAACGGAGTTTGTAGACCACTTACCGAAGGAATGATTGAGGTGTTGGCAGACAACTTTCAAATGACCCTATGGGATTGGTCAATGCCAGCTAAAACCACTTTGGAGCCCAGCCAATACCTCCTCTGGAGGGCAGAATATGATGAGTTGTGTGAACCACAAGAAAATAAGAACCAGGTGACCAGGCAATACTTAACAGCTGCTATGAACTAGGGGAAGGGTCCCCATGTGGAGGTACAACAACAACTAGATTTTGATCCCTAGGCCTATAATCATGTATCTTTGTGCGCCCTTAGGTCCTGGGACTAAATTCCCCAGAATGGATCTCAGCAGAGGTCTTCTGTAAATGTTCATCAAGGGCTTCAGGAGCCATTTGCTGAATTATTGATCAGTTAAACCAGGCAATCAAAAGACAAAGTAATCACGACCATGCTGCAAATATTTTATTGTTGCAATTTGCTTATTAAAAAGCGAATGTGGATTTCCAGCAAGGAATGCAGGCAGTCAGAGGAAAGACAGCCACGGCAGGGGAACTTATCAAACTGGTGCCAACTAGCAGAAACAGAGACACTCAAAGCCAACATATTAGCTATGGCATTAAGTCCTTCTAGAATGAAAAGGGAGAGGAGCTCTAATTGTTTTCTATGCAGAGAGCCAGGTCTTATGAAAAGAGACTACCCAAAGAATAGAGACCACGGTAAACGAGGAAAGAACCCCCTTCTATGGGTCCCCCAGTGTAGAAAGAGGAAGGACTGGACAAATCAATGAAGATGCAAATTTGATAAATAAGCAACTCCTAAGGTAATCGGATGGGAAGCTTCATGAGGGGTCATCCTCAGGCCCTTCTTCAAACTCGGGCAATACCAGCAGCTTCCCTTAGCCAGATAGAAAACCCAAGATCTTCTGTCTCAGAGCAGCCATCACTGGGAGCTCAGGGCTGGACTTACTTTGCTCAAATGAGTTAGTGTTAAAAGAAAAGAGAACTCCAGAGAGTTGCCACCGGGGCGGGACCCACTGCCTCTGGGAAAAATGGGATTAATCCTAGTGCAGTCTAGCATTTCCAGTAACAGAATTAAGATGCTCACCGGGGTTATTGACAGCAATTACCAAGGTGAGATATTAGCAATGATGGAATGTAAAGCTCTGCATAGTACTCTGCCTGGATCAAAGATAGCTCAGTTACTGATTTTCCTATATTGGATTTTCTTATGCTCAAGGAAAGGGAAGGGATACAGGAAGTTCTGGAAATACAGGAGCCACAGGAGTATATTGAAACCAATTAATTGCTTACCAGGGACCCCAGATTCCTTTGAAAAATTGGAAATAAGAATTTTACTGGCTGCTTGGACACAGGAGTGGATATTTCAATTATCAGTGATCAAAACTGGCCAAAAACTTGGCATTACATCACTCAGAGAAAAAGATTTTTGACATTGGGGAAGCACACACAACAAAGCAGAGCATGGGCCTCCTTATATGCTGTGATCCAGAAGGGAGAAAGGCAGTTACACAACCTCTGATTATGCACATTTCTGTTAATCTTTGGAGAGAGGACCTCTCAGCCCAATTTGGGGGTGTGTCAGCCTTTCTAGCAGTGACCACTGTTTTTATTCCTCCCCTACTCTGAAGTGCCTCTCTCAACAGCCTACTCTGGGTAGAACAGTAGCCTCCTAAGGGAGAGAAATTGCTAACATCCCATGAATTAATAGATGAACAACTACAGGCTGGACATGACATACTGAACCTTCAACCAGCCTTTGGAACTCACACATTTTTGCCATTTCTTAAAAAAAAAAAAAAAAATCTGGCAACTGGAGACTTTTGCATGACTTACGTGCGATTAATGCTAAATTGCAACTTATGGGCTTTCTGCAACCTTGGCTTCTGTCACCCACACCAATTCCTCAGGATTGGTCTATAACTGTTATTGACCTAAAAGACTGTTTTTATATGATTTCTCTAGCAAAATAGGAAACTGCATTTACCTTACTAGCTGTCAATAATAAAATGCCAGCTTGCTGCTTTGATTGGAAAGCGCTTCCTCAGAGAATGCTGAACAGTCCTACTATGTGTCATTATTAGGGAGATCAGGCTTTACTCCCGAGTAGAAAGAAAATTCCCAATTGCAAGATTATTCATTATGTGATAATATTTTACTGGCAGCCCCAAAGGAGGCTGTACTTTTGAAGTTATATTCCTCTGTCATAAAGGATTCACTGCTAAGAAGTTTAATCGTTCCTCCTGAGAAAGTACGAATGTCCTCTTTGTGTAAATATCTTAGACACATATTGAATTCCTGGTCAGTATGACCACCAGAAAGTTAAATTAAATACTAGCAACATGCATACACTGAATGATTATCAGAAATTATTAGGGGATGTTAATTGGATTTGCCCCATTACAGGCATTCCTTCTTATAAATTGCAGAAACTGTTTTCTATCAAAAAAGGCAATACAGCCCTGAATTCTTCCAGATATTTTACCCCTGCAGGTAAAAGAGATATTAAAGAAATAAGACAGGTCATTTCTCATAGGCACTACATCGTATAAATCCAGCCTTCTCAGTCCAGCTGTTTATTCTTCACACTAAACACCCCCTGACAAGTTTAATAGAACAAATAATCCTAGGACTATGCTTTCTAGAATTCGTTTTTGGTTTTTTTTTTTTTTTTTTTGCTCACATACCAGTACTAAAACTCTGCCTCCCTATATTTAGGTAATTTGTAAAGTTGTTCATTCAGATTGCAGAAAATGCAGTGAGTTGCTGGGTTGCGATCCTGGTATCATCAGAATTTCTTTAAGTAAAAGGCAATTGGATGCAGTTTGGTCCCTGTCCTTAGATCTGCAAGCAGCACTATCCGAGTACACGGAACAAACAGAAAATGGTTTTCCTGCTGATAAGCCCCTTCAGTTCTTACCTTGTACTCCTCTAACTATCCCAACAAAAGTAGTTTACTCCCCCATACCTAACGCTTTGACACTGTTTCCTGACAGATCAGGTGAACAAGGAAAAGCTGTAATCTGGTAGACAACATAATTAATTTACCAGCACTCAGAGAGCTGAGATTAGAGCCCTGGTTCTGGGACTGGAAACTTTTTATTGTAAGTGACTTCACGTAAATAATTGTAAGTGACTTGACGTACTCAGTTTATTTGTTACAAAATCTTGAAACAGCTTCAATTAAGTCTAAACTTGAGCCCACCCTATGTCCTGTTTTTCTATGACTTCAGCAATTGTGAGATCAATGCACAGATCTTATTTCTGTCACTGGCATTCAAGCCCACAGCTCTCTGCCTTGCCCATTGGCTTGTGGCAATGAACAAGGAGACTTACAAGCAATGATATCTCTGCTTGACCAAGACACCAAATCACATCAACTTTTTTTCAGCAAAATTGGAGAAACTTAACTAAGCAATTTCAATTTACTTGGAGACTGGGTAAGTCAACCATCGTGCAATGCCGAGATCACCAGCTAACAGGCACATTCCCTCCTTCAACTGGAGTTAACCCTAGAGGACCATAACTTAATCAGTTATGGCAAGCGGATATTACACACATCTCTGAATTTGTTGACAATTGTTGTCAATTGGTTTCGTTTTTAAAAAAATTGTTTAAACATCAGACCTAACATCAAAAAAATTAGAAGAAAACCTAAATAAATAACCATTAGATTGAACCATCAACCAACAGAATGGAAAAATAATTTTTGTGTCTACCCATCTGACAAAGGGCTAATATCCAGAATCTACAAAGAACTAAAATAGATTTACAAGAAAAAGAAGTGCATTCAGAAGTGGGTAAAGGACATGGACAGACACTTTTCAAACGAAGACATATATGAGACCAACAAACATGTGAAAAAATGCTCATGATCATGGGTCATTTGAGAAATGCAAATCTAAACCACACTGAGATACCACCTCACGCCAGTTAGAACGGCAATCATTAAAAAATCTGGAGACAACAGATGTTGGAGAGGATGTGGACAAATGGGAACGCTCTTACACTGGTCATGGGAGTGTAAATTAGTTCAAGCATTGTGGAAGACAGTGTGGTGATTTCTCAAGCATCTAGAGATAGAAGTTCCATTTGACCCAGCAATCCCATTACTGGGTATCTATCCAAAGGGTTATAAATTGCCCTAATATAACGAATGTAACCAAGTGGACATAACACAGCTATGTTCATTGTTGCACCGTTTACAATACAAAGACCTGGAAGCAACCCAAATGCCCATTGATGATAGACTAGACAAGGTAAATGTGCCACATATACACCATAGAATGCTACACAGCCATACGAAAATGACGAGTTTCTGTCCTTTGTAGGGATACGGATGAATGTGGAAACCATCATTCTCAGCAAACTGACACAATAACATAAAAACAAACACTGCCTGTTCTCACTCATAGGTGGGTGTTGAACAATGAGAACACATGGACACAGGGAGGGCAGCATCACACAGTGGCGTCTGTTGTGGGAGGGCCAAGGGAGGGACAGCAAGGGGTGGGGAGGTTGTGTGATAGCCTAACTTGTGTTAACCTAACTGACTTCAACTTAGCTGTGAGCCAGACAGACTCCGTCTTAGCCTCTGCCTCCCCACCATCTCTCCTACGATGTCTCCCTTAGGTACGTAACTGGGTTATGCCAATACTGTGCTTATTCTACCATATAACCATTGTAACCACATCCTGCTTGGCATGTGAATACTCCTTCTTGGATCCCCCCTTGGTAATTTTATTCAAAACTGGCTTGTAACCACCTCCCTCTAACCTGCTCATTCTGCTTCTATAAAATCCTGCTTCAGCTAGGCTCCCCCTCCCCTACCTTAATCAAGGTATAAAAATGAATCAAGCCCCTTCCTAGGGGCTGAGAGAATTTTGCACATTAGTCATCTCTGGGTTGCCTACAATAAAGAACTCCTGATCTATCTCAGAGTGTGGTGCTTTCTCTATGACTCTCTCAATTACAACAGTTGAGGAGGGGATAACATGGGTAGAAATGCCAGATGTGGGTGATAGGTGGATGGAGACAGCACACCACAATGCCATGTATGTAGCTCTACAACAATCCTTCATGATCTGCACATGTACCCCAGAACCCAAAGTACAAAAATATATTTATATAGTGCTATAAATTTCCCTCTAGCTCTAGACACTGCTTTAAATGTTTCCCCGGGGGATTTTGGTACTTTTTTCTTCTTTCTCACTGGTTTTGAAGAACACCTTTATTTCTGAATTTCTTTAATTTTTTTTTTTTTTATCCAGTCTTTATTCAGGAGCAAGTTGATCCGTTTCCATGTAGTTTTGCGGGTTTGAGTGAGTTTTTTAATCCTTAGTTCTAATTTGATTGCACTGTTGTCTGAGAAATTGTAATGATTTCTATTCTTTTGCATTTGCTGAGGAGTGATCTACTTCCAATTATGTTGTCAATTTTAGGGTACGTGCAATGAGGCGGTGAGAAGAACGTGTAATTTGTGGATGTGGGGGAGAAGAGTTCTGTAGATGTCTCTTAGGTTAATCTGGTTCAGAACTACATACAAGTCTTGGATATCCTTGTTGATTTTCTGTCTTGTTGATCTAATATTGACTGTCAGGTGTTAAAATCTCTCTCTATTCTTGTGTGGGAGTGTAAGTCTCTTTGTACGTCGTTAAAAACTTGCTTTATGCGCTTAAGACACATAATAGCTAATATTTAATTGTTCTGCAAAAATAAAAATAAAAAAAAGCTTGCTTTATGTATCTGGGTGCTTCTGTATTGGGTGCATATACATTTAGGATATTCAGCTTTTCTTTTTTCACTTATTGATTTATCATTAGGTAGTGCCCTTCTTTGTCTCTTTTGATCCTCGTTGGTTTGAAGTCCATGTTATCAGAGACGAAATTTGCAACCCCTGCTTGTTTTTTGCTCACCATTTACTTGGTAAATATTCTTCCATCTCTTTATTTTGAGTCTTGTGTGTGCCTTTCTACATGTGATGCATCTCCTGAATACAACACACTGATGAGACTTGACTTTACATTCAGTTTGCCAGTATGTGTCTTTTGATTGGAGCATTTAGGCCTTTTACATTTAATGTTAATATTGTTATGTGTAATTTTTTTCTTCCATTTTGTTACTGTCCGGTTGCTTTGCCCATTAGGTGACATAGTTTCTTCACGGCGTCATTGGTCTTTGCCATTTGGCAGGTTTTTGTAGTGGCTGGTACAATTTGTTCAATTTCATGTATAGTGTTTCTTTCAGAAGCTCTTTTAAGGCAGGTCTGGTGGTGATGAAATCTGATTTTCCATGAAGAATTTTATTTATTCACTTTGTAAGTGAAGAATACCTTTTATTTCTCCTTCACTTGTGAATATTGGTGTGGCTGAATATGAAATTGTGGATTGAAAGTCTTTTCTTTAAAGATATTGTGTGTTGGCCCCGGCACTCTTCTGGCTTGTATGGTTCCTGCCAAGAGATCTCCTGTAAGTCTCATGGGCTGCACTTTGTTGGTGACCCAATATTTCTCTCTGGCTGCCCTTAGCATTTTTTCCTGGCTTTCCACCCTGGTGAATCTGACAATTTTGTGCCTTGGCTTTGCTATTCTTGAGGAATAGCTTTGAGGTTCTCTGTATTTCCTATTAAAATATTGGCATGCCTTGCTATGTTGGGGAAGTTCTCCTGGATAATATGGTGAAGAGCTGGTTTTCAGCTTGGATTCATTCTCCCTGTCACAGGCAGGTACACTGATCAAGTGCAGATTAGGTTCTTTCAAATAATCCCATTTTCTTGGAAGCTTCATTCATTTCCTTTTTTTTTCTTAAGTGTACTTTGGGTTCTGGGGTACATGTGCATGTCCTGCATCGTTCATAGGTACCTACATGCCATGGTGGTTTCCTGTTGCATAGGTACATACATGCCATGATGGTTTTCTGTCTCCTTCCTCCCCCACCCCCTCTGTTACCTACATCAGGCATTTCTTCCAGTGTTATTCTTCCCCATCCTCCTCACCCCCCTGCTGTCCTTTCCATTTCCTGACTTCCCCCCCTCAACCTACCCAGTGAGTGTTTTTCTCCTCCCTATGCCCAAGTTTTCTCATTGTTCACCACCTGCCTGTAAGTGAAAACATCGCGTTTGGGTACCTGTTCTTGTGTCAGTTTGCTGAGAATGATGGTTTCTAGATTCATCCATGTCTCTACAAAGGACACAAACTCATCATTTTTATGGCTGCATAGTATTTCATGATGTATGTGTGCCACATTTTCTTTGTTCCGTCTATCATTGATGGGCATTTGGGTTGGTTTCAAGTCTTTGGTATCATAAACAACACCACAATGAATATAAGTGTGCATGTGTCTTTATAATAGAGCAATTTATAATCCTTTGGGCAAATACCCAGTAAAGGGATTGATGGGCCAAATGGAATTTCTATTTTCTAGATCTTTGAGGAATTGACACTGTCTTCCACAATGGCTGAACTAACAACTTCTCCTTTTTTTCTTAATCTTGTTCCTCTTTTATTTATCCTGTGACCTTCAATCTGTGTATCCGTTCATTCTGAGTGATTGATTCGACTAATGAAACTTGTGTATGCTTCACGAATTTATCTTGCTGTGTTTATCAGCTCCATCATGTCGTTTATGTTCTTCTCTAAGCTGTTTATTCTAGTTAGCATTTTATCTAACCTTTTCAAGGTTTTCAGTTTATTTGCATTGGGTTAGAACGTGTTCCTTTAGCTCAGAGAAGTTTGTGATTACCCACCTTCTGAAACATGCTTCTGTCAATTCGTCAAGCTCATTCTCTATCCCGTTTTGTTTACTTGCTGGTGAGAAGTTGTGATTCCTTGGTGGAAGAGAGGAGTTCTGGTCTTTGATGATTTCATCCTTTTTGTGCTAGTTTTTCCCATTTGTTGTAGATTTGTCTAGTTTTGATCTTTGAAGTTAGTGATTTCAAATAGGGTCTCTGAGTGAACATTGTTTCTGTTGATGCTGAAACTATTTCTTTTTGTTTTCTAGTTTTCCTTCTACCAGGTGCCTCTGCTGTATGAGATGATTTTTGTTGTTGAGTTGTGTTGTTTGTTTGGTGATACAGGGGTGGTCAGGGAGCCTCTTGAGGAGCCAGTCTGTTGCTTGTCTGCCTGCAGAGGTGCTGCTGGACTGCCTCAGACTGGGCTTGTTTGCTGTGTAGGCTTCCTCTGACTTTCATTTACACAGGCACTGGTGAGAATAGAGCCCCCTTTGCAATAATGGATGCCCTTTCCCCTACTGAGCTCAATTGTCTCACGTCAAGCTCAAATATATGTGCTGGCTGTGAAATTCTCAAGCAAGAGGACTTCAGTTTGCTGGTCTTCGTGGGGGGTAGGACCTGCCAAACCGTATCACCTGTCTCCTTGCTTTTAGTTATCCCTCTATCTGGGAGGCGGTAGTTCCATTCTGCTGGCACTCTCACCACTAGTCAACACCTCTACCGAGTTTTATTGCAACAATTTGTGACACCTGGCCAGTCATAGCTGTTGTTAAGATCTGTGTTGGTAACTTGGGGTGCTTTTCACCTCAGTGGTGTTCTCCTGGACTCTGGCTTGCAACGGCCATGGAAGAATCGCAGTGTCTGAACCAGAGTGTCGAGAAGTTAAAATCCCTGATCCTCCAGTCAGTTGCACTTCCTGGGTGTGGCAGTAAACCGCCCTGCCTTGGTTTGCCCTCCTAGGGCAGTCCCATTGAAATGAACCTGGTACCTCAGTTGGAAATGTGAAGGTCACTCACATTCTGCATCTCTCTCACTGGAAACTGGGCTCTGGAGCTGTTCCTATTCTGTCATCCATAATACAGCTTTAACATGCAAAGTACAAATGTAACACCTGGAACGTAACACCTGTAAGACTGATCTAACATTCCTAATACAACTGTACCACTCCTAAATGCAATAAAACACTCATAACATTAATGTAGAATTCACAATACAAATATAAAAATCATACTGCTTATCTAACACCCATAATACAACTGTTACACTCACAACACAAATATACAATCCACAAAAGAAGTAAAACATTGGTAGCACTGTTGTAACATCTGTAATGCTGTCCTGATACCTGAAATTCGACTGCAATACTCATAATACCAACATATCACTCATAATAACAATATATCATCTACAATACAAATATAAAAACTGTAATACTGATGGAACTACGGTAATACTTAACTAACACCTGTAATACTGATATAACACTCATAATAGTAATATAACATTTGTAATATAAACAGATAACACTGATATAACACACAGAATTACTTATGTAACACCCATCATACATATGTAACACTTCTAAAATTGACATGACATTTCTACCCTTCCCAGGGCACTTGGTTTTACTCCTTTCGCTGAGCTAGATTTGGGTTGGATTTGACTTCTATAATGAAATTTGACGTTGCTGTCTCTGTTTTAGTGACATATTAACCTTGTTTTTAACTAAAAAGTAGTTCACTTCCCAATTGTTTCATACTTCTAGAACACTTTCAATAGCATTTAGTGTATCTGTCTTTCTCCTAAATTTTCCACTAATTATCACTGTGCCACATTTGCAGCTTCATGCAAAATCAACCAGTGTGTTTTACCAAGAGCAGGAATACTGTCCTAGGTTACCACCACATATCTACCAAATCAGGGAACATACTTTTTTTTTTTTTTTTACATGGAGCTACTAACCGCAGAGCTATTTCACTGCAACACCTGCCCCAGCTGGGAGAAAATGTTTCTCTTCATGTGAGCCAAATTTTCCTTCTCTGAAACTGTTCCTGAGTCTCAGTCTCAGTTTTCACAGCCCTGACAGATATAAAGAGCAATGATAATTCCAAGGTGTGTCTATCTAGCATATTTTTTCTGAACAGATGCAGACCCTACATTCCTGGCTGCAACACACTGGCAAGGTGCTATTCTCTCAGTGCAGTCCAAATGGAGTAATACAGATCCACCCTGCCACCACTGGTGATCTCACCGGGTAATAGCAAAATATTCATTTACAAACACCAATTTTATTTTGTCACTCTCCTCATTTAATTTTGCCAGTGGTTTCCAAGTAACCTAAGAAAAGGACCTCAGAAATCACCACGGCTGCAGACCCCTAGTGCTTCTGCCTGTTTCCCTCTCACATTTAGTTTACTCAACTACCTTCAGTCTCATCTGCTCCCACATGTGGGAACACACACTCTGGGGTGTATCTAGGATTTTATGTGCATTTCCTCCACCCATTCACCCAGTGCCACCCTTATCTGATTTTCTAAGGCTTTTCCAGCTAAATCCTTAAAGACACAGTAGTTGTAATATCTACCTGTAGAAAAGTTAATTATGTTGTGTGTCTAAAAGTTAATTGTGTAGTATGTTTAAATAAGTGATTCTTTAATGTGCGTGTTTTTTTTTTTCCTAATTCTGTGAAGAAAGCCATTGGTAGCTTGATGGGGATAGATTTGAATATATGAATTACTTGGGGCAGTACGGCCATTTTCACAATATCTATGCTTTCTAACCACGAGCATAGAGTGTTTTTCCATCTGTTTGTGTCCTCTCTTATTTCCTTGAGCAATGGTTTGTAGTTCTTCTTGAGGAAGTCATTCATATCACTTATTAGCTATATTCCTAGGTATTTTGTTCTCTTTGTAGCAATTATGAATGGGAGTTCACTCATGATTTGGCTCTCTGTTTGTCTATTATTGTGTATAGGAATGCTTGCAATTTTTGCACATGGATTTTGTATTCTGAGACTTTGTTGAAGTTGCTTATTAGCTTAAGGAGATTTTGGGCTGAGATGACAGGGTTTTCTAAATGTACAATCATGTCATTTAGATTGTGCTGTTTGCTGCCTCAAATTCATCCCTTGTTTATTGGTCTATGTGGGGTTTCAACTTCTTCTGGATTTATTATTGTGAGAGTGCAAGCGTCCAGGAATTTATCCATTTCATCCAGATTTACTAGTTTGTGTGCATAGAATTGTTTGTAGTAATATCTTATGGTAGTTTGTATTTCTGTTGAATCAGTGGTGATATTCTCTTTAACATTTTTTATTGCATCTATTTGGGTCTTCTCTCTTTATTTTTATTAGTTTTGCTATTGGTCTTTTTTTTTTTTTTCCCTAAAAACCAGCACCAGGATCCAATAATGTTTTGAAAGTTTTTTTTTTTTTTTTTTCTGTCCCTATCTCCTTCAGTTCTGCTTTGACCTGTTATTTCTTCTGCTATCTTTTGAATTGTTTGACCTTGCTCCTCTAGTCTTTTTTTTTTTTTTTTTTTCTAATCATGATGTCAGGGTGTCAATTTTACATCTTTCCCCACTTCTCTGAGGGGCACTTAGTGCTATAAATTTCCCTCTAGACAATGCTGTAAATGTGTCCCAGAGATTCTGGTACATTGTGTCTTTTTTCTCATTGGTTTTAAAGAACATCTTTATTTCTGCCTTCATTTTGTTATTTTTCCAGTATGCATTCGGGAGCAGGTTATTTAGTTTCCAGGTAGATGTGTGGTTTTGAGTAAGTTTCTTAATCCTGAATTCTCATTTGATTGCACTGTGATCTGAGAACCAGTTATGGTTTCTGGGTTTGTTGTTGTTCTGTTGTTGTTTGCATTTGCTGAGGAGTGTTTTATTTCCAATTATGTGGTCAACTTTGGAAGAGGTGCAGTGTGGTGCTGAGAAGAATGTATATTCGGTGGTTTTGGGGTGGAGAGCTCTGTAGATGTCTACTAGTTCCACTTCACCCACATCTGAGTTGAAGTCCTGGATATCCTTATTAATTTTCTAACTTGCTGTTCTCTTAGTATTGACAGTGGGGTGTTGAAGTCTGCCACTATTATCGTGTGGAAGTCTAAGTCTTTTGTTTGTATTAAGAGATTGCTTAATGTATCTGGGTGTTCCTGTATTGCGTGCATACATATTTAGCATACTTAGCTCTTCTTGTTGTATTAATATGTTTACCATTATGTGATGTGCTTCTTTGTCTGTTTTGATCTTTGTTGCTTCAAAGTTCGTTTTATCAGAGACAAGGATTGCAGGTTCTGCTTTTTGTTGTTGTTGTTGTTGTTCTCTATTTGCTTGGTAAATATTCCCCCATCTCTTTATTTGGAGCTTATCTATGTCTTTTTATGTGAGATGGGTCTCCTGAATACAGCACACCAATGAGTCTTGACTTTCTGTCCAACTTGCCAGTCTGTGTCTTTTAATTGGGTCATGTAGCCCATTTACACTTAAGGTTGATATTGTGTTGTATGAATTTAATTCTGCCATTTTGATGCTAGCTGGCTTTATTTTCCCCATTAGTTGATGTAGTTTCTTCATTGCATCGTTGGTCTTTACCATTTGTTATGTTTTGGCAGTGGCTTGCACTGGTTGTTCCTTTCTCTGTTTAGTGCATCCTACATGAATTGTTGTAGGGTAGGCTAGGTTCTGATGAAAACTTTCAGCAGTTGCTTGTGTGTAAAGGCATTTATTTCTCCTTTACTTATGAAGCTTAGTATGGCTGGATATGAAATTCTGGGTTGAAAATCTTTTTCTTTTAGGATGTTGAATATTGGCCCCCACTCTCTTCTGCCTTGTAGGGTTTTGGCTGAGAGATTTCCTGGGAGACTAATGGGCTTCCCTTTGCGGGCAAGCCGACCTTTCTCTCTGGTTGCCTTTAGCATTTTTTACTTCAGGTCAACCCTGGTGAATCTGATGATACTGTGCCTTGGGGTTGCTCTTCTCAAGGAATACCTTTGTGGTGTTCTCTATATTGCCTGTATTTGAATGTTGGCCTGCCATGCTAGTTTGGGAAAGTTCTCCTGGATAGTATCCTGAAGAGTGTTCTCCAACTTGGTTTCATTCTCCCCGTGACTTTCTGCTACACCGATCAAACATAGATTTTGTCTTTCCATGTAATCTCATATTTCATGGAGGCTTTGTTCATTGCTTTTCACTTTTTTTCCTCTAATCTTGCCTTCTCATTTTATTTCATTGAGTTGATCACCAATCTCTGATATCCATTTTCAGGCTGGATTAATTTGGTTATTGAAACTTGCGCATGCTTCATGAAGTCCTCGTTCTGTGTATTTCAGCTCCATGAAATTGTTTATGATCTTTTCCATGCTGGTTATTCTCATTAGCATTTTGTCTAACCTTTTTTCAACGTTATTCATTTCCTTGCATCGGGTTAGAACATGTACCTTTAGCTCAGAGAAGTTTGTTATTACTTACCTTCTGAAGCCTGCTTCTGTCAATTGTTCACCCTCATCTCCTTCTAGTTTTGGTCCCTTGCTGCTGAGTTGTGATCCCTTAGACGAGAAGAGGCATTATGGCTTCTGTTAATTATAGCCTTTTTGCACTGATTCCTTTCCGTCTTTATCTACATTTCATCTTTGAAATTGGTGACTTTTGAATGGGGTTTCTGAATGTGCATCCTTTTTGTTGATGTTGAAGCTATTTCTTTCTCTGTGTTAGTTTTCCTTCTAATAGTCAGGCCCCTCTGTTACAGGTTTGCTGGAGTTTGCTGGAGATCCACTCCGGACCCTACATGCCTGGGAATCACCCACAGGTGCTCCAAAATAGCAAAGATTGCTGCCTGTTCTTCCTTCTTGTAGCTTCATCCCAAAAGAGTCCCTGCCAGTTGTCAGCCAGAGCTTTCTTGTATGACGTGTCTCCCAGTTAGGATACATAGGAGGTCAGGGAGCCACTTGAGGAGGCAGTGTGTCCCTTAATGAAGCTCAAGCACTATACTAAGGTATCTGTCACTCCCTTCAGGGGTACTGCTCTGGGACATTTAAGTTTCCTGAAGGGAAGCCCATGACTCCCCCTTTCCCCAGGTGCTCTGTCCAGGAAAGTCGTGGCTTTGTAAGTCCCTGATGGACTGCTGTTTTTGTTTATTGTTTTTATTTTATTTTATTTTATTTTTTTTTCTGCGATACCCTGCCCAACAAGAAGGGAATCTACTTGAGAGTCTGCCTGCAGAGACCTTGCTGGGCTGCTGTGTTTGGCTCCACCCAGCTGCTGTGTAAACTTCCTGGCAGCTTTGTTTTCACAGGCATCATTGAAATCACGTACCACAGCATCAGCAATGGCAGGCGACCCTTCCCACACCAAGCTCCAAATTTCAATCAAGCTCATAGTGCTGTGCTGTCTGAGAGCATTTCAAACCAGAGGATATTAGCTTTCCAGTCTTCCTTGGGGTGTTACCCACCAAACCAGATAACTTGGCTCTCTGGCTTCAGCCCTTTTCAGGGAGAATGAGCAGTTCTGTCTCACCAGTGTGCCAGGTGCCACTTGACTAAATCAGCCACCCAGGTTTTTTTTTGCTGAAAACCCATGTCACTGGCATTGTAGGTGCCAGAGGGATTTTCCTGGTCTGCAGGTTGTATAGCCTGTGGGAAAAGCACAGTATCTGAGCCAGAGTGCCACAGTTGTCCAGAAAAGTCCCCAATAGTTTTCCTTGGCTGGGAGAGATAGTTCTTTAGCCCCTTGTGCCTCCTGGGCGAGGTTGTGACCCACCCTACTTCAGCTTGCCCACCTCGTGCAGTTCCCACTGTCTAAACATTTTCAGTGAGATGAACCTGGTACCTCAGTTGGAAATGTGGAGACCACTCATCTTCTGGAGCACTCTGTGGGAACTGCAGACTGGGGTTGTTGCTATTTTACCATCCTCAATTTTTTTTTGCATTGAACTTTTGCTCTTGTCACCCAGCTGGGAATGCAGTTTCACGATCTCAGCTCATTGCAACATCTGCAGTATGGGTTCAACTGACTCTCCTGCTTCAACCTTCCAAGTAGCTGAAAACATAGGTGTGTGCCACGAAACCTGGCTAATTCTTGTATTTTTAGTAGAAACGGTGTTACACTGTGTTGGCAAGGCTGGCCTTGAACTCCTGACCTCAAGTGATCTGCCAGCCATGGCCTCCCAGTGTGCTGGGATTGCAGACGTGAGACATCATGCCTGTTGTTTTCAGCAATTTTGACATGTACATTTATTAGCTGTGATCATTATTCTGTGCAATAGATCACCAGAACTTCTTCCTATCTCACTGAAAATTTTTACCCTTTGATGAACATCTTCACTTTCCCTATCCATTATCGTCACCACCCCATACTCCAATCTCTGACTACCCTTTATGTGTTCCTTTAAAGAATCAGACTTTTGCTGTGTTTCACCAGCTGGAGTGCAGGGGCACAGCTATGGCTCACTGTGGCCCCAAACTTGTGATCCGAAGTGTTCAAACCACCTCATCCTCCCAAAGGGCTGGAGTTACAAGCCTGAACCACCACACCTGACATATGAGTTCAACATTTTTAGATTTCACATATCATTGTGATCATGCTATATTTGTCTTTTGGTGCCTGTCTTATTTCACTGAGCATAATGTCTTCAAATTCCATTTATTTTGTCACAAATAAGTAATAGAACTTCCCCCTTTTATTTGAGCTGCATAGTGTATTCCATTGTGTATATGTGTCACACTTAACCTGTTAATCTTTTGATGAGCACTTGGGTTGTTTTCGTATCTTGGCTACTGTGAATAACGGTGACATGAATGTAGAAGTGCAAATATCTCTTTGACATACTAATTTTCTATCCTCTGTGTATACATTCAGAGGTCGAGTAGCTGAATCATCTGGTAATTCTATTTTTGATTTTATTTTATTTTTGAAACGTTTATTTTATGACTCCAAAGGCAAATGCACAGGCTACAAAGCACAACAAAACAACAATTGGATTGCACCACTTCAAACTAAAAAGTTTCTGCACAGCAAAGGAAACAATAACCAGAGTGAAGAGACAAACCACACACTTGGACAAAACACCTGCAACTCACGTATATGTTAAAGAGTGAATAATAAATGCAAACAAGAAATTCAAGCAACTCAAAAACAACAACAATCAAAGAAGCCTACTAAAATTGTCACAGAATCTGAATTTACATTTCTCAAAAGAAGGCAGTCAAATGGCCAACAACTCTATATTAACTCTATTTTTTATTTATTATTTATTTATTTATTTATTTGTTTATTTATTTATTTTTAGATGGAGTCTCACTTTGTCACCCAAACTGGAGTGCAGTGGTGCTATCTCAGCTCACATAAACCTCCAGCCCTTCAGAAAAGCAATTCTCATCCCTCTACCTCCCTAGCAGCTGGAAATACAGGTGTGCACTACTACACCCAGATAATTTTTGAACGACTGAACGCTCAACACTACCAATCATCAAGGAAATTCAAATTAAAGCCTATAATGAGCCCTCCTCTCACAAATATTAGAACGGCTATCATCATAAAGATGAAAGTGTTGTTGAGAATGTAGAGCAAAGAGAATCCTTGTGCACTGTTGGTTGAAATGCATATTAGTATTTTAAATTATTAACATGATCATTTATTTTTAATTCAACCACTTTTTTTCTTTTAGGTGTATTCATATGAGTCGCTTTCTGTTAGTCAAAGTTCAATGAGTATAACCTCAGTTACTTTGAATTAACATAAACAGGAGCGTTTTCATAAGCTGATACTGTATACACTCGATTCCTAACGCTTGTTAAATTAATGGCATTGGTTCCAAAAATATACTAGGTGAAAAATGCATTATGGTTGTTTTTCCTGTTCAGTTTTTGGAACCAGATGGACTTTTGATTTTGTTTTATTTAATGAATTGTATTACTATACTTTATTTTAAAAAAATTAGGCTGGTTGCAGGGGCTCAGACCTGTAATCTCAGCATGTTGAGAGGCTAAGGTGTGTGGATCATGAGGTCGGGAGTTTGATATCAGCCTGGCCAAGATGGTGAAATCATGTCTCTAATTTAAAAAAAAAATAGCAGGGTGTATTGGTGGGTGACATAGTTTCACCTACTTGGGAGTCTGAGGCAACACAATAACTTGAATCTGGGAGGTGGATGTTGCAGTGAGCCGAGATCATGCCACTGCACTCAATCCTGGCAAAACAGAGTAAAAATCCATCTCTAAAAGAAAAGAGAAGCAAGCAAGGAAGGAAAGAAGGAAGGGAGGAAAGAAGGAAGGAAGGAAGGAGGGGAAGGAGAGAGGTAGGGAGGGAGGGAGGGAAGGAGGGAGGGAGGGGAAGGAAGGAATAAAGGAAGGGAGGGAGGGGAAGAAGGAAAGGAGGGAAGGAGGTAAGGAGGGAAAACAAAAATTATTAATACACATTCACAGGAGAAAAATCAATTTTATTGAAAACTACTCCCAACATCTTGCTGTTTATATATTTTTTAATGTTAGGGTATCTTTAAAAAGTCACATTCAGCATCTTTACTCATTGTTCTGTGAAAGCACATATGTACACTTTATGAATACTTTATACTTTGGTGAATGAAAAATATCTAAATCTACTCCAAGAGTGACAGCAATTCCTTAGCGGCTAATTTTTATTCTTTCAATTGAGTTTTCTTTAGTTGTTTACATAATATCACAGTGATTCTGGCTAATTTTTAGTATGTGTTGGGAATACTTTGCCCGACATCCTGGGGTGCAAATACTGATGGAAGAGAAGCATAAACCAAAGACTAATAGGTAGGTTATTATGATGTCTATGGCAAATAATGAGTAACAACAATTCAGTAAAAATTTTCCTCCATAGAACATAAATATGAATCTCATTATCACATTTTCTAAAAACTGAAAGCTGTTGTGTAGTATTCTATGGTCCCACCTCTGTCTCCTGTCAATTATTTTCTAATTTGACAACTGAAGTTTTTCACTGTTGCCCAGCAGAAGTTGATGGCCGCATATAGTAGTGTGATGATGATACACATCAGTACTGTACCCACCAGATTAGATTAATTTTCTCTGCTTCTAGGAAGATGAGCTCCACTTTTCCAAGTCTCTGGCCACGGTGCCAACACCAATACAAAATATGTGACCAATAGAAAGGGTAGGCTCTGCAGTTTCAGAGATGCAGCAAAAAATGCCAGATTCACTCTATGTGAGATAATTTCCAAGGAACACCATATTATCACACAGAGGAATTCTATTGGCTGAAGCTTAATGGTAGTATCATCATTGCTGATTTGGATGGCCAGTATATTACAGTGAATTGCCGCATAAGTAGCTGATAACTGACAACATGTCATCCACAAGGCTATTAAAGATAAACTTAAAATTGTTAGAAAATATTTTTTGTTAGTGATGTTCACTTTCGCTACCAAACTTACCATTTTAAGATCTATTTCTCCTCACTCAACTCCTTTAGAAAATCATTTACTTACAAAATAATAATTTTAAAAAAGCTTTATTAATCTTTCATCACCAGAAACATTTATGTATGCAATACATGTATTACACCTTGGAAAAACAAGTAAACAAATACTTGCATACCTACTTTTCTACATGTATATACACCTCCCCCTCAAAGGGAAGACTGGCGAAGATGAAATAAGATAGAGACATTCAGATCTGATGCTATAAGATGTGATAGCACATAGAAAGTAGTCTCAATTAAAAAATAAAAAAGTTATCTGAATTAGATATTGAAAAGATAGTCTTTATAGACAGTTAAGACTGTAAAATAGGAAGTTACGGTGTAAAGAAGAGACCAATGTAACATAAACTGTGTTTTAGACTATGATGATAGTAGAAAACAAGGAATAAGCTGTAGAGTTAAAGTAAATCCTGGAAGTGAAGCTGGCAGATGTTGCTGAGTGATGGAATTCAAGTTACTAGAGAAACAGAAAATCTAAATGTTCCAGAAATTAAGAGGTGAGTGTGTGCATATGTGTGTTTGTGTCTATTAAAGTGATTTTATCAGAAAATTCTTCATGAGCAAAATTAATTTAATTTCAACATCGTTGTTCAAACAAGTAGATGAGCACATGGAATAAAACTTAAGTTATGTAGTAGTTGCATAATCTGTTTAAACAGTTTTGTACTACATTTTGGTTGAAAGAGTAAAAATTCATTGCACCTATACATGCAGGTTAAAAAAAAATACACTATTCATACAAAATGAAATGAAGCCAGAAAGCAAAAAGTGGTCAAATTGTCATTTCTCATCTAAATTACTTTTTCATTTTCTAAGACTATTTAGAAAATGAACATCAACACTCCATTTATTCCTAAAGGAAAACTCAAAGTGAAACTGTAAATTGTTAGCATCCTTAATTGCATTTATGAGAAATAAGATTGAATAAAAAGAAGTAAGCTAAAAATTAAGTTTTTGAAAGTAAAATTGGATCAGGTGTGGTGACTCATACCTGTAATCCTAGCACATTATTAGGTTGAGGTGAGTGCATCACTCAAGCCCAGGAGTTCAAGGCTGACCTGGGAAACATGGTATAAACCTGTTGCTAAAAAGTTTAGCCAGTCATGGTGGCACATGGCTGTAGTACCTAGTTATTCAGGAGACTGAGCTGGGAGGATTCTTGATCCTAGGAAATAAGCAAAGGACTTCGTCTTGGGACTGATATTTGCCTATCTTCTTACCCCAGCCCTTTGAGAGGATACCCAGGGGCAAGCTTCCAGACTCACCCCAGCAACAGATGAGAAATTGTCCTCTCCCAAATAGACTCTGGTTCCAGTTAATATTTTTACTGATTGACTAAAGTGACCTCAGGCCTGAATAAGTCTGAGAGGGCAGAACATAGCAGCTACAGGCCTTGAGCACTCCCAGTGCTCAACCATGGGCTACAGGTGAAACTCAGTACTGAGTGAGTTTTGGTGGCCAAATTACTCCAATCACTAATGTCTAGACATTAAGGCTCCCCCTCGTGCTACCAGAGCTGAAGCTATCATAAACTTGGAGATCTTAATTTTTTTCTTCTGGCCCTGAATTTCTGGGCAGGCTGAATTCCAAAAGTAGCCAAACTGTGAACACTGAAACGGGCACCTACATCACTGTGCAGACATAAATGCATAGTCACAAGGATCAGGATTTATGAGAGAAACATGATGGCACCAAGTGGTCAAAATCAGGTGCCAGTGGTGACTGACACAAAAGAGATCAGCATCGATACATGGCCTGACAAAAAGTTCAAAATAGTTGTCTGAAGACAATGTAGTGGACTTCAGGAAAACACAAATGATTCAGACATTTATCAGAGAAATTTAACAGAGAGATAATATAACGGGAGAAAAAGACTAACAAAAACTTTGAAGATAAAAACACAACAAAATAAAAAATGTAGTTGAGAGCATTGACAGCAGAAGTGGTCAAGCAGAAATACCTAAGGGTAGGCCCATTAAAATATACGGTCAGGGGGAGAAAAAAGAAATAAAGAAACTTCACAGGACTTATGGGATAATATTCAAAGGGTCACTGGTGTTCCCCAGTGTGGTAAAGCTGAGTGAGGTGGCTCATGCCTGTAATTGCAGCACTCTGGTAGGACGAGGTGGGTGGATCAAATGTGATCAGACGGTTGATAGAAGCCAATCCAAAGTGGTGAAACTATGTCTCTACTAAAAATATAAAAGTTAGGTAGGTGTGGTGGTGTACGTTGGTAATACCAGCTACCCAGGAGGCTTAGGAAGGAGAAGCACTGGAACCCAGCATGCCGAGGTGGCAGTGAGCCAAGATCACGTCTTTACACTCAAGCCTGGGCAACAAGAGCAAAACACTATCTAAAAAAAAAAAGAAAAAAAAAGGGTATATAGGAAAAAAAGTAGAAAACTTATTTAGAGAAAGAATATCAGAAAACGTTTGAAGCCAAAATATAAATATCCAGGTACAGGAATGTCAAATGCTTCCAACTGGATTCAATCCAAATAAGAATATCCACATACTTAATATAATCAAACCACCAAATATCAAAGACACAGAGAAGATACAGAATTAAACAAGAGGAAAAAGAGAATATCGCATCAGAAATACATCTATGTAATTAATATATGCATATATATAAAAACAGATATTAATACATCCAAAGGGGGAAAAAGACTGCAAGTTACCAATAGAAAACTTCTGGCCCTCACTTTCAACAATGGATAGATTTTGCAGACAGAAAATCAATAAGTAAACATTGAATTAAAATTCACTGTAGGGCAAATGGACAAAACAGTTACAGACCTATCCTTCCAAAAGGTATAGAATACACATTCTTCTCTAGTAAATACATGAAACATTTTCCAGTATACATCATACATTAATTCAAAAAATACAGTCAAGTTGAAGAGATCAAATTCATATCAAGTGTTTCTTCTGAAAGCACTAATTGAAAAGTATATGAAATTAAACAACATACTTCTGAATCAATGAAAACATTAAAGAGAAACCATAATATTTAAAAGAAGATATTAAATACAAAACTTGATATTTTAATCAAGGAATTATTAGAACCAAAAACTAAAATCAAAGTTAAAAAAAAATCATACAAAATATAATCAGAGGCAAAAAAGGAGATATCTTAGGTGGTACCCAGAAACAGATTCATGGTAAAAAATAAAATCAGCAATTAAAAGACACCTTTTAAAGAAAAGCCCAGGAACCCGATGGATTCACTCTGCATTCTACCTACCACTAACATAGAACTACAGTCAATTCTCTTTAACCTAGGAACAATAAAGAAGATATGCAAACCGTTTCAATTCATTTCGTGGGGTGGGCCACGCTGATTTCAAAGACAGACAAGGACACAACAACAACAACAACAACAACAACGAAATTACTGACCAATATTCCCGAATAACGTAATATAAAAATCCTCATCAAAATACTTGGAAGCTGACTTACAATGCACATTTAAAGTCCTTCACCAAGATCAAGTGAGATGACAGGAATGCAGGAATGGTTTAATACACAAGACTCATTAAATGTCATACATTACATCAACAAAATAAAAGACAAACAAAATTCAGCCAGTGATTTTAATAAGTGAAAAGGGCATTTTACAAAATTCAACATCTTTTCTTTTTATTATTTATTGTTATTTTTTCTTTAAAGATGGGGTTTCACCATGATGACCAGGCTGGTCTTGAACTCCTGACCTCAGGTGATCCACCCACCTCGGCCTCCCAAAGTGCTAGGATTACAGGCGTGAGCCACCGCGCCCAGCCTCAACATCTTTTAAATATAAAATCTCTTAACAACTTATGCATAGAATAATTGTAACTCAACGTAACAAATGACATAGACAAGTATAACGGAATAATGTAATACATGAAAAACCCACAGCTAACATCACACACAATGAGAGTTAAAAGCAGAAATATTTTCTGCAAAGATCTGAAAGAACACCAGAATGTTCACTTTAACTGGTTAAATATAATACTGGAAGTTTTTTACAAACATAATACTGGAAGCTTTTGTCAAGCGCAATGAGACAAGATGAATTTTTAAATGGGTACCCAAACTGGAGAGAAAGAATTAAAATTATCCATATCTATTAATGATATAACATGAAAATTCCTAATCATACCCCTGGAGGCATCACAATGCTATAAACCAATACAACAGGGCATCCTGAGCATATATAAATCCACACCTGCATAGCCAGCTGATATTCTAGAGAGGTGACAAGAACACAAAATGAGAAAAAGTCAGTCTCTTCAATAAGTGGTGCTGGTAAAACAAGAGAGCTACCTGCAGTAAAAGAAAATTAGGACCCTATATCTTACCACATATAAAAACTAACTCAAATGGATTAAAAAGCCTATACAGTGGTGTCACCTATAATTCTACCTACTTGGGGGTCTGAGACAGGGTGGTAACCTGAGTCTGGAAATTCAAGGCTGTAGAATGCCACATTCATGCCAGTGCACTCTGGCCTAGGCTATGCAATGAGACTTCATCTGTAAAAATACATTTTAATAAACATTTAAAATACAAATGTAATGAAAACCCCAAACTGTTACACTTCTAGAATATAACACAAACACACTTAATGACCTTGGTATTTGCAAGAATTTTCTTGGATCAGACATCAAAAGCACAAATAAAAACCACAGACAAATGAGGTTACATCATAATATAAAGTTTTCATAGAGAAAACAATAATAATAATAATAATAACCAGAGTAAAATAATGAGAGCAAATATTTGCAAATGATACATCAGACAAGGTGTTAATGAAAATATATAAGGAATTAAAAAAGATTCAAAAGCGAAACAAACCACCAAGTACCACATAACCTCACTTATATTTGGGGGTTAAATGATGGGAACACATGGACATATGGAGGGGAAGAGCACACATGTATCTATCAAAAGGGTAGAGAGTGATAGGAAGGGGATAATCAGGGAAAACAACTATTGGGCCTTAATACTTGGGTGATGAAATAATCTGTATAACAAATCCCCATCACATGAGTTTACCTGTAGAACAAACCTGTGCATGTACCCCTAAAATAGAGGACCTAAAATAGAGGTTAATTTTTAAAATTAGAAAGAAAAATAATAGGTAACTGTATAAAAAATTAGGTCTCTCAATAGGGTTTCTTCAAAAGGCATTATTCAAAGAAGACACATGGCCAGCCTTCATGGTTCACATCTGTAATCCCAGCCCTTTGGAGGGCCAAGGCAGACCAATCACCTGAGGTCAGGAGATCGAGAGTAGCCTGGCCAACATAGTGGAACTCAGTCTACTAAATATACAAAAATGATCTGGACATGGTGGCATGTTCCTGTAATCCTAGCTACTCAGGCAGCTGATGTAGGAGAAACACTTGAACCTGGGAAGTGCTGGTTGCAGTGAGCTGAGATCACCCCATTGCCCTCCAGCCTGGGCAACAAGAGTGACACTCACTCTCAAAAACATAAAAAGACATGCAAATCAAAACCACAATGAGACATCACCACATTTCAGTTGGAATAATCACTACTTAAAGAATAAAGAAAAAGGAAAAGAAGAAACAACTAAGACTACGGAGGAAAGGAAACTCTTGCACACTGCAGACAAGAATGTAAATTAGTACATCCATTTACATCACTATACCCATTATACTCCACTAACAGTTTGGGGCCTCCTCAAAATTAGAATATAGGACTAATGTATTATTCAGAAATTCCACTTTTGGGTATACATCGAAAGGAATTGAATCCAGTATGTCAAAGAGACCTATGCACTCCCATGTTTATTATTTCAGCATTATTTACATTAGCCAAGCTATGTAATCAATTCAAGTGTCCATCAGTGAATACATAAGAAAAATGTGATACATATATTCAATGAAATAGTATTCACCTAAAACAAAATGAAATTCTCATCTGCAGCAACAGGGATGGACCTGGAGGACATATGTTGAGTGAACTACATCAAGTACACAAGGACAAATGCCACATGGTGTCACTCTTAGGAGAAAGCTTAAAAGAAAAAAATAGAAGACGCTATAGAGGTAGAGAGTAAAGTGAATTTTACTAGAGTCTGGTTTCTTTAGGGGGCAAAGAAAGAATGAGGAGATTTTTATCAAAGAATTTGTAATTGCAGTCAGATAGGTGTAATAAATTTAAAGAGATTCATTTATAGCAGGGTGACCATAGTTAATGAAGGTATATTGTTGAAATATGTTACATTGTGGATGTTATTTGCTCTTACCAAAACAAACAAACAATAAAAAAAAAAGATAACTATGTGATAAAGTGCATTTATTAATTCTCTGGGTTTAACTATTCCACACGGCTTTTGTACATCAAACATTATCTCGTACAGAAAAAAAGCACACAATTTTACCTTGTCCATGTACAAAAGAAATGAGAGCAAGCAAGAGAGAGAGAGAGGCTAATAGGGAAGAAGAACCACACCAAAAAATTGTATTACACTGAACACTGACACATGTTTTTATTTTTCTCTTTTTTTGCGATGGATCCAAATTTTGCTCTTGTCACTCAGGTTGGAGTGCAATGGTGCCACCTCTCTCATTGCATCCTCCTCCTCCTGAGTTCAAGCCATTTTCTTGCCTCAGCCTCCTGAGTAGCTGGGATTATTGGCTGTATAACCACACCCTGCTGTAAGGCTGGTTGCCTGGCCGGGAGCTCAGACACGCCAATCCCTCCCGGAGCCAGGGAATTACGTCACCACTCCGCGACCGGCATCAAGCTCCACTGTGTAGCCTCTCCAGCACCCACCCCTGAAGCAAACTCTGCACCTGACAGCTAGCCCCCGCTGACAAACCCCTGCCCAAAAAATTTCAAAAAAGCCCCACCAAACCCTGCCCAATAACTCTTTGTCCCGTTTAGGTCATTCTTCCCCAAGACGGCCCACTCACCAAAGATCCTGCCTACCTACCAGCAGTAACTGGCCCACTCCCCTTCCTGGGTCCCAATATCCAGTCAAGTGCCTTATGCTTTGTTTCCCCTATATCCAATCAAATGCCTTCACTCCCCTTCCTGGGTCCCAATATCCAGTCAAGTGCCTTATGCTTTGTCTCCTCTATATCCAATCAAATGCCTTCACTCCTTATAAAACCCCTTGCGCTAAAAAGTTAAGTGTGACTTCCCTGGCCCTTACCTGGGCCATAGAACCTCACCTGGTAGCTGAATAAATCGGATTTTCATTTTCTTATACTGGCCTCAGTTTCCTCATTTTGACTCGACAGTATCATCCTCCTCCTGAGTTCAAGCCATTTTCTTGCCTCAGCCACCGGAGTAGCTGGGATTATAGGCTGTATAACCACACCCTGCTAATTTCTGTATTTGTAGTAGACACAGACAGGGCCTCACCATGCAGGTCAGTCTAATCTCAAACTCCTGACCTCATGTGATCCTCCTACCTTGGCCTCCCAAAGTGCTGGGCTTACAGGCATGAGCAGGCTTACAGTGACATAGTTTTCACAAGTTTGTAAAGAAGTGTTTATGTACATGTTGTCAGTTAATAGACAGAAAACAAGTAATCATGAACCTTGTTAAAAAGCTATGGGTAACACACAAATGTACAGTCTACAGATCTGTGTGTACAATAAAAATGACAACTAAAGCAATGAAACTATTAGAACTGCACAAAAATCACACACTCACAAAAAGCCCACAGCTCAAGTTTCATGTACTGTGTTTATACATTTAAACTTACTTTACATATTTTACATTTTTATTAAAAATTTTCCAACTGTAGATCCTATACCGTTCCTTGTAGTGGTTGTGTAGTTATAGGTTTATTTAGCCCTCATTTGTCTTATTGAATCGTTGTACTTGTTGAATTACATATGACTACTAAAGGTAGTATGTAATTCAATAATTCTGGACACATGAAAATGTGTATCGAGCTGGTTCTCATTTGGTTTGGATGTCCACTTGTCAAATGTCTATTTTTTGACAAAGAACTTCTTAGTCTTCATTTGTTGTTTACATAAGTCCTAAAAACTTTCCTTATTGCAAAAAAAAAAAAAAAAAAAAATTAATGACAGCTGACAATGTCGAAGGACATCTTTGTAATAAAATACTATAAATTCCATGTCTTTTTGTGAGTTTTCATTCAAGCTTCTTATATTTATCAACTTTGAAAATGAAAAATGATTACCTTACTTTTACATGTCAAAATCAGCATTTCCTTCTTAAACACCAAATAAAAATGTTTGGATTTTTTTTACCATTGCAGCTAATCAACATCTATCTGTTTAACTGGTTGTCTTCCTCTTCGTCTACATATATATAGAGAGAGGAATATATATTTAAATGTATACATACCTGGTGACTGTTTTTTTAATTTGTTATAATGAGAGATTAATGCAAAGCTGCAAAGATAGTGCAGACATGTTCGGTGTACATTTACACATATTTCCCATAAGGCTATATTTTAAAGGATTTTGTATAATTCTAGTATACAGAATTATGTGTATTAGAGGAAACTGACATTGGTTCAATGTGTGTGGAAGAATGAGTGTGTGTTTTTTTTTTGTGTCGGGGTTCTATTCAGGTGTCAATTCAGGAAACTGCTACTACAATCCAGATAATGACAAGAGAGATACTCACCTGTAACCATAAACAACTACCCAGAGACAAAAATTGTTATCTGAGGAATTTAAAAGGGAACAAAGACCACTTGATCATTATCAGTAGGCCATCCAAGAGGCAAAATACCTTACCTGTGAATACGGAATCAAATTTTCCTAATATCTAAAGGCAGCATGTAGTTTCAGAATCTTTTGACTTTTACTGTAAGTAACTAACATTTTGATTTGTTTCTGGAATGCCATGCCTAAACTCATTTACATTTTACCACCCTAAGCTCCTTTGTTAAAGTCCACAGATAACCCTTATGAAAAATCCACCTGGGGTGAGTACAGTTCTCTAGCTGAGGTGCTCTGCTGCAGCCCTTCACAGCATTTTTTTCTTTCTAACAAACTTTCCTTTTTCAAACCTATACTTTTGTTGGTAAATTATGTTTGCCAACCTTAGAGTAAACCACTTCCCAATGCCCAGGCTCTGACAGCTGACTGGGTAGATAGAGGAGATTTAGGGCTAAGATGGATGACGAGATGAGTGTAAATGAGACTAAATGTCATTTTCACAGAGACCTCCATTTTGACAACACCAACATAATTTGTACAGATCTTTGGAGAGAAAGTCTCAAATGTGGATGCAAAGGAGACACAGATCCAAAGGCTGGCAATGGAGGAAACTGGGAATTCTGCCTGGTGTGCCTGAATGCTGTGGCTGCTTCCTGAATCCTAAGGCATGAGTGAAGGGACTGGAGGACTGCTCCCTCTGGTGGCAGACACCTGGTGAAATGACAGTCTTGTCTGGGGTATATAACCTGGTTTTTGTCATGGACAAGAAAGAGTTCGGAACACAGACACACAGGAGCAGTGGGGTTTAGGAAGATGCGGGGGGGGGGGGGGGGCCCCCGGGGGGGGCCCCCCCCCCCCCCCCCCCCCGGGGGGGGGGGGGCGGGGGGGGGGGGGGGGGGGGCCCCCCGCCCCCCGGGGGGGGGGGGGGGGGGGGGGGGGGGGGGGGGGGGGGGGGGGGGGGGGGGGGGCGCCCGGGGGGGGGGGGGGCCTGGTGACAGAGTGAAACTCTGTCTCAAAAAACAAAAAACAAACAAACAAAAAAGTTCCTAGTGAGCTTATCTATGAC
Source organism: Ateles fusciceps (assembly GCA_036589455.1). NCBI lineage: Eukaryota > Metazoa > Chordata > Mammalia > Primates > Atelidae > Ateles > Ateles fusciceps. The sequence goes on from JAZHEH010003105.1 coordinate 117,255, forward strand.
TGATTTTTCAGGTTGCTTTCTGTTAGATAATAAATGGTTTTGGGCTGCTCTTAATTAAAAGAAAATTCCACCAAAATATTTTACCTTTTCTAGCTACCTAAAATAATTTCTTAATAACTCCTGTAATACTGGGATACCAGCTGCAGGGCATCTCACACCCCCATGGATATGTTCCATGACAGGGGGGATCTCCCCAGAGACTAGAGATGGAGCTGCAGCAGGTGCAGAGATGGGACCCTCGACATTGGGTCATCTCTCAGAGAGCCTGGCCATAAGCAACCATCCTCCAAATCTGCCCATCTTCCTGTGTGGTGCTCTGGCCAAAGCTAATCACTGTGGAGAAGGCAGGGTCTATATCTCTGCAGGATTGGGACACATTTGTCCTTCAGGCCCAACAGCTTCTCACAAGGTGCCTGCCTGATTGCCCCAGCAAGCAGACACACAGCACAGCCTCTATCACCTAGCCTCGGTGCTTTCCACTACCAGAGTGTGTTCCTGTACTGCACTTGGAACTCAACCCCAAGCTTCCAGAGGAGGGAGCCCCAGGACAGTAGTTTGTAGCTCATAGGTGTCGAGCTGGGATCAATCTGTGCTTGGCACTTGAATGGAATGATGTGGAATTTACTGAGGGTGGTGGCTAAATATTATGGGAAAATATTAGAGAAAGTTATAGAATATAGTCTCCATCCTTTTTGGAAGGCCTAGTGTTTTTTCTGTAGTTCTTAGCTGAAGGCAGCCGAAATCCCCTTTACATTTAGTTAATAAGAAAAGCAAATAGCTAGAGTATGAGGGATTTTATCCAAATAACTTGTTCACTCCTGTGGTCTTAACCTTGGAGCCAGGTGGCCCTCTTTGAGGGAGGTCAACCAGGGATATTACACACTAATAGTGTTTGCTTTGGGCATCAGAACTTTTGCTTTAATCTTCAACCTCTAGAGGTATCGACTCAAGCCTTCATCAATTAAACTTTACTAAATAAATGCAAGTCTCCCTTGCTGGGGAGGGTCAAATACTGCTCTGTTTACAGTACTCTCCAGGAAGCCTGCAAGCAGCCCAGACCTTCAGATGACCTGGCAAGGCATGATAATCCGTGTCAGTGTACTTGTTATTGCTCAGTCAGGGTGTGCAGGAAGATCCCACAGGTGGTGGTCCCAAAATGATAGCAGCCCATAATCTCAGAAAATTGGGTCACACAAGTTCTTGGGCTGGTGTTAGACTAAGACACACCTCCCTCTAGAGCACTTATCCCTCACCTTTTTGATACCAGGCACCGCTTTGGTGGAAAACATTTTTTTTTCTCAGATGGAGGAGTAAAGGTGGAGTGGGGCAATGGAGTCAGGGGTGGGAATGGAATGATTTGAGGGTAAGGCTGTTTTGTCTCAGGTCTTTGGCAAACATTAGATTCTCATGAGGAGCACACCACCTAGGTCTCTCAGGTGAGGAAGGATTGTGCTCCTGTCAATCAGATCTGACAGGAGCCTTGGGCACTAAGCTTCAGGCAATTTCTGTGGCAGACAGGAGGAGGGGAGAATGGGAGGGTGAGGTGATGGGAGGGTGGCATTACGGGGACCTGAGTGTTCAGTAAGGCCATGGTGTATTTCTCTATAGACCCTCAACTGAACTGACAAACCATAATATCTGTGTTATTATACTTTATTCATCCATCATTAAGTCAGGGTCTTCAAGAATAACCTCCCCTAAGAAGATCACCGTGGAAAAACCTAACAGCAACATCAACAATGACTACTACAACAAAAATCTCAACACAGTGCCAGTGATTTCAGTTTGCTTCTCCCTGGCCACAAGCCGACCCAGCGAAGGCTTTTTTCCTCACCTGCTGGGTGCAAATGCCAAACTACACAAAGAAACTCAGCTTCAAATCCCAGGATACACATACAAACTATGCAGACAAATAATATTACATTTCCCACTATTTTCTAGATATCTATGTCTCATTATTTTCTAGAACCATCTTCTAGGTCTTAGTACAAATTACAGTACCAAAAAGTCAATTTACTAATTCTGCTCCCATCCCCTGTGAATCCAAGGCAAGAGTTCAACAACAATTATGCCGTATAGAGCCCTTGTCATTTCAAAACTTCCAGAAATTAGGCCAACTGATGCTACCCCATTTACACTACAGTTAAAGTTATATCAGTCCTCCCAAATGAGAAAGAACTAGTGCAAGAATAGTAACAGTTCAAAATAACAGAATGTCCCTTGACTGCAAATCAGCACATTAACTTCCCAGGAACCAGTCTCAATGATATCAAATGACAGACACAGAATTCAGAATCTGGATGGTAAGAAAAGTCATTAAGTTTCAAGAGAAAATTGAAACACTCCAAGTAAAACAAACAATGTGCTAAAGACATTCAAAAGCTGAAATATGAAATAGCCACTTAAAGAAAGATCATACATTGACTTTTTCAGCTGAAAACTTCACTGTAAGAACAACATAATACAATTGGAAGTGTTAACAACAGAGTAGACTGAACTGAGGAGAATAATTTCAGAGTTCCAAGACTGGTTCCTCCAGATCAACTCAGTCAGGCAAAAATAAAACAAATTGAAAATGAGAAAAACATCCCAGAAATATGGGTTAAGTTAAGACACCAAATCTATGTCTTAACTCACCAGCATTCCAGAGAAGAAAGGAGACAGAATAACAACTTGAAAATATATTTGAGGAGACAGGCATGAAAGACTTTCTCATCACAATAGAGAAGTCGGTACCCAAATCCAAAGAACACGGAGAACACCAGTCAGGTGCTGCTAAATATGACCATTCCCAAGGCACATAGTCATCAGATTCACCAAGGTCAATAAGAAAACAAACAACAAAAACAAAAATATAAGAGCAACTAGAGTGGCAAGTAACCTACAAGATGGCAGGAGACTTCTCAGTGGAAATCTTATAATCCGGAAAAGACTGGGAGCACATTTTCAGCAATCTGAAAAAAATAAAAAAATAAAAAATAAATATTTTATATCCCACCAAACTAAGAGTAAATGAGAAATAAAATCCTTCTCAGATGAGCAAATCCTAAGGATATACACTTCAAATAGACTAGTATTTCAAGACATCCTCAGGGAATGCTAGATATTAATTTGAAAGAATGGTACCTGATACCACATAAGCACACTTAAGCACATAGCCCACAGGCATTATAAAGAAGCTAGGAAACTAAGTCTACATAACATCCAGCTAACAACAGGATGACAGGATGAAAATCATGTATATCAACACTAACCTTGAATAACACAGAGTGGCAGCCTGAATAAAGACAAAACTTAACCATCTGTTTGGCAGGCTGAATAAAAGACAAAACTCAACCATCTCTTGCCTTTCAGATACCCGTTTCACATTCAGTGATACCTATAGCCTCAAAGTAAAAGACTCAGGTAAGAGTCAACCTGCAAATGAGAAACAAAAAGTGCAGGAAAGCAGATGTTAAACCAGTAAAACCTGAGAAGGACAATGAAGGTCATTACACGAAAATAACGGGTACAACCCAACGCTATCCTAAATATACTTACATTCAACTTCGGAGCATCCTGATTTGAGAACAAGTTCTTCTTGGCCTATGAAGAGGCTAACACAGAAACTCTGCACATAAACTCCACACTTGACCAATTTGACCTAACAGACATCTACAGAACAAACGTTCATCTTAACAAAAAGAGAATAGATATTCTTCTCATCGGCACAGAGAACATAGTCGAAGATTAACTATCAGCTCAGTCATAAGGCAAGTCTCAGTAAATTCAAAATAAACTGAAATTACAAAATGCACACTCATGGACCACAGTGTAATGAAACTAGAAATCAATACCAAGATGATCTTTTACAATTCACAAGTACATGGAAATCAAACAACTTAAACACAACTAACTCCTAGGTGAATATCAAAATTAAGACAGAAATGAAAACAATTCTTTGAAGTAAATATAAATAGAAAAATCTTTCCCACATCTCAGGGATGCAGCCAAAGCAGGTTTAAGTGGAAAGTTTATAGCCCTGAAATGCCTTCATCGAGAAGTTAGAGAAAACTCATCTTAGTGGGCAGGCACAGTGGTTCATGCCTGTAGTCTCGGCACTTTGGGAAGCCGATGTGGGCAGATCACCCGAGGTTAGGAGTTTCAGACCAGCCTGACCAACAGGGGGAAACCCCATCTCTAGTAAAATTTGAAAAATTAGCTGGGCATGGTGGCACATGCCTGTAATCCCAGCTACTCAAGAGACCAAGGAAGGAGAATTAGGTGGTGGGAGTGTGGCTTTAGGGGGCCCTAAGCTACAGGGCTGTTTTGGTAAAACCTTGGCCTACCAGACTTCTCCTCAAGAGAGCCTACTATGGGAAAGACCTAACAATACATACTATATACATACATACATACATACATACATATATACATACATTAAACCTCTCAAAACAGTGTCAATAATTGCAGGTGGCATTCCTGAGGCTGACAGGCAGATCCTCAGGGTTTTGCCCCTCTCTCCTTAGCCCAGTAAAACACAGGTTTAAATGCCAGGATACAGAAAGGAACTCTACAGTTGAGTATTAGGCCATCTATTGCTCATTATTCTCTAGCACCATCTGCTAGATTTTAGCCCAAATTCCAACATAAAATGTCACTTTATTAATTCTTCCTCCATCCTGTGTAAACCACAGCAAAGAATTTAGCAGCAACGACACTGTACAGAGACTTTGCCATCTGAAAACTTCCAGAAATTAAGCCAAATGATGATACTCCATTTGCATCATAGTTAAAGACACACCAGCCATCCCAGATGAGAAAGAACCAGTGCAACAGTGATGATGGTTCTAAACACCAGAATCTCTTTTAGCACCAGATCAGCCCAGTAACTCCCCCAGCAGCCAATTTCAATGGTCTCAAGTGACAGACATGGAATCGGAATCTGGATGGCAAAAAAAATCTCAACTAAAACGGAGAGAAAATTGAGAGAGTCCAGGGAAGCCCGCCAATGCAAAAAAAGAAAGCCAGGAGCTCAAAGATGAACTAGGCACTTAAAGAAAGACCAAAAATTGACTTCCTCAGCTGAAAACTTCATTGTAAGAACATCAAAATCCACTTGAAAGTGTTATCAGCAGAATAGATCAAGCTGAGAAAACAATTTCAGAGCTCTAAGACAGGTTCTTCATATCAACTTAGACAAAAACAAAGTAAAAAGAATTTAAAATGAACAAGACATGTAAGAAATATGGGGTTATATAAAGCGA
>JAZHEH010003105.1:125000-165219 GCA_036589455.1 Ateles fusciceps
TAGCCTCCATGAACCAGATATTCACCAAAGTATCAGTCAACTAGATTCCCCAGTGCATCAAAAAGCTAGTACATCACAATCAAAGTAGGGTTTATTCCTGGAGTGCAAGGCTGGTTCAACATATGTAAATCAATAAATGTGATCACTGCATAAATCAAATCAAAAGCAAAAACCAAAATAAAAATATCTTCAATAAAATCAAGCATCTCTTTTGACAAACTCAACAGAATAAGCATCAAAATAACACTGAATGAGCAGAAACCCAAATTATTCAATGTTATCCTTATCAAACTGCCAGTATCATTTTTCACAAAATAAGGAAAACGCTATTGTAAATTTCATGTGGAACAACAACAACAAAGAGCCAAATTAGTCAAAGCAATCATAAACAAAAGCAGCAAAGCCAGTGGTGTTAGACTACCTGACTTCAAAATACACTGAAAAGCTATAATAGCTAAAACAGACACAGAGACCAAGTAAAGAGGTCAGAAAAAGCAGGTATAAAGCCACACACCTACAACTATCTAATCTTAGACAAGCCAATGAAACAGGCAATGGGGAAAGCCTTCCTTTTTCAATAAATCATTCTAGGATACTGGCTAGCCTCATGTAGAAGTTTCAAGCTGGACCCCTACATTTCACGATATACAAAAATTAACTCAAAATCAATTAAATATTTAAATGTAACACTTCAAACTATAAAAATCATGGAAGATAACATAGGATGTATTCTTTTGGACCCTGAGAGTGGCAGAAAATTTCTGACTAAATCCCCCAAAGAAACTGTGCAATAAAAAGAAAACTAGAAAATAGGGACCCAATTAAACTAAAGAATTTCTGTACAGCAAAGGAAACTATCAATGAAGCAAACATACAACCTACTCAGTGGGAGATGGTATTTGCAAACTATGCATCCAACAAAGCCTTAAGATCCACAACATAAAAGACATAAACAAATTAACAAGCACAAAACAAATAACTCTGTTAGAAAACGGGTAAAAAGCAAATGAACAGATACTTCTCAAAAGAAGACATACAAAAGGCCAACAAGCATATTAAAATATGCTCACCCAACTCAGCCTCCCAATGTGCTGGGATTACAGGCATGAGCCACCCTGACTGGGTACAGTGGCTCATGCCTGTGAGTCCTAGCACAGTGGGAGGCTGAGGTGGGTGGATCACCTGAGGTCAGGAGTTTGAGATCAGCCTGATCAATATAGCAAAATTAATACAGCCTGACCAATATAACAAGACCAATATAACAAATCCAATATAATCTTTCTACTAAAAATGTAAAAGTTAGCAGGGCATAGTGACACATGCCTGTAATCCTAGCTACCTGGGAGGCTGAGGGAGGAAAATCACTTGAATCAGTTAAGTAAAGATTGCAGTAAGCCAAAAACATGTTATTGTACCACAGCCTGGGCATCAAGAATAAAATTCCATCTAAAACAAACAAACAAACAAACAAAACACAAACCAACATCAGTAATTATCATAGAAGTGCAAAAGTTACTATCTCACACCAGCAAAAACGACTACTTTTAAAAAGTCAAAAAACAACACATGCTGGGTCAGGATGCTGAGAAAACGTTATATACTGCTGGCAGGACTGTAAGTTAGATCAGCCATTGTGGAAAGCAGTCTGGAAGTTTCTCAAAGAATTTAAAACAGAGCTACTATTTCAACCCACCAATCCCATCCCTGGGTATGTACTCAAAGGAATATAAATGATTCTACTACCAAGACACATGCAGTCATATATTCATTTCTGTACTATTCATGATAGCAAAGACATGGAATCAACCCAGGTGACCAACAGTGGCACACTGCATAAAGTAAATGATTGATTTACCTTGTATTGGTGTCTAGTATTCCATGTACACACACGCAGAATATTCCACAGTCATTCAAAAAAATAAATGATGTCCTTTTTAGCAACATTAATGCAGGTGGAGGTCATTATCCTAAGCAAATCAATGCAGAAGAGAAAACCAAATACTGCATTTTCTCACTCATGAGCACACATGAACATTCAGCACACATGAACATAAGTACTCAATAACAGACACTGTGAACCACTAGTAGGTGGAGGAAAGGACAAATGGGTTAAAAAAAAAAAACCTACCTGTCAGGTAGTATGCTTACTACTTTTTGTGATGGGATCCACACTCCAAACCATAGCATCTCCCAGTATTTCCATGTAACAAACCTACACATGAACCCCCTGTATCTAAGGTAAAAATTTAATATAAAAGATACAGAACTATTTGCCTGGTGACTTTTATAAAATTTTATGGTCTTAGACACGTTCTAACTTTCACACAGTTTCCACCTCTTTTAAAAGCAATGCTATTTATAAAAGCCAAATTACAATAAATATATATTTTAGATAACTTATTCCACCTCCTCATATCTCAACATTATATCAAGCTTAATTCACCTCTTCGGGGTCAGTAAAATAAATTGACGCTCACTTTTATTCATACTAAATTTTGTAGGTTCCAGTGGTATCCTTTCATATACTGCTAACCAAATAAATTCATAGAAATTTGATCTTATGAAAAATTGAGTGCATCCATAATTTCAGATTACATATTTTCACTTACCAATTTCTGTTATATTATTATGCCCTACAAACCTTTGTCTATTGGATCGTCAGCATCAAATATCCCAACTTACCCCTATCCAAAGGTCATTCTCTTATAGGGAGAGTGACATATATCTGAAAAATTAATTGTGGAACGGAAGAAAGAAAAGCCTGAATCACTGTCATGCACTTGAATGCCTTGCTCTGCCATAAAATATACCAGATTCAGAGAACCATCTTTCTTTCCAGCATCGTGTTTCTCTCTTGGATGCTAACTGGACTCTCTTTCTCCTCCTGTGTAAGTTATTTCAATAATTTGTGGTAAGCTGCGGTGGTCTGCAAACACCTGCTAATGTGAAGTAACATCTGAGATTAATATTTTCTGGTCACGGATGTGTAGAAGTATTTGAAAGATTATCAGTAGATGAAATCTTAATTTTAAATTAAAACCTTAATCACACTGAATAAAATATAAGCTTCTAACAGTTTCTAATCTTTTCATTTATATTAGTTCTCCCCCTCATTTCAACTTGAAATAATATGTAACTTTAGTCTGATAAAAATATTCAAACAACAGATGAAAAAAAAAAAAGTAAAGATTTTTTTATTCCTACACAAGTAGTTCACTTTTTCGAAGTCACTTTGATTAAATAAATCCCAATCTTTTTCTAATGCATTTGTATTCTGACGCATACAAAAGCTATTTCTCTTAAAACATACTGTTCTGGCCGGGCGCGGTGGCTCACGCCCCTAATCCCAGCACTTTGGGAGGCGGAGGCGGGCAGATCACAAGGTCCAGAGATAGATACCATCCTGGACAACATGGTGAAACCCCATTTCGACTAAAAAATAGAAAAATTGGCTGGCATGGGACTGTAGTCCGAGCTACTCGGGAGGCTCAGGCTGAATGGCTTGAACCCAGGAGGTGGAGGTTACAGTGAGTCTGGTTACACTGCACTCCACCCTGGTGGAAAAAAAGTTGACAGAACGGTATTTTTTTTTTTCTTTTTATGAGACAGAGTGTCTGTCTCAAAAAAAAAAAAAAAAATACCGTTCTGTCAACTTTTTAAAAATTCGGGGATTTTTAGATATTCTTTCCATGAGACTCATTTCAACTTCCGCAGACAGGCCCAAATTTTCATTGGAATACATTTTGAGTTATGATTCTTTTACTAATGACGGAATTTTGCTCACTTAGCATCATTATAAAAAGGTAGTTGCATAAAACCGCAATGAGTATTTAAAGCTGTTTTACGTAAGTGGCAAAAGCAAACACAAATAAGATCTGTAATGAAGCTCCATTGCAAAGTAGTTCTCAAAGAACTTCCACGAATAAAATTCAATAGGAAATAAGCAGATATTTATAAGTAATCACAAAACATGAAACAAAACAAGATAAGATGTCATGAATAAAATGTATAAAAATAACCCCAGCATATTTCCTATTTAAAACTTTTCAAATCAGAATGATTAAGTTTTTGAAGAAACAAAAAGTGCTTCAGAAGTATAAAGACAACTTCTCCATGATGAACAGATTTTAAGAAGAGCCAACAGAAGTTCTAGAAAAGAAATATATATATACATATATAATGATTTGTATACATATACAAATTACTGGTTGGATTAAATAGTTAAAAGGTAATTAAATAACTGAAAATTAAATTTTATAAAAGTACTAAAATAATATAGCAAAGAGAAAACAAGTAGGAAATATAAGATTGTGCTTATTGGGCAGTTAAGATAAAAGTGACAAAGTGAATACATCTGATTAGAATTTTAAAAGAAGATAGGAAGAGGCAGTATTTTAAAAATAAAGACTGGAAGAAGAATTTCAAGTTGTTACCATCATGACTTTTTAGCTTAAGAAAGACTTATGTATCCTAAGCAGAAAAGACAGATAAAGAATAAAATTAAAATAAGACTGGGCAAGTATGATGGCTTATGTCTGTAATCCCAGAACTTTGGGAGGTCAAGTCAGGGAAGATCGCTTGAGCTCAAGATTTAGAAAGTTAGAAACCTGCCTGGGCAACATGGTGAAATTTTGACATAGAAACATTAGCTGGGTGTGGTGGTGTATGCCTGTAATCCCAATTACTTGGCACACTGAGGTAGGAGGATCACTTGAGCCTGGGTGGCAGAATTTGGAGTGAGCTGGCAGAATTTGCACACTGCTGCACTGCAGCCTGCACAACACAGCAAGATCTCCATAAATAAATAAGTTCAAGTTTTACAATAACACAGTGCATGCAAATAGATTATGTTACCTGTTCACAACTATAAGTGGTCACGTGTTTTAAAGGAGTTACAACTAAAGCGTAAGAACAAGAAATAAAAGCCATCAGCAAAAAAAAAAAAAGAAAGAAAGAAAGAAAAAAAAGAAAAAGGAAAAACTCAGAGAGAATAAAATATCCACATAGAACAAACAACAGCATAGGATATTAGCACTTTTAGGAAAATAGATTTCAAGGAAAACAAAAAGCATCATCAGCAATAATAAAGGTCAGTAAAAAGTAATACTTTAATTTGTTAGCAAAACCTATTAATTGTAAGCTTCTATATGCTCAATAACCTGAGAAAATGGACAAATCCAGCATAAATCTAAAAGACAAATATGTGATCATAGGCATCTTGTTGGTTGGAGCCAATTTTCTGTTATAATACAACTAGAGTTTTCAAAAGGGAATATATTTTTAAAATTTATGGAAAAGTGCACATATACACCGGATATTGCGGCCAAGTTCGGTTTTTGGGGGGGGGGGGGCGGGGGGACCCCCCCCCCCCGGGAAAAGGGGGAAAAAACCGCTCCCCGGGGGGGGGGGGGGGGGGGAGCGGGGGGGGGGGCCCCCCGCCCGGGGGGGGGGGGGGGGGGGGGGGGGGGGGGGGGGGGGGGGGGGGGGGGGGGGGGGGGGGGGGGGGGGGGGGGGGGGGGGGGGGGGGGGGGGGGGGGGGGAGGAGGAAGGGGAGGAGAGGGGGGGAAAAAATATAAAAATTATTAATGTAACACTCTTCTTTAAAAAATCATAATTTTAATATCTCTGAAGTTGCCTCTGTCATTACCTACTGTCGTGCCTCTCTCTTACCACGTAATCCAATGTCTATAACCTATCATTTCATTAAACTCTGTTAGCTAGTTCTTCCTTAGAAATTATTAAATGTATGATAAATTAAGTAGAGGACTGTATCATTATAAGTTTTAGATACTTTTGACCTTAAGGTACACACTATCATTTATTATCTCTACATTAATTTTTCTTCTGAAAATATGAAAAACAGTTTCTCTCCTATCCCTCAATATTCCATGATCTTATCTGAGAAATTGGATTTTCAGGAGGAAACTTTGATAGATTCATCTACAACTCCGGAAGTATGAAGTAAAGTGCTGAATATGAAGTTGTGTTTAGATGCTTTTATAAAGTGTAAAGATGCCTATGAAATGAAAGCTATTTGATTGAATTGTCTTCTCTTCACAAAGTAAGGGAAAGGAATATAAGGAGTGAAAGAAAATAACTGATGACATTTTTAGCTGTAGTATCTAGAGTTTAATCTTATCCAATAATTCCTGCAAATCATTTTACACACCCATTAAGTCAAGACACCAAAGGTATCTTAAGACCACAGATATATGCATCAGGCATAAATATAATAAGACCTATTATAAATGCAGTAGCATGTTCAAAACCAGGACAAGATTAGGAGAATTTGCAGACCATCGTTTATGAACACATCCAAAAAACAAACAAACAAACAAAACAAGCAAACGAAGCTCAGCAACACACTAGAAAGCCAATCTGAGCAATACATATAAACGATAATACACAACAACCAACTGGGATGTATTCCTGCAACAATAAGTAATTTTTCAGAGGTATGTGAACCACAGCAACTTAATCTTAAACAGGAGCTGGGTAAAATGAGTCTAAAACATACTAGCCTGCGGTCCCAGATGGTTAAGGCATTCTAAGTTACAGGATAAGCACAAAAACAAAAATGACCACAAAGTTGACTTCTGTTCATCCTCACTGCTGGGTTCCCCACCAGTGCCATGACAGTTTCCAAATGTCATGAAACATCAGGAAATTACCTTATGCGGTCTAAAAATGGAAGGCATGAATAATCCACCCTTTGTTTAGCTTATCATCAAGAAATAACCAGAAAAATGAGCAACCTCTGTCTATGGAGTAGCCGTTCCTTTATTTATCTACCTTCTTAATAAATTTGCTTTCACTTTATACGGGGGACTTGTCTTGAATTTTTTCTTGCACAAGGTCCAAGAACCTTCTCTTGCAGTCTGGATCAGAACTACTTTCTTGTAAAAGATTCAACACATAAAAATCAGAAAATACATCACATTAATAGAAAAGTGGACAAAAAAATCACAGGATCATCTCAACAGGCAGAAAAACGTTATTTTGTAAAATCAAACACATACTAGAATAAAAACACCCGACACCCAATGCTTTCTCAAAATAGCAAACTATATTTGTAAAGAAAGAAAGAAAAAAAAAAAATAGCTAGCATAATATTTCGCCACAGAAGTGAGGACTACTAAGCTCTGATTTTCTTAACCTTTCCCAAATTTCTATCGAAAGGGGATGGGGTGTCATGCCCTAGAAACCATAAATTCTCATCACATGGAATTTATTTTTATTTTAACCACAATGTTTTATCTTAACCTGAATATTTCCTTTCTGTCATTTCAGTTATTTAGACAAACTCACTCAATTGTCAATCAGAAAATATTGAAATTTATCTAAAGCCAGAAATACAGCCCCCACCTTAGTACTCTAAGTTGCCCAGGATTTATGGAGAAAATGAATATGTTTCTTAATGTATTTTACTGATATCTTATGCCTCCCTAAAATTTATGAAGCCAATTTGCTCCTGATTACATCGGGCACCTGTTCTCAGGTCCCCCTGGGAATTGTTTATCATGAGCCATGATTACTCATATTTAGCTCAGAATATATATCTTCAAAATATTTTACAGAGTTTGGCTCTTTTCAGTGACAAAAGACTAAACTTTCTCCCTGATATCAGAAATAAGTGAAACACGTATACTCATTTTTCAATATGGTACTGGAGGTTCTACCCTAGACAATTAGCTATGAGGCTACGGTGGAAGAAATAAAAGAAAAACAGATTTAAAAAGGAGATGTGAATCTCCCTCTATTCAAAATGACATGATTTTATATGTAGAATATCTGAAAGAATTCACACACGAAAAATTAAACTAGAGAATGGATTCGACAAGATTTTGGCACACATCACTATACAAAAACCAGTTGTGTTTCTACATAGTAGCAGTGAGCAATTGAAAATCATGCTTACAAACTTTATTTGTAATAACCTAAAAAGGAAAATATTTAGAAGTAATTTTAAGGAAGAAGTATGCGATTTGCACATTTAAAAGTACCAAATATCAACAAAGGAAGTTAGACACCTAAGTAAATGGAAATGCACTATATGCCCATGAGTTGATAGACTTAATATTGTTAAGATGACAGTACTCCCCAAACTGATCTATAAAATCAATTCATTCCATATCAAAATTCCAGTCGCCTTTTATGGTTATTATTAATAACATTTGGCAGAAACAAACAAGTGATCAGTTAGAAACGCAAAGGACTCCGCATAGCCAAACAACTCTGCAAAATTAATAATACCAACTTAATTTGTTAATTCATACTTTCTACTTAAAAACTTATTACAAAACATTAATCCTCAAGGCTGTATGGTAATAAGGATAAATATCTAGATCAAGGGGATAAAGCTGACAGTCCAAAATATACACTTGTATTTACCAATGGGTGATTTTCAACAAGGGCTCCAAGAGCATTCAAAGAAAAAATGAAAGCCAAAATCGAAAGAGATTTTATTCATTCACATAAGGACTATGATTTAAAAAGTAAGATCCCTCAGTCACTGCTGGTGGGAAGATGAGATATTGAAGCTACTTTGGGAAACAGTCTTTCAGTTTCTTAAATGTCAGTTGGACAGTCAGACAGTTCCTCACTGGATTTGGAGACCAGCCTCACCAGCCTTGTGAAATCCTACCTGTACTAAAAATAACATACGAGCTGGATATGGTGGCGGTTACCTCCAATCCCAACTACTTTGAAGGCGGAAACACTAAAATCTCCTGAACCTGCTAGGTAGAGGTTGCAGTGAGCACAGATTGCGCTACCCAACTCCAGCCTGAACAAAAAGAATGAAACTTCATCTCACACACACTAAGAGAAACTCAGTTAGGCCAGTTAAGCTATGCTTTCCAATTTAGCTCACATGAAAAAATACAACAACTGACATCAGATCAGGTTATAATTCAAGACTCTATATATTTATATATTTTAATTTATATGTTTATTTAATTTACATATAAATATACACTTTCATTTTATAATGCATATCACATTTTTGATTCAATAGTTGTTTTAAATCAATAATAAAAAGTTAACAATCTTTATATATTTTAAAGTATCACTTGATCCCTCATCTAAATATATAAATGAAACATAAAATAAAAATATACCTTGCATACTATTAACCTAAAATGTAAACTCTGTGATACAAGAGCCCAAAAATTATAAAAACTTCCATTAAAAAGACACAAACCACTTCAGAGATATTAATCTTAAAAAATGAATTCCTATATAGTTCATAAATATGAGGAATGGTTCTTAGAAAGCATGTTAGTCTTTTCCAAATTTAATCTAAAATTTAATTTTATAAAATAAAATGTATCAAGAGCTAGCTCTGAAATTCACATAGAAAACTAAGCATGAGACTACCTAAAACACACAGTGAAAAAAAGTTAAAAAATAATTTACATGCCAGATATTGTGTTTATTCACATACATAATAACTTAGATTTTAGACCAAAGAGTAAGACAAATTAATGTAACAAAATAAATTCAGTTATGGTACTTTAGGTGTTTTGGGGTACATGCGAAGAACATGCAGGATTGTTGCATAGATACATACATGGCAATGTGGTTTGCTGCCTTCCTTCCCATCACCTATATCTGGCAATTCTCCCTACCCAACTCCCCACTACCCGCTGTCCCTCTCCTAGATCCCCCCACACAGGCCTCAGTGTAGAATACTCCACTCCCTGTGTCCATGTGTTCTCACTGTTCAATATCCGCCTATGAGTGAGAACTTTTGGTGTTTGTTTTTCTTTTCTTCTATCAGTTTGCTGAGAATGATGGTTTCTAGGTTCATCTACGTTCCAAAAAAGGACAAGAAACTCATTGTTTTTTATGGCTGCATAGTATTCCATGGTGTATATGCACCACATTGTCCCTGTCCAGTCTATTATCAATGGGCATTTGGATTAGTTCCAAGTCTTTGCTGTTGTAAACAGTGCTGCAATGAACATTCATACGCATGTGTCCTTATAATAGAACGGGATAGCTGGGTCCAATGAAGTTTCTATTTCCAGGTGCTTGAGAAATCACGGCTTGCCACAATGGTTGAACTAATTTACACTCCAACCAACAGGGTAAAACTGGTCCTATTTCTCCAAATCCTTTTCGGCATTTGTTGTCTACAGATTTTCTAATGATTGCCATTCTAACTGGCATGAGATGGCATCTCAATGTAGTTTTGATTTGCATTTCTCTAATGACCAGTGGTTATGAGCATTTTTTTCATATATTTGTTTGCCTCATATGTGTCATCTTTTGTAATGTTTCTGTTCATATCCTTCTTCTAGTTTTAAATGGACTTGTTTTTTTCTTGTAAATCTGTTTTACTTCTTTGATTTTGAATATTAGCCCTTTGTCAGATGGGTAGATTCCAAATTTTTTTTCCCATTCAGTTGGTTGTTGGTTTACTCTAATGATTGTTTCTGTTGCTGTGCAGAAGCTTTGGAGTTTAATTAGGTTCCATTTGTCTAAGTTTGGCTTTTGTTGCCAATGCTTTTGGTGTTTTAGTCATGAAGTCCTTGCCAATGCCTATGTTCTGAATGGTTGTGCTTAGGTTTTCTAACACGGTTTTTATGGTGTTAGGTCTTATGTTTAAGTCTCTAATCATCTGGAGTTACTTTCAGTGTAAGGAGTCAGAAAGGGATCCAGTTTCTCCTTTCTGCACATGGCTAGCCAGTTTTCCCAACACCATTTATTAAACAGGCAATCCTTTCCCCATTGCTTGTTTTTGTCAGGTTTGTGAAATATCAGATGGTTGTAGATGTGCGGCATTGCCTCCGAAACGTCTGCTCTGTTCCATTGGTCTATATCTCTGTTTTGGTACCAGTACTGTGCCATTTTGATTACTGTAGCCTTCTAATATAGTTTGAAGTCAGTTAGTGTGATGCCTCCAGCATTGCTCTTTTTGCTTAGAATTGACATGGCTATGTCAGCTCTCTTTTGGTTCCAAATGAAGTTTAAGGTGTTTTTCTTTTCCTTTTTTTTTTTTTTTTCAGTTCTGAGAAGAAGACTATTGGTAGCTTAATGGGGATGTCATTTAATCTATAAATTGCTTTGAGCAGTATGGCCATTTTCATGCTATCAATTCTTCCTAACTGTGAGCATGGAATGTTTCTCTTTCTGTTTGTGTCTTCCCTTATTTCATTGAGCAGTGGCTTGTAGTTCTCCTTGAAGAGGTCCTTTACATTATTTTTAGTTGAATTCCTAGGTATTTTATTCTCTTTGTAGCAATTGTGAATGGCAGTTCATTCTGGATTTGGCTCTCTTTAAGTCTGTTATTGGTGTATAGAAATGCTTGTGAATTTTACACATTGATTTTGCATCCTGAGACTTTCATGATGTTGCTTATCAGTTTCTGGAGATTTTGGGAGGAGATGATGGGGCCTCCTAACTATACAATCCTGTCGTTTGCAAATAGAGACAATTTGACTTCCTCCTTTCCTAATTGAACACCCTTTATTTCTTTTTCTAGCCTGATTGCTGTGGCTAGAATTCGCAATACTACATTGAATAAGAGTGGTGAGAGACAGCGTCCTTGTCAAGTGCCAGATTTCAAAGGGAACGCTTCTAGGTTTTGCCCATTTGTTATGATATTGGTAGTGGTTTTGGCATAAATAGCTTTAATTATTCTGAGATACGTTCCGTCAATACCTACTTAATTGAGAGTTTTTAACATAAAGGGTGACGGAGTTTTGTCAAAGGCCTTCTCTTCATCTATTGAAGTAATCACGTGAATTTTTCTTTGGTCCTGTTTATGTGGTGAATTTCATTTATAGACTTTTGTATGTTGAACCAGCCTTGCATTCCTTGGATGGAGCCTACCTGCTCGTGATGGATAAGCTTTTTATGTGCTGTTGCAATCTGTTTGCCAGTATTTTATTGAAGATTTTTGCATCTATGTTCATCATGGATATTGGCCTGAAGTTTTCATTTCTTGTTTAGCCTCCAACCTGTTCTGGCATAGGATGAATTTGGTTTCTTAAATGATTTGGGAAGGATTCCCCATTTTTAAATTGTTTGGAATACTTTCAGAAGGAGTAGTACCAGCTCCTCTTTGTACATCTGGTAGAATTCAGCTGTGAACCCATATGGATCTGGGCTTTTTGGGTTGATTTCTTCTTGGTTTTGGATTGGGAGGATGCAGGTTTCCAGGAATTTATCCAGTTCTTCCAGGTTTACTGGTTTATGTGCATAGAGTTGTTTGCAGAAATCTCCGATGGTAGTTTGTATTTCTGTGGAATCTGTAATGATATCACCTTTATCGTTTTTTATTGCATCTATTTGATTATACTCTCTTTTCTTTTTTATTAATCTGGCTAGTGGTCTATTTTGTTCATCTTTTCAAAAAAACAAAGAAAAGCTCCTGGATTTATTGATCTTTTTAAGGGTATTTCCTGTCTCTATCTCCTTGAGTTCAGCTCTGATTTAGTTAGTTCTTGTCTTCTGATGGATTTTGAGTTTTGTTTTTTTTTTTTTTAATCTGACTCCTCTAGCTCTTTCAATTTTGATGATAGGATGTCAATTTTAGATCTTTCCTTGCTTCTCATGTGGGCATTTATGGCTTGATATTTTCCTCTAGACACTGCTTTCAATATGTCCCAGGGATTCTGGTATGTTGTGTCTTCATTCTCATTGGTTTTGAAGAACATCTTTATTTCTGCCTTTATTTCATTGCTTATCCAGTTAACATTCAAGAGCTAGATGTTTAGTTTCCATGAAGTTGTGTGGTTCTGAGTTAGTTTGTAAATTCTATGTTATGACTCGATTGCACTGTGGTCTAATAGACTGTTTTTTATGATTTCCATTCTTTTGCATTTGCTGAGGAATGATTTACTTCCAATAATGTGGTCAATTTTAGAGTAGGTGTAATATGGTGCTGAGAAGAATGCATATTCTGTGGGTTTGGGTTGGAGAGTTCTGTAAATGTCTATTAGGTTTGTTTTGTCCAGGTCCAAGATCAAGTCCTGGTATCCTTGTTAACTTTCTACCTCGTTAATCTGACAAATATTGATAGTGGACTGTTAAAGTTTCTCACTAGTATTGTGTGGGAGTCTAAGTCTCTTTGTAAGTCATTAAGAACTTGCTTTATGTCTCTGTGTGCTCCTGTATTGAGTGCCTATATATTTAGAATCGTTAGCACTTGTCGCATTGATCCTTTTACCATTATGTAATATCCTTCTGGTTTAAAGTCTATTTTATCAGAGACTAGGATTGTAACTCCTGCTTTTTTCCTCTCTCTCTCCTTTTGCTTAGTAAATCTTTCTCTATCCCTTTATGTTGAGCCTGTGTGTATCCTTGAATGTGATGAGGGTTTGCTGGATACAGCACATCAATGGGTTTTGAGCGTTTATACAATTTGCCAGTCTGTGTCTTTTGACTGGGGCATTTAATCCGTTTACATTTAGGGTTAATATTGTTATGTGTGAATTTGATCTTACCATTTTGACTCTAGCTGGTTGTTTTGCCTGTTAGTTGATGCAGTTTTTTCATTGTGTTGATAGACTTTATCATTTGGTATGTTTTTGGAGTGGCTGGTACTGGTTGTTCCTTTCTATGTTTAGGGCTTCCTTCAGAAGCTGTTGTAAAGTAGGCCTGCTAGTGATGAAATCTCTGAGTAATTGCTTGTTCATAATGGATTTTATTTCTCCTTCGCTTATGAAACTTAGTTTGGCTGGATATGAAATTCGGGGTTGAAAGTTCTTTTCTTTAGTGATGTTGAATATTTGTTCCCATTATCTTCTGGCCAGTAGGGTTTCAGCTGAGAGATCCACTGTGAGTCTGATGGGCTTCCCTTTGTGGGTAACCCGACCTTTCTCTCTGGCTGCCCTTAGCATTTTCTCCTTTATTTCAACCCTGGTGAATCTGACCATTATGTGCCTTGCAGTTGAGCTTCTTGAGAAATATCTTTGCGGTGCTCTCTGTATTTCCTGGGCTTCAATATTGGCCTGCCTTGCTAGGTTGGGGAAGTTTTCCTGGAAAATATCCCGAAGAGTATTTTCCAGGTTGGATTCATTCTCTCCATCACATTAAGGTACGTCTATCAAACATAGATGAGGTCTTTTCACATAATCTCATATTTCTTGGAGGGTTTGTTCGTTTCTTTGTCCTCTTTTTTCGCTAATCTTGCCGTCTCATTTATTCCTTTGAGTTGATCTTCAATCTCTGATATCTTTTCTTCTGCTTCGTCAATTCAGCTATGGAAATTGTGTATGCTTCATGAAGTGCTCGTGTTGTGTTTTTCAGCTCCATCAATTCATTTATATTCTTTTCTAAGCTGTTTATTCTCGTTAGCATTTCGTCAAACCTTTTTTCAAGGTTCTTAGCTTCTTTGCATTGGGTTAGAACATGTTCTTTTAGTTCAGAGAAGTTTCTCATTGTCCCCTTTCTAAAGACTGTTTCTGTCAATTCATCAGACTCATTCCCCATCCAGCCTTGTTCCCTTGCTGGTGAGGAGTTGTGATTCCTTGGAGGAGGAGAGGCATTCTGGTTTTTGGTGTTTTCATCCTTTTTGCACTGGTTTCTTCTCATCTTTGTGGATTTATTTACCTGTGGTCTTTGTAGCTGGTGACTTTCAGATGAGGTCTCTGAGTGGACATCTTGTTTGTTGATGATGAAGTTATTTCTTTGTGTTTCTTAGTTTTCCTTCTAACAGTCAGGCCCTTCTGCTCTAGGACTGCTGGAGTTCCACTCCAGACCTTGCTTGTCTGGGGATCACCTGCAGTGGCTGCAGAAAAGTAAAGGTTGCTGCCAGTTTCTTCTTCTGCTATCTTTGTCCCAGAAGGACACCTGCCAAATGTCAGTCTGAGGTGTGGTTTATGAGGTGACTCTTTGGATATATGGGGGGTGGGGAGCTGCTTGAGGAGGCAGTCTGTCCTGTATAGGAGCTCACATACTGAGTTGTGAGCTCTGTTGTTCCATTCATAGCTGCTGGGCTGGTACATTTAAGTCTACTGCAGTGGAACACATAGCAGCCTTTTTTCCCCCCAGGTACTCAGTAATGGGAATATAGGGCTTATTTATAAGTTTCTGTCATGCTGCTCACATTTTTCAGGGATGCCTTGCCCAGCGAGGGGGTAGCCTAGTCACAGTCTACCAGCAGAGGTATTGCTGAGCTGTCATGGGCTCTGCCCAGCTGCTATGTGAATTTCCTTGCAGTTTTGTTTGTAGCGTTATAGTTAGAACTGCTTCAGTAATGGTGGTCTGCCTCCGTAATAGCGGACTCTCTCTGTAATGGCACTCTGCTGCAGTTAGGGTGAACTGCCTCAGTAATGGCAGACTGCCTCAGTGATGGCAGACTACCTCTACAGTGCTGGACTGCCTCGGTAATGGGAGACTCCTTTCCACCACAGAGTTGGACCATATGGAGTTCAGCTGTGCTTGCTGTGAAACTCAATCCAAAACATTTCAGATTGCTTGTCTTTGTGGGGGGTGGGACTGGCTGAGCCAGATCACTTGGCTTCCTGTGTCCGTCCTCCTTTTTTTTTTCAGTTGAATGGGTGACTGTGCCTGCCAGGCTTTCCAATCGCCAGTTGAAACGTCATCCGGATTTGTGTGAGCTTCTGTGTGGAAACCCGCTGCACTGGCTGAAACAGCCATGCTGGAGATTTGTGGTGATTTTTTTGCCCAGGAATCTCCTGGCCTGGCTCCCCATTTCAGTCCCCTTTTTTTCAGTTGAATGGGCAACTCTGCCCCCCAGGTGTTCCAGTCACCAGTTGAAATGGCTCCCAGATTTGTGTGAGTTATTGTGCAGAGACCCACTGCACCAGCTGAAACAGCTATGCTGGAGACTCACGGCACTTTTCTGCCTGGGAATCTTCTGGTCTGTGGGCAATAAAAATTTGTTTAGAAAATTGGTGACCACTCACCCTATTCATTTTCACTGGGAGCTGCAATCCAAGGCTGTTCCCATTCGGCCATCTTGGATCCCCAAGTTGAGGTATTTTCAATCTGATCTTTAAATTATATAGTAGATAATTTCTAATGAATCTTTGCAAACATAAATTACCTAATTAGCTTCTGTTGTATCACACTCCTGCCTAAAATTAAATATCACATCATAAGTATACAGAACTAAAAAAATTAACTTTTATATCTATGTATATATAGAAAAGTTGGTAAGATAATAACTCTTGAATAATAACAATATTCCATTGTAATTTATTACAAAACATTTTAAAATTTCAGAGAAAAACATTAAAACATTATGAACAGCTGACTGAAGAAATGTGTTTATATTAAGCTGTCAAAAATATCAACCCATGTTGAATTTTATAAATCGAAATGAAAGTTCACAAATGTCTAAAGTAATTACAAGAAAAAACTAAAATTAGAGGCCAGGCATGGTGGCTCATGCCTGTAATTCCAGCACTAGGAGAGTTTATTTATCCATTAAAAAGGTAAATGCAAATATATATAAACTTATGCAAAACTGTGAAGCCTTCTTTATGCAAATTATAATTAGTAACACTTTTCATACATCTAGTTTGGAGGACATTTCCACAGGCTGTTTATCACCACATTAACTGCATCATTTCTTTGAGATGACTTTAAGAGAAACTTTGTGTTATCCAGAGATGATCTTATTTAAAGACACATAAATAGAATAAGGTTACAGAATTATTTATAATACAAAAAAATTTACAACAACATAATTATCAGATGAGGCATTAACTAAATTACAGTTTATTCACATAGTAATTAAAATTGCTAATCTGAGAAGGCAAAGTTAATAAATATTACAAAAAAAGTAAAAGATGATTACACGACGTTCTCATTCTATGTGTGGAAAAGGAACATATAGACAAAATCGTTACTTTAATAGAAATACTACCAGAGATATGAGTAAGAGACATAAATATATTTATTTAAGTATTAGATAAATAAAGATAATTATAAGTAACTTGGCTGATTCTTATATATTTGCATGTGGAACATATCTGGAAATATAGATGTCATATGCAGTTGCATAATTCAACTATTTTTATATATTATACCCTTTATAGCATGTCATGTAATCTAGGACACCTAGAGAATAATTATTACATACCCCATCAGAAAGTAAACTACACATACAAATTTACATAATAAACACATGGCCATTATTGTCATTAATAAAAAGAAATATATTTTAAAGCCTTTTATATGGCTTTACTTAAATTGATTCCTAAAAAGTGCATGGTTCTGAGAGGAAATAGAAATTTACTGCTGACATTTTAAGTGCCAAATAATAGATATCTCCATATCATATGGGAAAAAGAAAAGGCACCTATGCCATAATTTGGAAATCTTTATTTCTGCTTAGTAGAACATAATTTCCTTGAGAGAACCTCTTTTAATAATAGAGTAAATAAAGTTTAAATTTTAAATATACATTCTCAACAAGTATATTGCAAATATCCTGTTTCAAGCTAGTGGGAATTCACCATTCTTTTCACATTGAACCATTCATAAAGATTTGTTTATTTAAAATAACACAACACTATGATGGAAGAAGGTAGGATGTGAAAGGATAGTAAAAGAAGAAATGAGTTATCAAAAGTGGGGGCGGGGAAGTGCAGGGTAGCAAGTAAACGGTAAAGCTTATGTTGGAGATATTTTGAACAAATACTTTATTACTTATAACTCATCATATTTCTTTGAATATTTTTTAAGGAAATGGGTAATTTAGTGTCTTCCACTTTCAGAAATATTTTTATAAATTATTTTTCTTTTCACCCTAATGTTGTTTACTGCAAGATTTGTTTTTTGTTTTTTTTTTTTTAGGGGGAGATGGAGTCTAATTCTATCACCCAGGCAGCAGTGTAATGCTGTGATCTGAGCTCACTGGAACCTCTGCTTCCAAGCTTCAAGTGATTCTCTTGCCTCAGCCTCCCAAGTAGCTGGGATTACAGGCCCAGGCCATCACAACCAGCTAATTTTGTATTTGTAGTAGAAATGGTGTTTCACCATGTTAGCCAGGGTGGTTTCAAACTCTGGACCTCAGGTGATCCACTCACCTCAGCCTCCCAAAGTGCTGGGATTAGAGGTGTGAGTTTCCACACCCAGCCTATTGCATAATTTTATAAAATACTGATTAGCATTTTTAAATAGTAAAGTTAGGCTCGTTTTTACAACATCTGGATTACTTTCAGGCTATACGGTCAATTAAAGTTAAATTAGCTCCTGAGAATGGCACAAAATCACTACATGCATTGTCACTGGGATTAACTCTTTGGCCCTGCAGGAATATATATTTTCCTGCTACTGTTACCAATTGCTCTTGTTGTTACTAATTCTTTGTACAGAAGATTAGACTTCAAGGTTACAAATTTTTGCATGTTTGTAAACCAGTCTGCATTTACAGAATATATATCCGTGTGTGTGTGTGTATATATATATGTGTATATGTATATTTATATATATATATACATATATATATGTGTGTGTATATATACATATACATATATATATATACACACATATATATACAGAGTCTCACTCTGTTGTCCTGGCTAGAATTCAGTGGCACAATTTCGGCTCATTGAACTCTCTGCCTCCTGGGATCAAGAAATTCTCTGTGTCAGCCTCCTGAGTAGCTATCATTAAAGCCACCTGCCATCATTCCCAGCTAACTTTTGTATTTGTAGTGGAGATGGCGTTGCACCATCTTGGCCAGGCTGGTCTCAAATTCCTGACCTCGTGATACACACACCTTGGCCTCCCAAAGTACTGGTATTACAGGCATACAACATCACTTCCAGCTAATTTTGTATTTTATGATTTTAATAAAGGGTAACACTTATCCCCAGTGTCTCCAAATTCTATAAAATGTATATAATTGTATATACGTGTTAGTATCTTTGAACTATAAACGCAGAACTGGCTCAAATTAGATCTTACAAAATTTATTGTATTAATGCAATCAGTGAAATAACGAACAAAAGTGATGTGTAAATACATTGCATAACTACATTTTGATATTCCAAGTGACAGCTAAAAATTCGAGGATGTCTGGAGAATCTGCCGTTAAAAAGTTAAATCCCTTCAGTAGACAAAGTTTATGAGATTATTTTCAAGGCTTTCTCTCTTCCCATGCTACTCTTCTTTCTTAATTTAGGGTTACAAACTTATCCCCCTGTAACTATTTGAAATGGCCACTAGCCTGAATGAGAAAAATAAAAAAACGTCTGGTACACAATACGTGCACTGATACACAGAAGCTGGTCAGAGCCTGTGGGAGCTCAGCATTGCCTCTGCAGGCAGACTGTAACTAGACTCCTTCCTTTCTGGGCAGTGCATGTCTGAAATAAGGCAACAGCCCATCGAAAGCTTCTAAATAAAGCCGACCTTCCAGGACAGAACACCAGGGAAAAGGGGCGCTTTTGAGTTCCCACTGCAGCAGACTTAATCTTCCCTACCCAACAGCTCTAAAGGGAGCTCCCAGCACAGCACTTGAGTTCTGATAAGGGAGGGACTGCCTTCTCAAGTGGTTTCCTGACCCCTGTATATCCAGAGAGGTGCCTCATACAGGAGAGCTCTGGCTGACATATGCTGAGTACCATTCTGAGATGAAGCTACCAGAGGAAGGAACATGTAGAAACCCCTGATGGTGATTCCCAGGAAAGTAGGGTCTGAAATGGATCTCCAGCAGTCCTCCAGCAGAGGGGCACAACTGTTAGAAGAAAAAATGAAACAGAAAGACAAGCTTCAACTTCAAAAGAAAGGAAATTCAGAGACCCCATCTGAAAGTCACCAAATTCAAAGACCAAAGATAGATAAATCCACAAACTTGAGAAGAAACCAGCACCAAAAGGCTGAAAACACCAAAACCATAATGCCTCCTCTCCTCCAAGAGACCACCCCTCATCAGCAAGGGAACAAAACTGGATGGAGAATGAGTTTGAAAAATTAACAGAAGAAGACTTTTGAAGGTGGGTAATAGCAAACTTCTCCGTGCTTAATGAGCATGTTCTAACCCAATGCAAAGGAACTAAGAACTTTGAAAATAGGTTAGATAAAATGCTAGCTAGAATAAACAGCTTAGAGAAGAACATTAACCACTTGATGAAGCTGAAAAACATAGCACAAAAATGTCACAAAGCTTACACAGGATTCAATAGCTGAATCCATCATGTGGAAGAAAGGATATCAGAGACTGAAGATCAACTCAATGAAATAAAATGAGAGGGCAGGTTTAGAGAAAAAAGGAGTGAAAAGAAATTAAGAAAACATCCAAGAAATATGGGATTATGCGAAAAGATCTAATCTATGTTTGATCAGAGAACCTGAATGTGATGAGGAGAATGATTACAAGCTGGAAAACACTCTTCAGGATATTATCCAGGAGAACTTCTCCAGCACAACAAGGCAGGCCAATATGAAAATCCAGAAAATACAGAGGACACCACAAAGATATTCCTCAAGGAGAGCAACCCCAAGACACATAATCGTCAGATTCATTAGGGTTGAAATGAAGAAATATTGTATGAACAGCCAGAGAGAAAGGTCGGGCTACCCACAAAGGGAAGCCCATCAGACTCACAACAGATCTCTCAGCAGAAGTCTTACAAGCCAGAAGACAATGGGGACCAATATTCAAAATCCTTAAATAAAAGAATTTTCAAACCAGAACTTTATATCTAGCCAAATCAAGCTTCATAAGTGAAGGGGAAATAAAATATTTTACATACAAGCAATTGCTGAGAGATTTTGTCACTACCAGGCCTGTCTTACAAGAGCTCCTGAAGGAAGCACTAAACATGGAAAGGAACAACCAGGACCACCCACTGCAAAAATGTACTAAATGATAAAGACCATTGTCTCAATGAAGAAACTGCATCAACTAACGTGTTAAACAACCAGCTAGTATCAGAATGGCAGGATAAAATTCACACATAAAAATATTAACTTTAAAGGTGAACAGGCTAAATGCCTCAGTGAAAAGACACAGATCGGCAAATGGATAAAGAGTCAAGAGCCATTGGTGTGCTCTATTCAAGGGACCATCTCACATGCAAAGACACACATAGACACAAAATAAAGGGATGGAGGAAGATTTACCAAGCAAATGGAGAGTAAATAAAAGCAGGGTTGCAATGTTAGTATCTGATAAAATGGACTTAAAACCAACAAAGATCAAGAATCAAAGAAGGGCATTACATAATTGTAGAGGGATCAATGCAACAAGAAGAGCTAACTATCCTAAATATATATGTAACCAATACAAAAGCAACCAGATACAAAAAGCAAGTTCTTAGTGACCTACAAAGAGACTTAGACTCCCATATAATAATAGTGGGAGACTTAAATGCCCCATTGTCAATATTAGATCAATCAGACAGAAAATTAACAAGGATATTTAGGACTTGAAGTAAGATCTGGACCAAGAGGATCGAATAGACTTTTACAAAACTCTCCACCTCAAATCCACCAATTATGCATTCTTCTCAGCACCACAGTGCACTTACTCAAAAAGCCACCACATATTTGGAAGTAAATCACTCCTCAACAAATGGAAAACAACGGAAGTCATAACAAACAGTCTCTCAGACACTGCAATAAATTTAGAAATCAGGATTAGGAAACTCACTCAAAACCACACAACTACATGGAAACTGAACAACCTGCTCTTGAATGACTACTGGATAAATACTGAAATGAAGGAAGAAATAATGATCTTCTTCAAAACCAATGAGAACAAAGACAACAATGTGCCAGAATCCCTGGAACACATTTAAAGCAGTGTCTAGTGGGGAATTAAAAGAGACATAGCAAATGGTACCAAAGAGATAGAAAAGATCATGACACACTATTGTGAAAAAATCATATGCCAATAAATTGGATATGTTGGAGAAATAGAATATTGGACACGTAATTTCACTAAGATTGCATTAAGGAAAAGTAGAAAATCTGAACAGGCCAATGAATGAGTAAATTGATAGTAATAAAAAAAAAAATCTACCAAAGTAAAACTCAAGACTTAAGGCATAACTGCTGAATTATACTAAGCTTGAAAGAAGAACAAATACCATTCTCAATCTATTCCAGATAGTAAAAAAGATAAAATAACTTCAAACTCATTCTATAATGCCAGCATTATCATGAGGCAAATAAGATTACAAACAGACAAAAAAAAGAAAAAAAAGCAAACAATTATAAAGATCAACATTCAAAAGATGATTCCTTATGAACAAGTGGAATTCATCCCAGGTCTCCAAGTACAATTTTATAGATGCAAAATGCTAAATATTCAATTAGAGTGAAGACAAAATTTTGATCATTTTAACAGATGCAGAAGAACTATTTGACAAAAACTTAACATCACTTTGAAAATTCTCAACAAATTTAATATAGAAGGTACATATATCAACACAATAAATAGAAACTCACAGATAACTACAAGAAAAAATTGAAAGCATTTCTCTGTGATGTAGAATAAGACAAGGATATCTGCTTTCACCATTGCTGTTCTACCCAGTGCTGGAACTGCTATCCTAAGAAATCAGTAAAGTAAAAGAAATAAAAGATATTCAAATGGAAAAAAGTAAAATTGTAGCTGTTTTCAGACGTGATTTTATATATAAAAACCCCCCAAAAATGCCACTAAAATCTGTTAGAACTAATAAGTTCAGTGAAGTTGCAGGATACAAACTCAACATACAAATGTCAGTAGCATTTCTTTTTTTGTTGTTTTTGTTTGTTTGTTTTTTATGCATTTTAGGTTTGGGGGTACATGTGAAGAACATGGAAGATTGTTGCATAGGTACACACATGGCAGTGTGATTTGCTGCCTTCCTCCCCCATCACCTATATCTGACATTTCTCCCCATGCTATCCCTCCCCCAACTCCCCACCCCCCCACTATCCCTCCCCTTTTCCCCAAACAACCCCAGTGTGTGATACTCCCCTCCCTGTGTCCATGTGTTCCCATTGTTCAACACCCGCCTATGAGTGAAACATGCGGTGTTTGATTTTCTGTTTTGTGTAGTTTGCTGAGAATGATGGTTTAGGTTCATCCATGTCCCTACAAAGGACACGAACTCATCGTTTTTGATGGCTGCATAATATTCCATGGTGTATATGTGCCACATTTTCCCTGAGTCTATCATCGATGGGCATTTGGGTTGGTTAGGTCTTTGCTATTGTAAACTGTGCTGCAGTAACATTATGTGCATGTGTCCTTATAGTAAACGATTTATAGTCTTTTGGATATATACCCAGTAATGGGATTGCTGGATAAATGGAATTTCTATTTCTAGGTCCTTGAGGAATCGCCACACCGTCTTCCACAATGGTTAACTAATTTACACTCCCACCAACAGTGTGAAAGTGTTCCTATTTCTCCACATCCTCTCCAGCATCTGTTGTCTCCAGATTTTTTAATGATCGCCATTTTAACTGGCGTGAGATGGTATTCAATGTAGTTTTGATTTGCATTTCTCTAATGACCAGTGATGATGAGCATTTTTATATGTTTGTTGGCTTCATGTATGTCTTCTTTTGTAAAGTGTTGTTCATATCCTTCGCCCACTTTTGAATGGGCTTGTTTGTTTTTTTCTTGTAAATGTGTTTAGTTCTTTGTAGATTCTGGTTATCAGCCCTTTGTCAGATGGGTAGACTGCAAAATTTTTTCCCATTCTGTTGGTTGCCGATTCACTCTAATGACTGTTTCTTTTGCTGTCAGAAGCTATGGAGTTTGATTAGGTCCCATTTGTTTATTTTGGCTTTTGTTGCCATTGCTTTTGGTGTTTTGGTCATGAAGTCCTTGCCTACACCTATGTCCTATGGTTTTGCCTAGATATTCTTCTAGGGTTTTTATGGTGTTAGGTCTTATGTTTAAGTCTTTAATCCATCTGGAGTTAATTTTAGTGTAAGGTGTAGGAAGGGGTCAGCTTCTGCTTTCTGCACATGACTAGCCAGTTTTCCCAACACCATTTATTAAACAGGGACTCGCTTCCACATTGTTTGTTTTTGTAGGTTTGTCAAAGATAGGTGGTTGTAGATGTGTTGTGTTGCGTCAAGGTCTGAAGTTGAGGCAGCAATTAAGAGCTTACCACCCAAAAAAAGCCCAGGTCCAGATGGGTTCACAGCCGAATTCTACCAGACATACAAAGAGGAGCTGGTACCATTCCTTCTGAAACTATTCCAAACAATCCAAAGAGAGGGAATCCTTCCTACATCATTTTATGAGACCAACATCATCCTAATACCAAAACCTGCCAGAGACTCAGCAAGAAAAGAAAACTTAGGCCAATATCCATGATGAACATAGATGCAAAAATCTTCAATAAAATACTGGCAAACCGATTGCAACAGCACATCAAAAAGCTTATCCACCATGATAAGTAGGCTTCATCCCGGGGATGCAAGGCTGGTTCAACATATGCAAATCTATAAACATAATCCGCCACATAAACAAAACAAAGACAAAAACCACATGATTATCTCAATTGATGCAGAGAAGGCCTTTGAAAAATTCAACAGCCCTTTATGCTAAAAACTCTCAATAAACTAGGTATTGATGGAACGTATCTCAAAACGATAAAAGCTATTTATGACAAACCAACAGCCAATATCATACTGAATGGGCAAAAACTGGAAGCATTCCCTTTGAAATCTGGCACTAGACAAGGATGTCCTCTCTCACCACTCTTATTCAATATAGTACTGGAAGTTCTAGCCAGAGCAATAGGCAAGAAAAAGAAATAAAGGGTATTCAAATAGGAAAGGAGGAAGTCAAATTGTCTTTATTTGCAGACGATATGATTGTATATCTAGAAGACCCCATCGTCTAGCCCAAAATCTCCTAAACTATAAGCAACTTCAGCAAAGTCTAGGATATAAAATCAATGTACAAAAATCACAAGAATTCCTATACACCAATAACAGACTTAAAGACAGCCAAATCAAGAACCAACTGCCATTCACAATTGCTACAAAGAGAATAAAATACCTAGGAATACAACTAACAAGGAACGTAAAGGACCTCTTCAAGGAGAACTACAAACCACTGCTCAATGAAATAAGAGAGGATACAAACAGATGGAGAAATATTCCATGTTCATGGCTAGGAAGAATCAATATTGTCAAAATGGCCATACTGCCCAAAGTAATTTAAGATTCAACGCTATCCCTATAAGCTACCAATGACCTTCTTTGAAGAACTGGAAAAAACCACCTTAAACTTCATATGAACCAAAAGAGAGCCCGCATAGCCAAGTCAATTCTAAGCAAAAAGAACAAAGCTGGAGGCATCGCACTCCCGGACTTAAATTAGACTACAATGCTACAGTAATCAAAACAGCATGGTACTGGTTCCAAAACAGAGATATAGACCAATATATCAGTAGCATTTCTATACAGAAATATTAATAGTAAACAATCTTTAAAAGAGTTTGAGAAAACAATCCCATTTACAATGGTTACAAAATATAAGTTATCTAAAAATAAGTATAACTAAAGACGGGAACAATCTCTACACTGAATACTATACAACATTATGAAATTTAAAGAAGACATAAATAAAATCAATTTTATTTTCGTAAATTGAGCAATGTATATTGTTAAATTTTCTACACTACCATAGAGATTTACAGATTCAAAACAATCTACATCATAATACCCACAGACACTCTTTGTATGGCTAAAATTTTTTTTAATGTACGTGGATCAGAAAAATAACCTCAAAGATATAAAGTTACTTGAATTGAGGAATATTGAAGAAAAGTGATTAGAATGACAATGAAACTGGCAACATCACAGTACCCGATTTGAAAATACACATCAAAATTATGGCAAGCAAAATAACATTGTATTAATATAGAAACATGGAACAGAGAGCCCATACATAAATTTACAGATATATATATATACCAGTTTTGGACCAAGTTGTAAAACAAAGACACATTAAAGAAAGATCGTTTCAATAAATGGTACTCAAAGAATTGGGTATCCACGTGCAGAAAAATGTACTTGGACCCCTATCAATCACCATACTTTAAAAAGTCACTCAAAATGAATTAAAGCCTTAAACATAAGACTAAGTCTTGAAATTTCCAGATGAAAAGATGGTAAAAACTGTAATGGCCTTGAACTAGGCAAATAATTATTGGATAAAACCTCAAAATGAAACAAGACCTAGGAGGCGGTGCTGCCACCCTCTTTCCACTCTTGCTGTGCAGCTATGGGAACGGTACTGCAAGCTGCATGAGCAGCACTATGCAGCCCCAGGAGCAGATATGCACAGCTGGGAGTCACCTGTGTTCCATTTAATAGAATCCTCCTGAACATTGGCTTACAGGTATGAAACTGAAAATACAAGAAAACATGAAAAAGAGGGGGAAATCTACCTTAAGCACCATGATCCTGAGAGTCTATAGTGTAGCAATGATAACATAAATGAAGATTCAGTAAGGGAAACAGAAGAATGCTCAAGGGTGGACTGTGGCTCAGCTGGAAAATAATTCTCTCAGAAACATGTAAAGAAACAAAATGTAAATAAATCCTTTTCAATGGAAAAAGATAAAATAAGATTTCTCTAAGCAATACCATAAAACTGAGTGCAGTGATAGGTGAGAGAGCAAGCCACGAAGGAGAAGTTCCCCTTCATGGTGGACTCCAATTAAGAGCTAAACGACTCAGACAAAGATGCTCTAGTTCAGTCTATAGTATGGTACTGCAGGGTTGATACAGTCCTCTGAGCAGCTTGGTATTAAATTAAGATTCCTACAAGAAAGAAGAAAGAGAAGCGGGATACTACACAGAAAATGATTAAAAGGGATCCTGTCACCTAGAATGCCAAACTGTTATTTGCATTGGGATCTGAGCTGGCTATCCCTTCTGCACCATCATAGAGCTCTTTTCTCACAGTAAAGGAATCTGTAAAAAGCCTAGAAAACACAAGGACCAAAGTACTCCTCCACTTTACAGTGTGTCCGAAGGAAACGACCAACTCTGCCTGTGGAAAAAAACAAAACAAAGCAAAAGATGAACGAGAGAAGCAAAAAAGGAGACATCTACCATTACTGACCTGTCATACAGCTGCAGGTGCTGAGGTGAACCCCAAGTTCTTAGTCAATGATACACCTTTGCCTGTCACCACCAACAATGGATATTATAAGCTTGGTGACTTTCCTGGACCCTTCACATGTCTGGCATTTGCTGACATCTGTGTCATTCTATGCTCTGTATTCCATTATGTTATGCAGGTTCATGGATTGGGGGTAGAAATTGAGGTTTTGCCTTTCTTCTTGAAGACTTTCCTGCCTCCTCTGTTTGTCCTCAGCTTTCTCATTCCCAGTCAACACCTAGACATCTTCTAATCTTTTTCATAACAAGTACCATCTAAAAAGTATATGTAAAAGACTTACATGGAGATACAGCCAAGTATCTCCAGTTGGCTTTTACTAAGTGAAATATTACACCAAACAAACGAAGACTTTCAGGATTTGCTGCTGGTCCTTGGTACAATTAATATGGAATTCTTTGACCTGTAAGGCAAATCCATCCAAGTTGAGAATAAGGTAACATCAAGATATATAGCCACAGTAAAGGATAGTTGAATCAAGATTAGAAAAATGACCATTATAACCTAGAGAGGGGCAATGAGCACTAAGAGGACTCAGCCTCCATGGGGAAGTACCTGCTTCCAGGTTTGGACCAAGAAATACAAGTAATGTGCCTGACAGCCCTGTCCTGCTAGAATGCAGGGCAGAACACAAACATAGCAAAGCCCTTACTGAAATCATCACCAGTGCCCCGTTAAAGAGGCTCCCCCTTCACACGGGGGACAATCTCGGTGTCTGAAGGATAACAAGCAATGAACCACACAGAATCACATGTGTTGACATCAATGATGCCTTTTTATAGCAAAGCGTGTCTGGTTATTTGGGAAGAGTCCTGGAACCCACAATATCTATAATATAACTAACATAGTCAGGAAATGACAAGTCACTGTGGGGACTGATATGACTGATGACAGTTTGTTACATATTATCCTAATGCTGTAATTTCAGCCTGGACTAAGATTGAGATTAAATTTAATATTTTACTTTAGTTCTGTAAATCACAGTCTTGGGCATATGAAATACAGACTGATTAATAATAATACAAATAATACTGTTGGACAGGGCCCTGGATACATCATTGAAGAGTTCTGTCATTCATATCACCAGCTTACTACAAAATTCAAGCAACAAAAGAGTTATCTTACCTTCTAATGTAAATAAACATTAAAAAAACGTGTGCAGGAGAGAAAACCTGAAAGCTTCTGCACAGCAAAGAAATAACCATGAGACAAAATATAGAATGGGAGAAAATATTTGCCAAAAAATATCTGATAATAGGTTAATAGCTAGAATAAATAGTGAATTCAAAAAACTCAATTAGCAAAATGACCAATACCATGACTTTAAAATGAATTAGCAAAATGACCAATACCATGACTTTAAAATGAACAACATATTCAGAGGAATGAAACTAGACTCCAGCTATCACTATATACAAAAATTAACTGGCAATAGTTTAAAAACTTAAATGTAAGACCTCAAGCTCTAAAAATCCCACAATAAAACTTAGAAAATAACTTTCTCAAAATCCATCTTGCTAAAAAAAATTATGGCTAACTCCCCCAAAAGCAACAAAATAAATAAAAAGAAAAATTGACAAACTTAAGTTAAACTCAAGAGCCCCTGCACAGATAAACCATCGAGGAAGTAAAGAGAAAACCCACAGAATGGGGAAAAAAATATCTACGAACTATGTGATATGGTTTGGCTGTGTCCCCCCCCAAATGTCATATTAAATTGTGGCTCCCATAATTACCGGATGCTGTGGGAGAAACCTGCTGGGAAATAAATGGATCCTGGTTACACTGTCTCCCATATTGTTCTCATGGAAGTAAATAAGTCATGAAATCTGATGATACTATAAAGATTTCCACTTTCACTTGGCTCTACCTCTTGCCTGGTTACATGTAAGGTGTCTCTTGGCACTTCCTTCATCTTCTATCGTGATTGTGAAGCCTCCCCCTGCTATGTGTAGTTAACTGTGACTCAAGTATATCTATTTTTTAAAAAAATTAATTTCCCAGTCTCTAATATGTATTCTTCATAAGCAGTGTAAAAAATAGGCTAATATACCAAATTGGTATCAGCAGAGAGGGGCACTGCTATGGAGATATCCAGAAATGTGGAAATGACTTTGGAACTGTGTAACAGGCAGTGGTTGAAATGGTTTAGAGAGTTCAGAAGAAGGTACTAAAATGTGGGAATGTTTGGAACTTTCTAGAGACGTGTTGAATGGCTTTGGTCAAAATGCTGATAATCATATGCACAATGAAATCCAGCTGAGATTGTCTCAGATTGAAATGAAGAATTTGATGGAAACTGAAGTAAAGTTGACTCTTATGTTTTATCAGTGGCTGGCAACATTTTGCTCCTGCCCTAGAGATCTGAGGAACTTTGAACTTGAGATAAATAATTTTCGGTATCTGATGGAACAAATTTCTAAGTAGCAAAGCATT
Organism: Ateles fusciceps; assembly: GCA_036589455.1. Classification (NCBI taxonomy): domain Eukaryota; kingdom Metazoa; phylum Chordata; class Mammalia; order Primates; family Atelidae; genus Ateles; species Ateles fusciceps. The sequence goes on from JAZHEH010003105.1 coordinate 154,516, forward strand.
CAAAAGGTAACTTGTTGCTCTTAAAAACATTCAGTTTTAAAAGAAAACCAAAGCATAAAATTTCAAAAATTTGTAGCCCGATGATGTGATAGAAAAGAAACATTTATTGCTCAAGGATAAATTCAAGCTGACAAAAACATTTCCATAAGTAATGAAGAGCCAAATGTTAATGTGTAAGACGATACAAAAAAAAATGTTGCCAGGGCGTGCCAGGGATTTTCACAGCAGCCACTCCCATCAAAAGCCGAGAGGCCTAGGACGAAAAAGTAATTTAGTGGGCTAGACCCAGAGTCCCGTTTCTGTGTGCAGCCTCTGTCTCAGTTGCTCCAGATACGGCTAAATGGGTACAACATGATACAGCTTGGGCCATGGCTTCAGAAGCTGCAAGCCCCAAGCCTTGGAAATTTTCACATGGCATTGGACCTGTATGTGCACAGAAGTCAAAAATTAAAATTTGGGAACCTCCACCTAGTTTTCAGAGGATGTATGGAAACATCTGATATTCAGATATAAGTTTACTGTGGGGGTGGGACCTTCATGGAGAACCCCTGCTAAGGCAGTGAAGAAGGGAAATTTGGGTTCCAAGTTCCCACACAGAGTCCCAACTGGGGCAGTGCCTAGTGGAATTGGGAGAAGAAGGTCACTGTCATCCATAACCAAGAATGATAGGTTCACTGACAGCTTGCACTGTGTACCTGGAAAAGCCAAAGACACTCACTGCCAGTCTACAAATCTAGGCTGGAGGGAGACTGTTTCTTGCAGAGTCACAAAGGAAGAGCTGCCCAAGACCATGGGAACCCACCTCTTGCATCAGTGTGACTGAATGTGAGACAGAAAGTAAAAGGAGGTCATTCTGGAACTTTAATGTTAATGATTGCCTTATTGGATTCTGGAGTTGCATGGCATTTGTAGCCCCTTTGTTTTGGCCAATTTCTCCTATTTGCAATGGGTGTTTACCCAATACCTGTAACCGCATTGTATGTAGAATACAAAGACAAACTTGTTTTTGATTTTACAGGCTGATGGGCAGAAGAGACTTGCACTGTCTCAGATGAGACATCGGACAATTCTTTTAATGCTGAAACGAGTTAAGACTTTGAGGGAGTGTTGGGAAGACAAACATAATTTTGAAATATGAAAACATAAGATTTAGGAGGAGCCTGGGTTGAGATGATATGGTTTGGCTGTGCCCCACCCAAATCTTATCTTAAATTGTACCTCCCATTATTTCCAAATCTTATGGAAGAGACTTGGTGAGAGATAACTGAATCATGGGGGCAGTTTCCCCATACTGTTCTCTTGGTGGTGAATAAGTCTCACAAGATTTTATTTTTTTTATAAGGGGTTTCCTCTTTCACTTGGTTTTCATTCTCTTTTGTTTGCCACCCTGCAAAACATACCTCTTGGCTTCTACCATGATTGTGAGGCTTCTTCAGTTAGATGGAATGGTGAGTCCATTAAAGTTCTTATTTCTTATAAATTACCCAGTCTTGGGTATGTTTTTATCAGCAGCATGAAAATGGACTAATGAACCAGGCATCTGACAAAGTTCTAATGTCTAGCATCTTTTAAATTGGGGCAAAAAGCATGAACACACATTTTTCAAAAGAAATATATGCAATTTACTAACAAATGTATGGAAAAAATGATTATTGTCATTTATCATCAAAGAAATGGAAGTCATAGGCCACAAGCTACCATGTCGTAACAGTCAGAATGGCTTCTGTTAAAAAGTAAAATACTACTAGTTTTTGGTGAGGCTTCAAAGAAAAGAGAAACTTTCATAGATTGTTGCTGGAAGCATAAATTTCTTCAGCCACAAATGGAGGGTAGTTCAAAAATTTCTTAAAAAAATGAGTTGAACAATCATTAGAGCCAGCAATCCTATCAACAGATACACACTAAGAAACATAAATTATCTGGGTGCCGTGGCTCAGGCCGTATCCCAGCATTTTAGGAGGCAGGTGGGTGGATCATGAGGTCAGGAGATGGAGATCAACCTGGACAACATGGTGAAACCTAGTTTGTATTAAAATACACAAAAAATTAGCCAAGCATGGTGGCACAAACCTATAGTCCAGCTGCTGAGGAGCCTGAGGCAGGAGAATAACTTGAACCCAGGAGGTGGAGGTTGCAATGAGCCGAGATCATGCCACTGGACTCCAGCCTGGTGACAGAGTAAGACTCCATATCTAAATAAATAAATAAATAAAAAGTAAATAAACAAATAAAATTTAAAAAATCATTTTGCTAAAATGCCATATGTACCCACTTGTTCATTGCAGTGCTGTTCCTGACAGCAAAGACATGGTGTCACCCAAGTTTCCTGTAAATGATGGATTGGATTAAAACTGTTGCCATACATATACACTATGGAATACTAGGAGGAAACAAAAAGAACAAAATCTTGTCAAACCATTATCCTAAGTGAAGTAACTCAGAAATAAAAACACAAGTGCCACATGTTCTCATTTATAAGTGGTAGCTAAACATTGGGTACACACGATCATAAAATTAGGATTAGTAAACACTGGAGAATAGAAGAGTTGAGATGGAGGGATGGAAATAAGAGTAGGATAAATAAAATTATTATGCTTACTTTCTGGGTTCAGTCATTTGTTCTTCAAAGCTGAGAAGCTGATTCTCACTCTGTTCCCCTGATTCTATAATATAATTTGCTGAAACAATAAAAAATAATATAAATGGATTGAATATTTTTATAATTTTTTTCAAAAGATGTTATACAAATGTTCCAATGACATGTGGAAAATGCTCAACATCATTAATTAACAAGGAAAAGCACACTGAGACATTGCCTCATTCAAGTCTGAATGGTTATTCTAAAAAAGTGACAGCAAGAATGTGGAGATAAACATATCTCCATATAACCTTCTTAATGGAATGGAAATGTAATGTAAATTAGTACATCGTTATGGAAAACAGTATTGTGACTTATCAAAAAATAAAAATGGAGCTACCATTGTATGCAGCAGTCTTACTGCTGGGTATACATTCAAAGAAACTAAAATTAGTATTATTCTCTGATTTTATGCTTAAGTAAGTAGCTGCAATTCCATGGTTATGAAGTAGTAGTAACAATATCTAAGATATGAAAAAATCCACTTGCATTTCCATCAACAGATAGACAGAAACATCTTTTAAATAGTGTCAAAAGACATGAACACACACGCACATACATATATATGCATGTATGTGTATGTGTGTATATATATGTATATATAATCCTCTTATGTATGTATATGTTTATGTATATATGAAATCGATTATTCTTAGTCCAAAAACAGAACAAGATTCTGTCACTGTGACAATGTGAGTGCTCATGGAGTACATTATGGTGAGTGAAATCAGCTGGACACAAAAATGAAAATAGCATATGTTCTCAAGCATATTCGGAATCTAAAAATGTTTGTGTAGTTGAAGTAGGAATAGGACTACTTCTTTAAAGTTAATAAAGGAGAGAAATCTGGAATAAGAATAGTCAATGGGTAAAAAGTTACAGTTAAGAAGAATAATTTTGAGTGTCTTACTGTGCAATAGATTGACTATAATCAACAACAAAGTATATCTCAATATAGCTAGCAGGAATAATTTTCTATGTTTCACCACAAATTATAAATATTTGAGGAGAGGAATATGCCAATTATCCTGATTTGATCATATTACTATGTATGTATGTGTCAGATCATGATATTTTACCTGTAATTGTGTACAATTATTTTAGATTAACAATATTTTTTTAAAATTACACATTATATCCAAGTAGAATTTTTCCATGCCATTTAGGGCAAGTTTTACAAGTAGATGTCAATGTGATACAGCACATTAACACAACATCATAAAATGAAAGAGAATCTTAATTGATGTAGAAGCATTTGACAAAATTCAGAGTTAAATTTGGATATATACATATATACGTATATATATATACGTATGTGTGTATGTGTGTGTGTGTGTGGGGAGTGTGTGTGTATATATATATATTTAGATAGATTTGTGCTCTTGACACCCAGGCTGGAATGCAATGGTGTGATCTCAGCTGACTGTAAACTCTGCTTCCTGTTATCAAGTGATTCTCCTGTCTCAGTGTCCCTAGTAGCTGTGATTACAAGCACCCACAACCACAACTGGCTGATTTTTGAATACGTGGTAGAAAGGAGGTTCCCCCACATTTGGCCAGGCTGGTCTTGAACTTTTGACTTCGGGTAACTTACCTACCAAAGCTTCCCAAAGTGCTGGAAGTACAGGTGTGAGCCACAGTGCCCAACTGATAAAAAGGCTTTTAACAGGTTAGGTATAGAAACAGTTTCTTTTGGATTAGGTTTTTTTTTTTTTTTTTTCCAGAAAAACCTCAAAACAACATCATAAATGAAAAACAAATGAAATAGTTTCAACTGGAATCTGGTACAAGACAGGAATACCCACTCTCTTTTCCTCTGTTAAAAGTAGTCTTGAATCAATAACAGGAGCAGTAAGACAAGTAAAAGAAACAGTGTTCAAATAAAAAAAGGGAGAGGTAAAATTAGATCTATTGGCCAATGAAGGGATTCTACATGTAGGAAACAGCAGATGTTTTTGTGCGTCTTTTTCAAAAAGAAACCATTTGAGCTACTAAAAAGTTTGGAAAAATTCAAGGACAAAAAATTCAGCATGCCAAAATCAATAGCATTTCCATCAAATAATAATCAAACTGAAAAAAAATCAAGAAATTAATCCCACTTGCAATAAAATCAAAACACAATAGCTAAAATAAGGAGAAAAAATATTTATAAATCAAAAAGTATAAAGCATGATGAAAGAAGTTGAAAGAGATCCAATAAATAGAAAGATATTCAATGTCCATAGATTAGAAGCGTTACTATTGTTAAAATGTTCTTAGTATCCAAGGCAATATAGATTCACAACGACAATGATGTTTTTCACAGAAATAGACAAAAAAAATTCTGAAATTTGGATAGAACCATCAAAAAACTCAGTTAGCTAGAGCAATACCGACAAACAAAACAAAGCTGGGAGCATCGTATTTTCTGATTTAAATTAGTATTACATAGTTATTATACAACAAAAAGAGTACTACACTATCATAAAAACTGAAACAGACCAACAGAACAGAATAGCGCCACTAAAATCAATCAAAACTTATGTATGCAATTTGCTAGTTTTTAACAAAGGCAGTAAGATGATGTGAAAGATAAAAAGATAATCTCTTTATTCAATGATCCTTGGAATACTGGATTTCCACAGGCAAAATAATAACATTCGATTCTTGTGAAGAATGATACACAAAAGTGAACTAAACACGAATAAAAGACCTAAACCCCAAAACTACCACAAAAGGATATAGGGAAATAGCTCCTGGACATGGACCTCGTGGTCATTATTTTGATAACACAAAGAAAGCTCAGGAAACACACACAAAGATAAATAAGTGGAGACTGCATCAAACACAAAAGCTTCTGCAAAGAATGGAACTAATCAATGAAATGAAAATGTTGACTACAGACTGAAAATAATATTTGCAAACTGCATGCCCTTCCAAGTTCACTTTAGAAAACCAAATTATTAAATTAAAAACTGAGTGTATAGTTTGTTCTTTCACTGCTATAAAAACCTTCTCTGAGGCTGGGTAATTTATAAAGAAAGAAAGCTTAAATGATTTTAATTTACAAAGAAAGAAAGTTTAAGTGGCTCAAAATTCTGCATGGCTCAGGAGGCCTCAGGACTCTTACGTCTATTACCACGGGTGAAGAACAGAGTAATTTTTTCACAAGGCAGTAAGAGAGAAAAGCAGAGGAGGAGACTTGAATGGGGACACAGAGCCAATCAATAACACTGAGTAAAGGTCCTGAACTGACATTTCTCTAAGGTATTCTTTAAAATGGCCAACAGGTATATCAAAATGTGCTCAAAAATTACTAATTACTAATCATCGGAGAATTGCACATTAAAACACTATGAAAGATAATCTAACACCCACTAGAATAACTGTTGTAAAAAAGATGACATAAATGTTGTTGTGGGTGTAAAGAAATAAGAACCCTTGTATACTATCAATGAGAGTGTAGATTAAGTTCAATCATTATGAAAACTAGTATAAAGGTTTCTAAAGAAATTTTTAAAAAAGAGTATTATATAACATACACTTCTCTTCTCTGTATATAAACCAGAGACAAAGTTACTATCATCTGCATTCCTGTGTTTGGCATCATTATACACGATAGCCAAGATATGGAAACAAGATATAGGTGACATCTGCATTCCAGTGTTATGCAACATTATTCGCACTAGCCAAGATAAGGAAATTGATTATGTGCCTGTAAACAAATTAATGGATAAAGAAAAGGTGTGCTGGACATACTATGAGAAATCTGTAATCCCAGCACTTTGGGGGACAGAGGAGGCAGGAAAATTATTTCAGCTCAGGAGTTCCACATTAGCCTGAGTAATATAGTAAAACCCCATCCCTATAAACAGTGGAAAACAAAACTGCTGGGTATGACATGCATCTACAGTTCTGGCTACTTGGAAGGCTGAAGTGCAAGGAGCCCTTGAGTCTGGGAGATTGAGGCTTCAGGGAATTATTATTGTGCCACTGCACCTCAGCTTAAGCAACTAAATGTCACCCTGTAAAAAAATAATAATAGTAATAAAAGAAAACTAAAATTTTAAAAATGTAGCATGCATATATATGTGGATACATATGTAATATAACATATTTATATGAAATAGTATTCATCCTCAATAAAGGATAGGATTCTGCCACTTGCCACAACAAAAATGGATCTGAATGGCATTATACAAAATGAAATAAATTAAACATTAAAAAATATTGGAGGATCCCACTTATATACAAAACCTAAAAAAAAAAATGAAAGTTAAATACGCAAATGTAATTAGTATTTACGCAAAGTGTGGAAATCAGGAGAAATACATGAAGAAATATGTCAAAATACCATCATAAGTAAATATGTAGGATAAGCAATATTAGAATTGTACAACATCTCTAATAAAGTTAAATTGTGTAGTATAAGGAATATTTGTGGAAAAAAGCAGATTTTTATCTGTTCTCCTAAGAAATGTAACAATGCAAAACCACATTTTCATGCGTGTATTCCAAAATGACACATTGTAAATCTCAAATTATATAACAATAAATTATTTTTCAAGTAATAAAAGTTATAACAAGATAAATATTGTAATAGTTATCAGGTGATAACTTGTGGCTTTGATATTTATATCTTCAATGATTAGAAATTTTTATCATTGTTTTGCGTACTGTTGGCAATTTGTATATCTTCTTTGAAGAAACATCTATTAAAACAATTTACCTAAGTTTGATTAGGTTGTTTCTTCTGTTCTTGTTGAATTTTAGGAGTTCTCTACATATTCTGGATAAATCTTTTTCAGCTATATAATCTACACATATTTTATCTCATTTTCTGGGTTGACTTACTCTTTGGATAGTTTTTATTGATGCACAAAGAGTTATTTTTTTTCTTTTAAATAAATTCCAACTTGTACCTTTATGTTGGCCCTTTAGTGTATTCATTCATTATCAGTCTCCCATAAAGACTGCCCAAGACTGGGTAATTTATGAAAAAGTGTTGTTTTTTATTTTATTTTCTTTCTCTCTTTTCTTTCTTTCTTTCCTTCCTTCCTTCATTCCTTCCTTCCTTCTTTCAGCCAGCTTCTTCTCATTCTGTTGTCAAGACTGGTGTGCAATGGCAAAATTTCAGGTCATTTCAATCTCTGCCTCCCATGTTCAAATGATCTTTCTGCCTCAAATTTCTGAGTAGCTGGGATTAAAAGCATGCACCACCACACCCGGCTACCTTTTGTATTTTTAGTAGAAGTGGGGATTTTGACAATTTGGCAAGGCTGGTCCTGAACTCCTGACCTCAGTTGATCCACCCATCTTGGTCCCCCCAGGGTGCTGGGATTACAGGTGTGAACCACCTTCCCAGCCAATAGAAGAGGCTTAATTGACCCATACTTTTACATGGCTGGGGAAGCCTCAGGAAACTTACAATCATGGTGGAAAGTGAAGGCAAAAACCTTTTGCCCTCTTGCTCCTGCGCTCAACATGACATGCCTGTTCCAGTTTCACCTTCCACTGGCAGACGCCAATGCCATGCTTATACAGCCTGTAGAACCGTAAGCCCATTAAACCTCTGTTTTCTCATGGTGACAGAAGAGAGAAGAACAAGCAAGAGCAAGGAACACTGACTTATAAAACCATCGAATCCTGTTAGAACACATTCATTATGAGGAGACCATCATGGGGGAAACCAGAAACCATCCCATAATTACTAAATATGTAGGATAAATCAGTTTAGAGTTCTACAACATCACTTATAAAACAATTTTATAACATCGGGAGTACCTACTCATCTTTATATAGTAAGTTTGTATCCTGCAACTTTACTGAATTTCTTCATATGCATTCTAACAGTTACTTTTGATCGAGTTTTTAGTGATTTCTACACATATGACCATGTCATCAAGAAATATGACAATTTAACTTCTTCTTTTCCAAGTTAGATCCTTTCCATTTCTTTCTCTTGCCTAACTGCCTTAACAGAAATTCAAGAACAGAAGGGGTTAGAATGCACATTGCTATTTAAAAATGTGTGCCATCTTCCTCCTAGCTCTCTTGCTATTGCTCTCAACATACGTTTGTTCCAGTTTCACCTCCACTGGCAGATGCCAATCCCATGCTTATACAGCCTATGGAACCATACGCCCATTAAACCTCTGTTCTTTTATAAGTAGCCCAGCCTCAGGCATTTTTTATAAGCAGGCAAGATGGGCCTAGTGCATATACATTTATCTATACTGATGACCATATATACCCTGTTGGTTCCGTTTCTCTGGAGAATCCAGACTAATACAAGCATAATGACAATGCCCTAATCATCTCTACCATTAACCTGGAGCAGGTGCCTTCCTGCCTAGGCAGAGCCGTGGGTGGGTTCTGAGGCTTGGCAAGATGTCTGGTTAGGGATGTAAGTGAATTAGAAATGTCAACTGTGCTTCTGTGAGTGATCAGCTCATCTTTGTAGGTTGGCTGTGCTACTGGCTGATCAGATGGCAGCTATTAGACACGGAATCACAATAGGGCTGTCAACATCTCAACACTGGTTGCACTGTGAACTTAAAAATGATTAAGTGTAATCCCAATTACATGGTCATTACACGTTGTATTCCTGTATCAAAGTATCACATGTACTTCCTAGTAAATCAGGGTGTCCATTAGTTGCTTGCCAAATGCCAACACCTATAATCGGATGCTTCTCATTGGTAATCCTGGGTACAATTAAGCAAGTGTGTGCACACATATGCAGAGAAAAACTAGGAAAAAAAAGTAGAAGGGTGGATGATATTTCTATTTGGGAGTCAGAGCTGTGGTAAATAAATTCTTTTTCAGAGGAGACACTCAAGAGGAATGATAGGTAGATACAAAAGAAGCAAACTACCTGGCCTCTGGGTTTGAGAAACTGTGAATGGTGTCACTGCAGTTTCGGGAACCATGGTGATCTAAAGCATGATTACAGAAATCTAGTATGTATACTTTAGCCAAAATAAAATAGAAAAATTCTGAATATTCCCAATAACTGGAAAATGACATAAGTGGATTATCCTGATTTGATCACTACGCATTGTATCCATACATCAAAATGTGGGAACTCCATGAATATGTAAAATCTTGTCAATTTTTTAAAGGAATTTCTATTTCACAGTGTTAAATTAGAAGATTTTGGAGTCCTGATAGCAGAGAAAGAGGACAGAAAAATAAACACATTGGACAGAAGCTGCTGTCTGGGATACTGAAGAGTAGTAATGATGAAAAATGGCCCATGGCGGGGGAAAATCTCTCCACTTGGCCTAAACACCTGACATCAACAGTAAGTAAGACATCTTGAGCAACTTCTGCTTTGTTTCACTATCCTCCTAGAAATAAAAATACCAATGGAAAAATGGAGCCAAAATAACTGGCCATTTAAGAAGGACATGGCCAAACTGTACTGTGCTTAGGGTCTGAAGCTAGCCTCAAAGGGGTACAGTCAAGTAGCACTATAAGTCAGGTCAGGTTCGGGGATGCACTTGGGCTATTTCTGATACCCAGACTGAGTGGAGAATCAACATATTCCTATGTTGAAGAGATAAATGAAGGTCTTAGTGGTATGACAGTATGAGTGGATACGTATCCTCTGGCATCCTGTGCTGGTAACAGTGCAGGAAGGCATAGATAGGGAGGTGACCAAAGAGACTGGTGTCTTTAACTATTTGGAGATCTCAGTCAGGGATAATGGCCGGGTGTGGGGTCTAAGGTTCTCATGAGGGCCAGCACTGAGACTCCACTGACATAAAACCACCCATACCGTCCACATCTTGGTCTTTCCTTCATGGTGAGAAGACTGAAAATTCTGAAGACAGACAGGGAAAGATCTAGGGTTGAGAGAGACAGTGTGGTGCTAGAAAAGGTTTCTCCTCCCAGCTGTTTGCAGTAAAATAATTTTTAAAAATACATGTAGAATGTCTTAAGGCACTGTCATTTCTCACTCCAACAAAATGTCTGTTCATCGTACAAGCAGAAGCATAGTCATCAAAGCTTGGCCAGAATCTGAAAGCATCAAGTAACTTGATATAGGACCAAGCCCAAGCAGAAAAAAAAAAAATGCTCAC